>OZ010718.1:17504747-18104747 GCA_963932345.1 Ophion ventricosus | reverse complement strand
ATCTTAAAGAAGAAATATTTGTAAAATAATAAAAATGAGGAAATAAATTTTGTCCAATCTTTAAGTATTCCAGTATTCCATCCAATTTTATAAGTATCATTAAACATTTTTCACAGACGTATTCAGAACAGTCTGTAGAATAATAAAATAAAACTAAAAAAACAGGATTTTTAAATATTTCTAGACAACAACACTGCCTTAAGTTTTTAGGAAATTTCGTTACAGATCCTTTATATTGACTAAATTGATAGGGGAGGATTTTGTTTGGGTAAGAATTCCAGATAGTGAATTATGTCGTCGCTGTCACGTCGCAACGTAATTTAATTATAACGAAATTGTCAAAGCCGAAAGAATCTTACTGACACATCGAATATCACGAAAATATTGATTTTTGGCTAAACATTTTAACGCTAAAACTTTAACAAATTACAATTTCTTACAAAGTTAATTCAATACTTTGTTGCAGAAGTGTTCCCATTTTCATCAATTTGATTCATATTGCTTGTATTTTCCTCGGCGATTCGCGATATTTCTCCTTAATGGATGAAATAAAACAAGAATTTTTGGGGTGGCTGCCAACTTGGCTCGAAATAGCCCATATACATGATGCCGCTTTACCAAGCCTGCTGTACCACTCGAGCAAACGTCTAGTCGGTCCGGCTCGATGAGTCTCAAGAATACACATAAAGGGGAATGAGATGGCGCCGCGGAGCCAGACAGTCGAGTGGATCCGCCTAGTGGTTGATCAGTCAACTCGTTGAGCGCTCTGACGGAAGAAATTCTTGTACGGGCAACTGATAATTGACACCAATCTCCTTCATACCTTCATTCTTATTTGTATCGAGACGCGATCGGCGCGCGTGGCTTTATTCAGGACTGCGCGGCTCTGAGAGTATAATTAACAGATTGTGCAATCAACGAACACAATTGTAACAATGCCTAGCAATAATTGCAAGCGTTTCGCGATGTTAATTTTTCGATGAAAATTCGAAAAAAATATACCGGAAGTCTAGACGTTGCGTTCGATTAATGCAAAACGCACAGGGAAATCAATATTCTCGAGATATTTTTCGGATACCATGATAGGCTATACCAAACTGTATATTTTGTTCCAGAAACATAATTTTTTTTATTGCGTCGCAATCTTTCTTGCCTGTTTCTTTCAACCGAACGGATGACCTCTCTCTAGGCGAAGTAGAAGTAGAGATCCATGTGACATATGAGTACGAGAGAAATAGCTGACATTTTTTATCAGAGTATTTTCAGAGATTAATAACATTTAGGGGAAAAAAAATCGTCAACCTCTGCGCCAGTGAATTCTACAGAACTTAATGCTTCGTTTTTCCTAAAAAAAACTTAATTATTTATGCAAAAAACTGTTTTACCAATAGACGTTGAAGTAAACTATTTTTTTTTTTAACGCTAATATGTTCCGTAAAGTTTGCAACTTTAAAGTCTGCATACGTCCGCTACATCGTGTTCGAGGGAAAACATGTGAAAATCTAGAAAAAGTCTGTTTATAATGATGGAAAATCGTGAATTGCCCTAGGAATGTTGACTCCAATGATCGCAGTTTATATGTCTGAGACAGATATTTGTCTTTTTTTAATGTTAATTGTGTTAAATTGCCTATATGTTCATTTTTATTTTTTTTTCAAACAAAGAGGTGGAACTGAAGAAAAATTCTAAGTGAACATTTTCTTGGATGTATCTGCATTAAGGCGTTACACCATTTTGGCGCTCGGAAAAATAGGTATAAAAATTTCGACGCGACTATTAAATATATAAAATAATTTTAATTTTTCACAAATATACTATAGTTTTATGAACAAATTAAAAAAAAACGAATACATTTTTTTTAATGACGAAGATATGTCTTCTAGTAGGCTTCTCTTTTGAAAATCCTTGTTGATAGTAGAATTTTTATCGTTGTCAGGCATCATCTGAAGAATAAAAAAATAAAAACTAATTTAATTTAAGTTAATCATTTAAATTAATTTTAAATTAATAATTTAATTCAATTTAATAATTTTTAAATTTAGTAATAGCTAAAGTATAACACAGGGAAAAAAATTAAGAACATTTTTTTTGTAGAAATAACAATAGTTTTAAAAAAATGTTGATTTTTACCAAAATTTGGAGTTTTAAAAATTAATGAAAAATAAACGTGGCATTCAATCAACGAAATCCCATGCTACATCCTAGATGCATATGTGGTATAAATTTTATCAAAATCGGTTGAGTAGATCTCAAGATATTTTGGCTACTGGCTTGAAAAGTGGGTCCTACCAGACGACTTATATATCCGCTATTAAATTTGTTTTTAATTCATGTTTGGTTTTATTTATTCATCAAACTATAATGCATTTGAGAAAAATAAAAATTATTTTATATATTTAATAGGCGCGTCAAATTTCTTTATATACCTATTTTTCCGTGCGCCGAGATGGTGTCTCCCTTTGAGGCCTTGCGCCACTCTAGAGGCCAAAAAAGGGCACATTTTGTGATTTTTTTCAGGGAAACCATAAAATAAATCGGAATTGACAAAATAGTCAATTATACACGTAATTGACTATACAAAATTATTTTTTCACGGCGATACATGTCAAAATGGCGACTGTGCAGCATTTTTCCGATGACGCCTTTATTTCTGGAAGGTCAACGGCCGGACCAACAGCTCCTATAATTTTTGAGTTATGATGAGACGCTAAAGTTTTTTCAATTATATATAAGAATAGCTATAGAAGTACGTAGGATTTTTTTGATATATTGTTTTTTCTCAAAATGGCACATTTCTAAAACAAAAAGTATAAAATGCCACGAGAAAATGGTCAGAAAATTGTTTATAAAAAGGAACTATGCAATATAATTTAAAAAAATCCTACGTAGTGCCTCAGAAAATGTTATTCTAAATATACAGTTAAAATTTCAAGTGAATCGGTTGAAATTTGTTTAAGTTATGAGTCCGGCCGACTTGAAAAATGTAGTTTTTAGATAAACGCGTTTAAAGTTAGTAGAATGTCACGACATGAATCAAGAGGGGTTGCGCTAGAATTTGAAAATCGAGTACTTAGAGATTTTCACCCCCTCCCCCTTAATCTTTTGGAATATAATTTTATAGGTACTAAGATACATTTTTAACAAAAAAAATCGATTTTTGGAAAATCCTAGAGTGGCCTAACGCCTTAATAAAAATCAACATTCTCGAACTTCGTATGCACTGCACTGTTCCTTTATAGGAATAAGCTCTTCTTTATACTTAAATAAATAAGTTCCTTTATACTTTAATGACATTTGAATATATTTTTTTTAAATAATCGTTGTCTTTCTATATGGTAGCTGCATTGTATCCTCAATCATTGATCTTATGGTCCCATCCAGTTAAATTCTCGTCGAATTTAACTCTTAATCTCGACCTTGTACCTGAAGTTCCACTCTCACGAAACATTCGTTTGTAGTATCACTTACCTATTTACGTACATCTGCCTGTATCTCGCGACTTATAAGATAAATATTTCAACGCAACAATACTTGCGATTATTGATACTCGAGTTGATAAAAGAAAGAAAAAATCGATAAAATATACATTCACTCGAATACCAGGAATTACAGTTTATATTCGATTTATGAAAAATAAATTAACTGAATATCTCGATTGCGATAAAAATCTTGAGGATTTTTACGAAACTCGGTATTTCCATTTGTCAAGTTGAGGGAGAGCATCACGGCGCGATATTTGTAATCTCTGAGTCACGTGATGTGGCAAATTTCTAAATATAGATGTATTCCCATCTCTTCGGCAAATAAACGATAATCAGGACACATTATTGATCATTAGTGAAGAGGATTTTCATGGATTGTCGAAGCTCCCATTGTAGGGGCGCATACGTACGTCTGCGTGTGTGTATGTGTGTGTGTGTGTGTGTGTGTGTGTGTGTGTGTGTGTGTGTGTGTGTGTGTGTGTGTGTGTGTCTGAGTATCGTCAGATCGATAACAATACGTCTGTGCAATCCAATCGAGTTGTGATACCATATCTATGCCACCCGATCATTGCGCAACTTTGTGTGTGATTTTATCATGTTGCGATTGAGAGAAAATCTGTTTTTTTTCCGACACCTCCGGAAACGTAATTCCTCTGATGGCAAGAAATCAAGAAGACCGATGAGAGAAAAAGTAAAGCCATCGCAGTTATCCCGAAGTCGGATTCTGTTTGGAAAAGATGCGAGAGAATAATAAGATACAAGTTTACCAAGCAAGTCTCATATTTTGATTGTTGAAGCATAAAAATTAAGTAAAGTCATCGTAGAATAGAATTTCCACAATCGATTCTTACGCTAAATTGTTGTGCAAGATTCGACTTTATCTGATGATTTAACTTTTTCTGATGAGAGTATTGGGACGACGAGGTCGGGCTTTTACATACGATTGATACATAGTATTGGCATATCTGTGTTTTTTATTTAAAAAATATTGATAAACAATGAAGTTATTATTATTTAAAGAAAGTGCTGCCATTGCTCTACGACGAATCGGTGTAGGTTGCTCTGGCAACTAGGCTGACCAGAAATAAAAAATTGAACAAATATACTTTAAGTGTAATAATAAAACTTCCGTATGACCGAAAACTTTGTAAAATTTAAAAAATTACGAAAATGTTCGATTGAAGAAGAAGTTCGATTTTCGACATAAAATAACAATTCCAATAATTTGTTTTTAACAAATCGGTAAAAATATTTTTTAAAAACCATCCAGCCATACGATAACAAATGTTATCAACTGTGCTCGGTCAATTTGAAGTGAATCGGAAAAATAGATTTTGCGATACGGATTACACTGCTTCATAAGACATAGTTTCGAGAAAAACGCAAAGAAAAAACGGTGAATCACAGCGGAGAGGTTCGTAGCGCAGTGGGCGATCGGACCCTTCACAAAAATCCTCATAACTCGGTCGATGTTTAGAATTTTTACAAAATCTTCTGTTACAAACTTAAATTAAGTCCCTAGGCTATGAAAGGATCGAATAAAAATAAGTGTCTTAAGGCCTTAGACCACTCTAGAGGCAAAAAGGGCATATTTTGAAATTTTTTTCAGCGAAACCACAAAATAAATCGGAATTACAAAATAGGGGTTTTATTATACACGTAATTGACTATACAAAATTATTTTTTAACAGCGATACATGTCAAAATGGCGACTGTGCAGCATTTTTCCGATGACGCCTTTATTTCTGGAAGGTCAACGGCCGGACCAACAGCTCCTATAATTTTTGAGTTATGATGAGACACTAAAGTTTTTTCGATTCTATATAAGAATAGCGATATAAGTACGTAGAATTTTTTTGATATATTGTTTTTTTGTCAAAATGGCGCATTTCTAAAACAAAAAGTATAAAATGCTATGAGAAAATGGTCAGAAAATTGTTTATAAAAAAGGAACTATGCAATATAATTTTTAAAAAAATCCTACGTAGTGCCTCAGAAAATGTAATTTTGAATATGCAGTCAAAATTTCAAGTGAAACGGTTGAAATTTGTTTGAGTTATGAGTCCGACCGACTTGAAAAATGTATTTTTGAGATAAACGCGTTTAAAGTTAGTAGAAAGTCACAACATGAATCAAGAGGGGTTGCGCTAGAATTCGAAAATCGGGTACTTAGAGATCTTTCACACCCATAATCTTTTGGAATATAATTTTATAGGTACTAAGATACATTTTTAACAAAAAAAATCGATTTCTGGAAAATCCTAGTGGCCTAAGGCTTTAATATTTCAAGTTCATGCAGGCCCCTTTAATCTTCATTCCTCCGGATCTGAAACACATCAACTCGTTTAAAAGAAATTGGAAAGATGCACGTTGTCACAGACCGTTTCATGTATAAAAAAACTGCTCGTGCTCGCTCCACCTCATAATGAATATAAATACCGAAAACGATTATGAGAATAAATGGATGCGATAGTGTTTCTTGAATTCATCCACATATACCTGCATCGTTCGTGGCATTGCCAAAACCCTGGGTAATTAACCGAATGAGCGAATTTATAACAGAGTAATCTCGATTGGCTGGTAGCTATGAAGACTGTTTTGGCGGACATCGGGCACTCCAAAAAGCAATCATTGGGTTGACAAATATTCTCACTTATTTACTTATTACGAATGACGTTGAAATTTGCATCGTTGAAATGCAAGGATTTTTTTTCTTTATTTTTGTTATGAAAAATCGTTTTTTTCTGCAAATTATCGTCATAAATCTCTAATGAGAATATGCAAAAGTATTGCAGTGATGTTTATAGGCTGAATCGGCCAAAGAATTGAAAAGAATTCTTTTTCGTTGCAATACATCGGTGCAAACGCCAAGATCATCATTGCGAAGTAGTATGCATATCAACGTACATCAATATACACATTCATGCGGCATTTTTTTCATCGGTGCGCCCTAATTTACACTCGAGCTTGCAATTTATCCAACGTACCGATTTGTTTTTTATATCCGTGCAATAACTACGTAAATAAATATCTACATTGATAGATAGTAATGTGTGGGTGTATGCGTATACAAATATATATATATATATATATATATATATATATCACTATCTACGATATCAGGGCACTCTTCGCAAAGTCGAGTCGACGGGCGATTGTAAACGATAAAACTGGACGCCCTCTCAGGGGTTTTTATATCATGCTCTCTCTCTTTCTCTCGCTCGCCACCTCTTTCTCTCTTCAGAGAGAAACCCAGCTGAACATAGTGGTTTAAGCACGGTATAGACACAAACACATCTCAGTGAGCGTCGAAAGCCCGATCGCAACACGCCGCGTCTTTTCTCGCCGATCTTGAGTTGCGCGGGCGCATCTCATGGATCGCAATGGCGGTATCGAATCACCGCGTGGTGGTTCGCGAAAATCGTCGTTAACGATTTTACCGTTGTCACTGATTCATCCGAAAGTACGAAAGTTCTCGCTCGGAACTAACTTCGAGCGTTGTCCCGAGTATTATGTTGGCAAAGTGAGGAAATATTCGTTGGTACCTTACTTGGATCGATGTCCGGAATTTCACGGAACGTACAAGGTCAGTTGAAATGTTAGATGCAGGGAGGGAGGAAGAGAGAGAGAGAGAGAGAGAGAGAGAGAGAGAGAGAGAGGGCAAAAGAGCCAGAAAGAGGAAAGGAAGGAAAGGAAGAATTGGAAAGTTTTGCATTTGGGTATTCCGGAATTATGATGTTTGCATCGTTGAAAAGCAATGAAACTTTTTTTTTTCAATAGCCCATTTTTTTGGCAGCTTTCGACTACGAAAAACATTCAATAGTTTGTTAGGTTCCTTGCTAGAAATCTACAAATTAAATATGCGAAACCAAATTTTCAATGATAGTAATAATAAAAATGAAGAACCTGGAAAAAGAATTTTTATTGCATTTTCCACCGATACAATGATGTTGAAGTTTGCATCGTTGGAATGCAACGAAAGTCAATTTTTCTTTCATTGCTCACGTATTTTTCGCCGTTTGGGGGAAAGAAAATCACTCAAACGGTTTTCTTATCCTCATGAGAGATCCATTATTTTAATCCGTAACAAAAAAAAAATTATAGATCGTCATGAAAATAATGAAATGAAAAAAAGCTTTCGTTACATCCCAACGATGCAAACTTCAACGCCATAACTTTAATAACATTCAGGATTACATCAATGGTATTTATGATAAGTGAAATTATTTTTCAATTAACGCTTTTCATACATTAATTCCGTACTGAAAAGTCTTGTGGCTTTTTCAAACTCACTTCGAGCTTTCGTCACTCGCGCTGACCGTTCGCGAGCTTTTTTATTTCGTGAACATTTCTCCGAGTTCTTTTTTTTACGCGAGATGAAAGGCCCCATTGAAAGTTGGAAAAAATAAAAAGGTTGTGAAAGAGTTGAAAAAAACCGTCATAGTGACTTTGCGAAAACTCATGTGCACCTAATGATGGAATAAATATTCATTCGTCTATGAAATATTCGTTTCCGCCTTTTTTTTTTTGCGTGAAAAACTTCCGCCCGTGTATACTTATGAAAGACGAGGCTGAAGAAAAAAAAAAAACAAAAAATACTGTACGATCCATCATGATGAAGAAGTTTGATTACACCGATTTCCAAGTATATTGAAGTCTGTCAAAGCAGAACTGTATCGCATCGCATCTTTTATGTATCCGAATACATCGATCGAGATCGATGAGGGAGATTAAGCTCGCATCACTGCTCTATTAATAACGGGAGCACGAAGTTAAAACGGACATTCCGTAATTTACGAGGTAACCGAGACCCATCGTCTTACCATGTGATGATTTTTTTTCAACGCGCGATTTTTCTTTTATCGTATTTTTTTTTTTTTTTTTCACGACCTCAATGTGAGGTTTACATTTTTCGTAAATGCATTCAACCTCGTGGAATATTTTTGGCCTTTGACGAAGCGTGCCGATGATTGAACAAATACTTTATCATGAATGCATTTCGTAATTAACGTCCTTTTAATAGCAAAGTGGATGATATTTTCAAATTTCCATATCTGTTGAACGACCAAATCGAAATTCAATGGCAGATGATGAAAAAATCGAACTTTTAAATAATATAATCATACAGGGACAAAAATTGTTTTCAGTACTTGCCACGAATGGTTACCAAAATAGACAGTACAAATAGCACATAAAAAATTCTGAATAAAGCTAAAGCTGTTTGAAAAAAAAAAAATCCTAAACTATAATTCGCGAGATTTTTTTACGGTGAAGAGACATCTCAGTTTTATTCTCGACAAATCTTACAGCTTCGTTATTCGAGCGATACTTTATTGGACTTTAAGGCCTTAGGCCACTCTAGAGGCAAAAAAAACGGCATATTTTCTGATTTTTTTTCAGCGAAACCATAAAATAAATCGGAATTACAAAATGGGGGTTTCATTATACACGCAATTGACTATAGAAAATTATTTTTTCACAGCGATACATGCCAAAATGGCGACTGTGCAGCATTTTTCCGATGACGCCTTTATTTCTGGAAGGTCAACGGCGAGACCAACAGCTCCTATAATTTTTGAGTTATGATGAGACACTAAAGTTTTTTCGATTATATATAAGGATAACTAAAGAAGTACGTAGGTTTTTTTTTTATATATTGTTTTTTGTCAAAATGGCGCATTTCTAAAACAAAAATTATAAAATGCCATGAGAAAATCGTCAGAAAATTGCTTATAAAAAAGTAACTATGCAATATAATAAAAAAATGCTACGTAGTGCCTCAGAAAATGTAATTCTAAATATACAATTAAAATTTTAAGTGAATCGGTTGAAATTTGTTTGCGTTATGAGTTCGGCCGACTTGAAAAATGTAGTTTTGAGATAAACGCGTTTAAAGTTAGAAAGTCACGACATGAATCAAGAGGGGTTGGGCTAGAATTCGAAAGTCGAGTACTTAGAGATTTTTCACACCCATAATCTTTTGGAATATAATTTTATAGGTACTAAGGTACATTTTTAACAAAAAAGAATCGATTTTTGGAAAATCCTAGAGTGGACTGAGGCCTTAATCAAATCGATAGTTGACAACCACTGAATACAGTTTTAAGTGGTCTAAAACGCGAGCTCTTGAGAATTTTAAACCGAACTACACGTAGCCACTGTTTAAAAAATAAGTAAATCAATAGTGTTACGCGAAAATAAATTGAAACAAAAAAGCTGGCATTCAATCGAACAAGTATACTTTTTTTTCGTTTAGTATTCAGATTTTTGAAATGTTAATACTTTTTTAAATTTCTTTGCGAATTCCTGTAAACGCCCCTCGCCGTTTGCGTGTTTCCTTCGCTCCGGTTCTCTCTCTCTCTCTCCCTCTCTCTCTCTGCCCGCACCGTTCGGCTGTTTCTTGTATCTCCAAGTCTCGTTTTCCGATGCTGCTATGCTGCTGGTTCATCTCGACGTGACTTCGCCGTATGCCTCGCAATTTATTAGCCGCCCGCCAGCCGGTATTTCGTCCAAGTTTGTTTTTTCTCTCGTTTTTTTTTTCGATTTCGCGTTCCAAATCCGGACTCGCGTTCTCAACCGTCATTCAAGAAACAAGTAAACAAGCAACGGAAAAACATTTATCGGAGCGATTTCTGCATTGACGAAAGATAAACTTAGTTCTCGAAAAGTGCAGTGTTTCCTACTGCGACTCAATCGTTTGCGCGCGGAAAAAAGCAATTTGAGGGTGAACAACGAATGAACAAATTAACGTGTACTTGATTCATTATTTATTCCTACCTTCAAGTTATTGTTATATTTGTAAAACAGTGCTTTGCTCTTATATACAGTGGGTAAAAAAGTGCTTGTGCACCGCGGATTTTTTCAAAATATCCTGCGAAAAAAAATAAAATACTTTAGCATTTTTTTTCGAAGAAAAATAAAGTATTCGACAAAAATTTTCGAAAAAAAAATAAGATGCTTAAGCATTTTATTTTTTTTTGTAGGTCAATTTGAAAAATACGCGGTGTACAAATACTTTTTTACCCACTGTAGTAAAAAAAAAGCAAGGTAATTTTGGGAATTATGATAAAAAAGCGGTTTTTGAAGATCCCATGCGTAGAGTACGCAAAATAAATAATTCGCTGATAAGATTATTTTAGAAAGTGCAGGCTACATGTTTTATTTTCGCTATTTTCCAATACCTTAAACTGAGAGTAAAAGTATAATAAAACTAACCATAGTTTACTGGCAGGTTGTAGTTATAATATGACCAAGCCAACTATTTATATTGTGATTGCTCTGCCAATGAATTACGATGCTGAAGTTTGGATCGTTGAAATATGATCAAAATCAATTTTTGTTAAGCCCATAATTTTTTGCCAGGTTTTGGCTGCGGAAATTGATCCAACGCTTTTTAAGAGTCATTGTTAGAGATTGACAAGGTAAAATTGCGAAGATAAAAGAAGGGAAAGTTTTGTCGCATTTCAACGATGCAACTTTCAATACTATGATGAATTAGGTGGTTGTCGCAAATAGAATTGATATCCTATTTTTGTAACGCAACAATCATACGATGTAACAGTTTGTCACAAACGCGTTATTCTTAAAACTACTAAGCTACTATTCTAAAAAGTACCAAACTACTATTCTTAAAACTAACATTACCATAATTTTATTTCGAATAGTCACTTTTCATAAGGCCTTTTGGCAAATTATACTCGACAAACGTTGATGTTAACCATATGAATTGTACAAATTTAAATATAATAGTAGAAGTTTGACTTGAACAAAACCTAACGTACAGTGTACAAAATTTGTATTCATGCGCCGATTTTATCATAGCACTGAATTAACCATATTTATATTTCAAGCCTTTTACTATAGTTAATAATTATTTCGAGGATAATTGATAGTCAAACACCCCATCCAAATCGCATATTTCGATATAGTTTACGCTTATAGTTTCGTTAACCATATTAAAAATGCGGGGTCAATAAACTATAGGGAATTTTACTATTCCCTCTTTTACCACGAGCATTTGTTATAAATACTATGGACTTTTCTCTCTATGTAAGATTCCTAGCATATATATTGGGTTGGTAAATAAGTTCCTTTGGTTCTGAACGTATGGACGAAATGAACAAAATCCAACGAACTTATTTGCCAATCCAATCCATTCACATACATCTCCCCAATTGATTTATTTATTCGTCCCTCTTAAATCTCGAACAACGATAATGGATTTTTGTTTTCCGCAGAAATGCGGTCCACTTTTGTTATTAGTATCATTCAAATTTTTTAAGTGAATGCGATGATTTTAGATCCGAAGTGGTGTGTCTCCGAGTTTTTTACTTGCGTCATTTCCTTGTATGATGGTTACCCAAATATCGCTTGTTGTCTTTGACAGTCGTGGCGATACACAAACGCATAGTTCATCGGCATAGGAATGAAACACATATGCTAAGCCAAATCCACAAATAATTTACGAAGTCGCCGGCACTTGAGCACAAAGCTCTCGAATTGGGAGTAAACATTTGGCAAATCGCCGGATAGGCAGCCTCACCGATAACTGCGAGGATCGTATAAAACGCATTTTCTTCGATGCGAATCCCAAAAAGTAGTAACTTGTTGATTTATAAACTTATGAAAGCCAATGTAAAAAACAGGATTTTTCGTTGCCTCGGTGCGAACAGAACGTCGATACTTCAATTCTTTTTTCAATGAAAATATCAAGAAAGATTCCGAAGTTATTGATTTTTATGGAAACAGCGAATGACGATGGGACCGTATATTGCATATACGTTTCAGTTGTTGATATTTGTTTTTAATAAATGTCATATTTACTTGTAAATATGTATATTGTTGTAAATGTATTTATTTTTCTAATATAAATCGAACTCAAATTAACAAATTTTTGAGACACGCATACTGTATGCATATTTTTTTTAAATAATTCAAAAGGAGCATTTATAATATATAAATTATTTTATTCAAAATGTTAAGCACATAAAAGAGCAACATTTCAACAATATTTAAAAAAAAATGCATCCAAAAATTTGGGAAATTCAGCCAGTGGGGCCTGGTTTCCGAAGACCCCTCAAAAAAAGTGTCTTCGTGGAGGTCAGGATAACTCATGATAGCTTTATCTGAAATTAAAAAACCAAATTTTATTCTGTCAGTAGATAAGTATAGCTCGTGATTGAACGAAGGGTTTTTTTTTTAATTAAAATTTGAATTTTTGGCTGAGTTGTATGCAAAATCGTTCAATTTTTGGCACAATTTACACTACGTATAGCCTTGTAGAATTAGTTGTAATAAAAAAAAAAACAACCTTCGTTCAATCACTAATCAATGCTATTTAGAAGAAGTGTGCAAAATTTCAATAAGATCGGTGCATTAGTTTTTGAGACATCGTATCCACCGACTTCAAAAATAGTGTTTTGAGAAAAATGCGTGAACCTGCGTCGCTCCCGGCCGATCTTTCCCAACGGGGGGAATTCCCAAAGGCTCTCTCTCCTAGACTTTTACTCCGATTGACTTAAAACTTTGGGACAATATTCTAGACATATTGTACTATTAGAAAATAAAATTAAAAAAAATGGATTTTTTTTAATTTCAAACCCACGTAACCCCTTAATCCTACCATGTGTCATCGTACTGTTAATAGATCAAAAACGTTGACAGTCGATACGTGATGGTATTGTCATATACGTAATTTATCTGCTGGTTGGTGCCTGCTCAAAGTTCGTGAACCCAAAACAAATTTGAGTCTACTTTGAAGATTTATTTTCATTTAATAATATTAACAATATCATAATGATTTGATTTTTAATAAAATTTATATTTAAATATTTTAAATTTCTATTTTAATAACCATAAAAATATACTTAAATGGTGTCAGTGCGATTAAGGACATCTTAACCTTTACGAATTGGCCTCAACACCCGAACGTAAAGTCCCACGACATCAAACGAAAACGCGATCCTTGCGGTTATCAAAATGTGCACCACTTTTCATAATAGAGAGTTACTTTTCTATAGATATCACTCCATATAATTGTGTAAAATTGAAAATAACAGAGTTTTACTAATATGCCCAAAATATTAGTTAAAAAAACGATCAAATCTTCACTGATTGACTATTTTACGATTCAACGGCGGCCAGTTTTTTTTTTAATCTTCGCTACCCAACTTGGCTGCCTAGTAGTATCATTTACATCCGTCAGTGGTATGCCTCGACACGCGTATTGTACAAAATACGATCGAGGTATGATTTTTAGGCAGGTGCAATCTACAGCTAAAGTATATTTATTGAACGGGCGCAAAGCCATATTTTGTCTAGTACCTACAAACAGGACGGAACTATAAAGAAAAAAGAAACAAGCGCAGTTGTAGAGAAGCCGAAGCTGAAATTGGCCCCGTGAGCTTGCAATCCCGCGTTTGTATGCGAAATAATTCGTTCGCAGCGGAGTTAGAACGACTGAACAATCTACTCGGCCAATAGCTTAAGGTATTCCTTTCACGGCCCCGAATATTTAGCAATTAGCTGATTCTTGTCTACAATTAAGTAAAAATACATCCCGGTATACTGGTGAAATTTCATGACGTTGAAGTTTGCAGCGTTGGAACGCAACGAAAATTTATTCTTTTCAACTACTCCAATTGTTTTTGGCTTATTTGGGCCGTGAATATTGCTCAAACGTTTCTACGAATTCTTATTACAAACTTGTAACTTCAATTTGGAAAAAAAAGGGCTTGGGCAGTGATAAAAATGAAGAAATACAACAAAAAAAATATCGTTCTCTTCTAACGATGCAAACTTTTAACAAAAAATTACGACTTTAAAAATCGTCTCATCTATGGAGATGACACGCTGGCCACATTTCTATCTGATAATTTATATACTAAATAACTCTACGTGTCTGATATAAAATGTTCTAAGCATATGAAAATTCTGACGATTCCGTAACAACTGTAAAAACAGAAGATCACCGAATGTTTAAAGAAAATATAAACGATAATACTTGGAAAAATGTGACTGGCGGAAGAATTTTTGTAACCGCGACTTCTTTGAGAACATGTAAAAATGTCTAAATCTACCAAATTTATGTGAAATTTTTCATTCCAGTTTATCGTTGGGTATAACAATTGATTGCAACTTAATTTTCATCAAGCTCCATCGTAATTTACAAATGATTCGAAAGGGCTCTGACTTATGCGTCTACAAAATACGGCCCTCCGCGAAAGGAATACCTTAAGAACCCAAAGACGCAACTTTGCCAATTTGTGATGTTCGCAAATTGATATGCATTGCTGTTAGACCTTTATAACAGAAAAGAGTTCTATCCAGAGCTCTCTCCAGCGGTTCAGCGAGTACTAAATTATTTTTACACTCGCTCTTTCCTAAGAAATGATAACGTATACCAACATGATCGATGTTAAATCGGAATTCGGTAGAATCGAATGGTTGTTAGTCGCATCCAATTTAGGGATACGGTGACGTTCGTGTGACTATGTAACGCGAGAATGTTCATTTTCCAGAAGCTCGTGTTTATCCATTTAACGACGCATATATCGTGATGCGGTAGACTACAATGCAAGTTACAGGATGCAGTTCTAGGTCTGCATACGAAATGGAGTGCAGCGCTGCCTGTGGCCAGCTTCAGAGCTTTCATTGCCACCCGTTTATCGCGATACGAACTGATAGAGGAAGAAAAAACGTCGGATATAACACCTTGCCAAACTAAAAATCGTTTTTCTTATTTTTATCCGATATTAATCATTTTACATTAATTACAATAACTTTACTTGAAAGTATTCACCGAATGCAATTTTCACGAATTATTTTAGATTTCCAAATCACAGGATGTGATTTGTCAACCCCCTCCGGGTTGACAACTTTATGAAAAATTGCAAAATAAGTTCAGTAGAATGTTGTACGTCCTATCCAGTGATACCGTACTCGATGGGGTGCGCGAAGTGTATTTTTTTTTCTTTCGTCAACATCTTAAGGCCTTAGGCCACTCTAGAGGCCAAAAAAGGGCATATTTTTTAATTTTTTTCAGCGAAACCATAAAATAAATCGGAATTACAAAATAGGGATTTTATTATACACGTAATTGACTATACAAAATTATTTTTTCACAGTGATACATGTCAAAATGGCGACTGTGCAGCATTTTTCCGATGACGCCTTTATTTTTGGAAGGCCAACGGCCGGACCAACAGCTCCTATAATTTTTTAGTTATGATGAGACACTAAAGTTTTTTCGATTATATATAAGAATAGCTATAGAAGTAAGTAGGATTTTTTGATATATTGTTTTTTGTCAAAATGGCGCATTTCTAAAACAAAAAGTATAAAATGCCATGAGAAAATCGTCAGAAAATTGTTTATAAAAAAGGAACTATGCAATATAATAAAAAAAATCCTACGTAGTGCCTCAGAAAATCTAATTCTAAATATACAGTTAAAATTTCAAGTGAATCGGTTAAAATTTGTGTGAGTTATGAGTCCGGCCGACTTTTGGAATATAATTTTCTAGGTACTAAGGTACATTTTTAACAAAAAAAAAACGATTTTTGGCAAATCCTAGAGTGGCCTAAGGCTTTAAGGGTTACGGAGCCCCAAAAACTAAACTTAGCGAATCATATAGCTCTCCAGATGTCTATTTTTTTTCGAAATCCTATTTTTTTGCCTACTTGGCAGCAAGGTGTGCTTCCTTTTGGCTGTATGATCGGCCAATGCAGTTGAATTTGTGGGAGCGCGAGATTACGATCAGCTATTCTGAGAGGCGAATCAAGTGGCCGAGAAAATTATATATTGCATATAGAACTTCGGTGTCACGTGCGAGAGGAACGACGACGTTTCACCGATTGGCGAGGTGCACTGCGCTATAGCTAATCCACAGAGGCACGAAACGAAGAGAGCTTTTCACGATACATACGTGTTATATTACTAACTGGTTCAGGAGAGCCGAAAGTTTCGACCAGAGATATTTGGGGACTGACTCTCCCTTTCTCTTCGTAGCACACTCCCCCTCTCTCTCTCTCTCTCTCTCTCTCTCTCTCTCTCTCTCTCTCTCTCTCTCTCTCTTTCTCGCAGTCTTCTGTTCGCTCATTTTCTTAGCTCTAACAGCTATTCAGCGAGGGAAAATGCCAGTTCTCGAGGCGACTGTCTCACGTACGTTACCAGCCGCGCTGTCAGTTTTTCGCTCCCAACAATGATAACATGAATAATTGCAAATTTAATAATCTTTTGACGAGCAATCGCGGTACATATAGATTCGCTCTCAAACTCGATGAATCCTCGCGAAACGTGTAAACATCATCAAGGGCTTTCAATCGTGTATTAAAATAAAAAAAAGGCTTCGGAGTTCATTGACCCGTTGGAGAGAAAGCGCGATTCGCGAATCGGGTGGTGATATTTTCGCGAGTAAACTTTTTCAAAGTGATCGTTTCGATTGACAATATGAAAGAAAAATTCTGAAATAATTTACAAAGGGTGTGACACTTGACGAAAGATTTTCCAGCCACGAAGAACAAATACAGTTGTCGTGCTTCTTATCAGTGAAACGTGAAACAAAGAATTCGTTTGACACGCCGTCGACAATTATAATACAATAAAAAAATTATAACCGCGGTTTAAATTCCTCGTTCTAATGACGTATCCGAGAGTCCATTTCCGTTTCTTCCTGCTTTTATGACGTGTCGTCGTGTACCGTTCTCGTACGCATCGTTGTTTCAACGTAACGTTATCTCCGACCAATCGCGACTTATCTTTTTGAACTTGCTGTCGGATTCTTACTCCGTCGCCTTTTTTAAAATTACTTTTACTCATTCGACGTGCAACACGCTTGCGAGAATACGTCAACGCGAAATGCTTCCTCGAACACGCAAGCTCGCGCTGACGCGAATCGTGCGCACTGTCTCGATGCCTGCTTTTTTTCGTACTTATTTTTCTGAGTGGTACTTATCATGTGCCAAGATTGGCAAGCTTTGTAGGCGCATCGCGCGTGGACGGTAAATCTGCCACAAATGTTGGGAAGATTATTCCAAATCGACATCTATAGGGTAGACTTGCGTGAATCGTATAACCTCAGCATTTTTGTTCTTATTTTCAACACCTTCAATCATAAACAAAAGTGATTAGCGTATCGGCCAATGTGCTCATTGTTCCTTATTGAACATAAAGTCAAAATGAACCAACTTTTGGAGCACACGTATGAAATCGACTGCCTGCTCGTTGACTCCGGCACAAAGATCATGAATACGAAATACAATTAAGTGTACTAAGAATAACCATACAATCATTTTCAAACCGGGACGTTTACAGAACTATCCCGTGCAGAAATTGTGTTAAGGGTTTTCCCTAACTTTATTGAGGACTTAGTCTGGAAGCCTCACATGGGCCATCAGTGGGCGGTCGTACTTTTCTACAGAGGGCCATTGAAGGCAAAATAACTAGGGCCTTTAAAATTGGCTTAACGGTGCCTCATAACAAATTATTGCAGCCATATGCGTACGTGCGTGTGTGTGTGTGTGTGCACTGTGAAAAAGAAATGTGTTATTCCAATACATTTCAGGCTTAGAATTCTGTCGCTGATTTTGACACATTTGATCCAGCGTTGTTCCAATGAACGAACTGCATGCGTGTTGGTTCAAGGCATCACAGCTCGTCTACTAAACGCATAGTTTAATTATTATATTTAATCAGTCTCGATAATTATTATGCCACAAATTCTTTAGTCAAGCAATTTATACTGATATGCCCCTATAATAGCAAAGTCTGGTAGTATTAGGGAAATCGTTACTAGGGAATTTACAACGACACCCCTTGAAGGCCCTTACTTGGTCTCCGTACTTAGACCATAGTTTTAGTCAACCTACCTAAAGTACCATTTCCTAATAGGGACCCGTTCCCCGGCTCTTTTACGGAAAATCCTACTATGGAATCCACAAACAATCCCTTGAAGTCCCCAAATCGTATCAGGGATACCTTGCCAATTTTCCGCACGGGATTTCATTTCCGGAGCTCCAATACCCTTGCGGATTTTTACGTATTACCCGTTCCCAATGGAACCCTTCCTTATCACTGCCTACCCACACCTTGATAGGCTGAACTAACTTCCGTTGCGTCCATAGCCATTTTAAGTTACACTATACCGCATTCATTGCTCTGAGTATCGGGCAAACACTTAACTCGAAGAACTGCCGCAGCCGAACCCCGACCGCGTATCCATCAGTATTGGTCGATTACGGAACTATTCTACTGCTGTTTTGCTTATGAGAGCATTCCTTCTGTAAAACAGCTCAACTATAGTCCATTTGACAAGAGCGTGTACGGTGAAATTCAAAAACTATTTGGGAGAAGGCATTGGAAAAAAATATACACGCACTACGTGATGTATACCGCGATGCATTATTATTAATAAGTGGTCCAGTCGCACTATTAATTTTACCTCAATTGTGTTCTCTGGAAGGAATTTCCAAGACGAAAGTGCAGCCGTATCAATATATCAACGATTCAAGCATCGAGGCATCTCGTATGTGTGTGTGCTTATTCAGCAACAATTTGTTGGCTGAAATCTCTTTGAGCGTTTTCGATACATATACCCTGTATTCTCGTACAAGAAGAATCTACCCACAGACGACTTCCGGGCACGAAGAGATATAACTGGTACCTTGTTTACCGCCTTAACAGGTTCCTTGATACTTTTGATCGATCCGCATCTTGCACGTGAGTGCATGAAACATCAACATCGCTGAACCATCACAGATAAATTTGCTCCGCTCCATACAACTTGGAAACGGCACCTGTTGACCCATTTTTTTTGCGATGCTCCTGTCCCCCGCCCATCCCATACAAGTCTGGCTGCGGCCCTTGATATACACACCCAATTTATTTCCGCCGATGAACCGAGATAACCTCTGTAAATTCTGGAGGGAGCAGACAAACTTCTCGGTCGACGTACAAAGACAAATATCGGAGCGAAATTTTGGGACGCGTCCACTCGAGACCGGCGGGAGATATTTTGCCACAAGGATTTAGGAAGAAGTCATTTTTTATTCCCCGGGAGACAATGTTGACTCCCAATTAGGTATTAGGGCATTGTGAGACTTCTAAATAAGTGTATATATTGACGGATTATACGACGACAATGTTTGCTACATCATAGAGAGGCTGCTACCAGGTTAGGGATTTTCGCATTTGACTAGAGTAAACTTTGGAGGAAGGTTTTCTTTTATTTGGAATGGGGGCAGTTTTCGATAACTCAATGGAACTTTTCACTGTAGACCAGGGGGACTGGTTTTCGCCAGCTCAGACGGATTTACATGAGATTGAAAGGCTGATCCTTTTTACTAGATGATGGAGGAGATATTCGGAAAATTGAGAGTATGTTTTTTGTAACGTCTAAGGGTATTGTTAGTAAAGGTATTTTTTTTACTGTGCTACGATTAGTGTTTTTTTAGATTGCTATACAAATTTTCTTATTCAAGAATATTTGACTACTTTAATCCACACCGAGAGAAGTAATTTATTTGCATCAACTGAATGGGGACCGTTAAATGGTGAAAAGGTCCTAGATTTTGTGTACAAATACCGAAAGCACAAATGTTTGCTGACGGAAGCAATAAACTTATTAGATTCAAATAAAATACTGTTGGAGTTAATCACACATTGTTCTGTTAAAAGCGGTATCCGTTTTTAACAGTATTACAAATTCGTTTCAATTAAATATATAAATTCTTCTCAATCAACAATAAAGTCTATATAACGTAAATAAAATTTTATCATAGTCAAGTGTCTGATTTTTCTGTCAGTTGTAATCCATTGAAACGCTAAGTGGAAGCGAATGTATAATTTTATTAAATATTGAACGAAAGTCTAGGTGGTCAAATTTTTTTTTAAACTTTTATTTAATTAAAACAAACCATTTCTCCCGGTGCATAGATCAGCAGCCACGTATTGGCGCTGCTCGATATTGAGTTAAGGATATTCGTTGTTCGTACTGGCGAATCTCAAAATTGAGAATGTCCCAAGCTTTTCCTGTGTCTGTACATTGTTAAACTACTAAGCGATTCATTATCACTATCGTACTCCTCACAGAGTCCTCAATGCGGTATCCTAATCGTTGTAAATTATTCGAAATTGGATTTTGAACGGACAAATGTCACTGCCCAAAATGGCCATGTTTGTTGAAAGAAATAAATAGGCGGAAAACGTGCAACGACTTATCCTCAAAGTTTCCTCGGGAGATAAATTGCGACTTTTGTGTTCACGAAATAATTATCGGGGAAATGTTTACTGTTGGCTCAAATACTTCGCTCTGCCTTCCCGACGGCAAAATCATCGTTCATCGTGGCGGTAACATTGTCAAGGTAAAATCTGCTAAGATACGGAGTTGTAGTTTATCGGCGCGGTCTTTGTTTCATACTCTTGAGATAACGAAGGATCCTCTCAATTTCTTGATGAATTTCTACTGCCTTGTGGCTCGCTTGGAATCTCTGTAGAAATAACACTTTCAACGTACCTTCTCATTTCACAAATAAAAACATTTGGATACAAGTACTTTAAACTGTGCATTTTTTAAAATTGTTATTAAATTGAAAAAAAATACACTTCCTCTTTCGGGTCATAATCCGAGGATAATATTGAAATAACAACTATAAAGAGATTAACTTATTGGATCACTAGTGTCGTTTCATAGTAATGATATTAGGCTTGTTTATATTTATTGAAGAAGAATCTTTCTTGTATCAAAAAATAGCAATTCATTTGATGCCAAGCTGCCGCTCGTACAAGTGGCATTAATTAATATAACTCGCACACAACCCTTTAGATTGGCCAGTCGTTGGAATATATGTGTTTCACTGCGACATATGGCAAGATCAATAGATATCCGAAATGAGAAACATTTTAATTTTTTAAATTCCATCGTATAGCGTTACCGCTTTTTACATATTCGTCCTTAATACTAGTACTTAGCTCTACTATCTTTTCATGTTGTCACACATTATATTACATTGCATTATATTGTATGCCATTACTTTTCGTTCCTTTCTTCCCTCTACCCTGCCCCCCCAGATTTTGATTTCTTATTCTGTTTTTCTTGTAAGTTTTATAAAGGCCTCCGCGCACTCACACACACACACTAGATTGTATCTTGCCTTTTAGTGTCTGTACCAATCACCATCTTAAGCCTTTTCCCGTTCTTCCTCCTTTCCATTCATCCACTGCTTTTACCCATTCCTTTCTGATTTCTTTTCTTGCTTCCCTGCAAGTCTATCTATGCTCCATGCTTTACTCCTCAAGCCCACTGATTCCGTACTCCCTTCTTTTGAACCCTTTATTCCCTGGTTTTCCCAGATTTTCCCCTCTAATACGAGCCCACCGTTCATAAGGTGAAATATTATTAAACAGTAAATGATAGGTGCACAAAATTCATGGGAATTCCCTATAAAGAGTTCGAGGACGAGACGTTCATAAATTACCTTACAATACAATATACCATAAACGATATGCTGAAAATAAATTTTGAACGAAGCTAAAGAACTATAGTAGTATCATCGTCCAGGTTTCAAATTCATATCCGAGGAAAAGTAGGGAAAAAAATACAAACGCGGTTTTCAAGAAATGGACCTATATAGTTGTCGACTTTGTGAGAGTTATGTTTTTTTTATATATCATCATATGCAATCGATCGATTGCAAAATAAGATTTGTAACTTGGAGATTTACAAAGCCGTGAAACGAAAATGGTTCGATAAAAATAAGGAAACTAGAGGATAATCAGTTTATGTATTTGTCATAATGATGTAAATTAAGCATATGATGTTTATTTTCTCAGGAACTCGGTTCTCAACCATTACCGACGATCGTTACCGAGGATGTTGATCACACGGGACAAAATGCTCAAGATCAGGGTCACAGGCCAAGAGCCGGTGAGTACATTAATGTAATAGTGAATCTTAATTCCAATTGCGCGTTCATTTCTCGTAATAATAAAATCGGAGTATAATTATATCTTATGATCACATGTTCGTGTTCTCATGTTTATAGTGAGTCTGAATGAATCGTGTTGATAAAAAAAATCACGTATTGCTTCACCGAACAAGCTGCTTTTCCAATTTTACCTCCACTTATATCTCCGAAATCAAAATAAAATAATGGGCCAATGTACAAATTTCTCATTTTTTGCGGTTTTCAAAAGATTTTTTTTATATTTATCTCAATCACTTATAAATTCTCAGATATAGTCTAGATAATATAGCAATTGATAAATTATATGGACAATCTATGGATAATTCAGATTATTTGAATCGATTTGACCTAGGGTATTATTCATATTTTTTAAATATTCAGACCATATCTAAGTAATGTAGATAATTTGCAGTTGTTTAAAATTATTTGAACTGCCTAAATCCGGACGAATTTGGTTAATTTGTAGATTATCTACCAAATACCAAAATGATTTTTAAAAAATGTTTTCGTTTTGTATGAACCGAGCCTTCCCTTTCAAATAAATACACAGATAAAGGCAAGAACCATTTCGACAAAAAATATGATATATTTTCATAAGCAATAAAAAAAGCATGTAACATCCAAAAACCTGCAAGGTTTTTGGATGATAACTTCCAGACTGTCGGAACAATTTTTACATGATCTCGACACTTTTCCAACAGCCTTCGGATTATATACTAATCATTCCCAGTAGTTGAACAATTACGAAAATAATAACGACAATTTCTCACAAAAAATGGAAATTAAAAAGAAATTCTACAATGAAACGAATCTGAAATCTTGCATTGATCTTCGCTAAAATAGTAAATGAATTGTGAATGACTTGCAGATAATTTTTTGCTTCTTATCGCCTTAATCGTGACTTCGATAGTTTTTCTTCAAACTGAATTTCGTAAGTTTACGTTTTAAAAAAATAGCGCCCCTCCATCATGCTTTTTTTAAATGTCCATACATATGTCATAATTTTTTACGCCCACAGTCGATTGATTGCTTATCAAAGCAAGTAGTCCATTTTTACGTTAAGTCGGTTCTTTTATTTATTTAAATGTACATTCGAAGGCCCGTCCATACCAAAACTATGGCCTTCCACATTTGCATCTTATCTCTGATAATTGATTCCGATAATCTATCAATGCCAAGTTGTCGTTCACTTTATACGTGGTACTTCTTTTTGACCGACTGCGGAACAGGCACTTGGGGCTCTCATTCGAAACCCATCAGAAAACCAACATCGGGCAGTGCCCCGGGCTCGGGAAAATCTACTCCTGTGCCTCAACAATTGGAAGCTGCGTCGAGTTCGTCGGGCTCGACCAAAGGACGAAAAGCTTCGGGTACGCGCTCCGGCTCGAACAGCCGTAGCAATAGCCGTAGCAGCAGCGCCGAGAGACGCAGGAGCGGCGACGAAACGGCGAGCCCGACGAGAAAAACGGCCCTCTTTGACGCCTTCAGGCCCAGAAGCAAATCCGACGCTAGCAAAGCCAGAAAACCCAGTATTATTGCAAACATGAAGAACGCCGTGCAGGTGAGGAAAATTATCTGATTGAAAAATGGATTTTAAAATGTGCATTGTTTGAATTACCGAAAAGTTTTTTCTTTTTGAGGATATTTTTGCAAAACTTGCATATTCAAAGAAGTTTCATATGATTTTCATATAAAAATATTCAGCATCTTCCAAACGCTATATACTTTTGTTCAAAACTGAACAAATTGAGCAAAACTGAGCAAATTTTCGAACAGTCAAAAATCTACAGCAACATTCTCTTCATGGCAGATTACCTTTTCAGAAAACGGCAAGAATAGGCTAAACCGGTCAATGGACGAATAGAGACACTATAAGATTCAGATGGACAAAAGATATTATTCTGATAGCAAAAATATTTGAAGTAATTGCAACAAATAATATTGGAAAAATTGATAAATAAGTGGCGAAATGACTAAATCGCTAATGAATGGACGAAATTGCCAGTATAGGGACACTCGACCACCAGTAAATGGACGTGTTGTGTAGATTAACGCTGTAAAGAATTACGATTCATTATTTATTTTGATTAAATGCTAGATTTGGAGATCACTGTGTTGCACAAAAATTGTAATATTCTTACACACATGAGTATTACTTTTCTTATCGCGATTTCTTAGAAAATACACAAAGCTTTTTCTATCTTATCATTACCAAAGTTTCGTTTCGATAGAGAAACAGAAAATTAAATTTTGTCAAATTTAAAAAAACGAATGAAATGTTTTAATGAAAACATTTGATGAAATGTACATTGTTAATTCTTAACAGTAATTAATTTTGTAATTTTCAGCAGATGAGCTAAACTTTTTACTCTACTTCGAGAAAGAGGGTAAAATACAGTACCAGTGAATAAACATGTTTGAATCTGACCTATTATTATGAATTTATTTTACAAATTTCTTTAATCATTGGCTTTATTTGTTTTAACTATAAATCAGCTTACGTCCATTTACTGGTCGGTGTCCCCTACTCTGTCCGTTTGCAAAGCGTATATTTCCGTTCTTTTTTTTCCCTCAAATACAAGCTGTTCGATACAACAGTTGGAATTTGCAAAATAGCTATGCCTATCGTACTCGTGATGACTCAGTCAGTATGCGGCAACCTTGTGCTGGTCTTACCGTTAATTCTGAACTCCACGTTGAGTCGTCGGGTATTAGATGAAGCCCGAAGTGTCGATAGCAGACCCAGTATGAGATTACAAAATGTTTACTCGTTTCATAGCGTAACTTCTCAATTTTTCCCAACTGAGTTCAATTCTTACAATTAGCCATATCTATTTAAGAAAAACGTACCCAACGGTGCCCATATTGAAAAGAAATCCGACGGAAAAGAGTGCTGTTACAATGATTTTATTGAATGTCAACCGTTCGAAATTTTTTATTGAGACTGTCAAAGAAATATTAGAAAAAATCTAATATTTCTCTGCCTAAAAAATAACAGTTTAAAACGAAGAAAGAACTTCTTTAAAATGTCGTCGACGTAAATGAGTTCGAATTTCGAGATAGTACCTTTATCAGGTACCAGATAATACCTTTATCGAGATAGTACCTTTAGAATCAGATGTTCGTTCGTGTAGTTGCCAGAATTCGCGCGAATTTTACTTTGAGCGAACGGTTAATTTCATTGATTAATTGATGACCCATTTTTTGCCCCCTTTTTCTCGTGTCCACCAGTCGCTGCATCGTGGCTCCCACGGTAGTTCCGCCACGGACGTCCATACGGAGAAGGATCATCACAAGGAGCACAGAGACGGCAAAGATCCTGGTGGACGTCCGCGGGCGGGCTCCGAGAGCAGCAGAAATCCAGTCAGCAAAGTCATGGATCTCATTAGACATCGAAGTCACAGCTCTATCGGTACGGAGGACAAGAGAAAAGCGGTAAGTAAAATCTTTAAAGACATGGTTCACACGGCCGGTCGGTAAAAATCCTACTGCCAAGTTTTCTCCTAGACGGATTACTTTCCGGGCAAACGAAGACAAAGACGTTATTCGTCGTTCAACAGAGCGGAAGGTGTTTCTTTTTTTTTTCTGAAATATCAGCAGTCTCGGAGAACACTGGGAATCTACAAATCAGCTATCTCTCTCGCACTCATGGCCGCTCGGTTGCCGTGGCATGTGGCCTTAATTCATATTCGTTTTTTTTTATTTCTTTCAAATATCCAAAATACCTTACGAGTGAAGAAACGATTGAGAAAATCATTAAAAAATATTGGAGAATCGTGAATCGCTGAATAAACACGACGGCGGTCGATAAGTTCGCGGTCTCGTCTTGGTAATGCAAATTTTCTCTCGCTACGTATATAATGCACAACGCAAGCTTACCAGCGGTCTCTCATTTAACAGCGGTCGGTACGTGAAACACCTGCCAACTTAACATTTATCGCGAAAAGTTGAACATTTGTCGGATGTGTCTGCGTTTGAAATAAGAATAATATTTATCCGTGCTATGCACAAATCTCTCTTAAGGAGGGAGATCCATTTAGGCAGCCGAAAATAAGCGAATTTTCAAGATTTTTTTGAGTCGAAACTATTTATTCTAGATAATTCAATTTTTATGTACATATTATTACATTTTCAGATGATCCATTTTTTTTGTATTTAAATATACTTCAGAGACGGTTTCCTCATGAATTGTTCCACGGCGTAAAAGCTAACGTTTGGTGCATTGATCTGAAACATCTGAAAAGAAAAGTGAAAATTTGAAAGTACGTGTTTGAGATAGTGTTATATTTTTCATGAAATTTTTACTATTATATTCGTGAATGAAAAAGTGTGGTACGGAAGAGGAAAGTATAACAGATATTTGGGAGTGTGAAGAAACGAGGAAGAATATTAAGGTGGAATGTGTGGAGGAAGTTAGAGCATGGATAGGAGAGAGAAGGGGAAGCGAGCTGCAAGAATGGATAGTGGAAACATTAAAAGGGGAAATTAGAAGAGAAGTCTGTGTTTATTCAAGGAAGTTCACTAAACTCAAAAAAAAAACAGTTGGAGAGGAAAGAAGAAGAAACGAGGGGGAGAAAGAAGAGCTGGAGAGAAGGGTAGTGTAAGGAATTATAGGGGTAACGGAGATTCATGAAAAAGAGAAAGTTGTGTTTATATAGATATAAATAGAGATTAAGGTAGTTTTAAGACTATGGCGATGTAACGAGGATGGAGGAAAGATAAGGCGGTCATGTAAAAAGCGCAAGGCCTTCTATACTGGAAAATAGAATACAATGATACAATAGTTAATGAAAAAGTAGTTATTTAAAATAATTTTCGAGGTTCACATAGGTCGTAATTATGTTATCTAAAATCGAGCAAAATTTAAAAATGATCAATTAGATAGTTTTTACGTTATCTTGTACGAGGTTCACGAAAGTTCCGTCTCGAAAGCAAATGTCGAACCGCCGCATTTTTCAATATGAAAAAAAAAAAATTGGCAAAATTAAAAGATATAATGATAAATACATAGAATTTCTAGTTTTGCACAATAAGTACTTGCGACATAAAAAAATCGTGAAAATTCGTTTGTTTTCGGCTGCCTAAAGGGATCTATCCCCTTTTAAAGGCATGCTCAGGGTCACGTTTTTCAAGTGAAGTTAGAGCTTTTTTTAGGAAAAACATGGCATCAGGGTCTGTAGAATTGGCTAACGTCGAGCTTGACGAGTTTCTTTCGCCCCAAATATTATTAATCTCTGAGAAACCTCTGTTCGGAAATGTCAACTGTCTCGGACACTCACATGTCACGTGGTTCGGCTTCCACTTCGCTTCAAAGGAGTCGCTAGCTTGGATAATAAAGTGACAATCAATCTGAAAACTTACGAGAAAATCGACCCCTATTTTAGTTCAATAAATCCACTTAGATTTATCGGTAAAGCGCTTTTGGCTTGAGTCTTCCGACCTCGGGTATATTTCTTGAATTGAGGGCAATTGCGGAATCCCGCAACGATTATCTAACACGACTGACATACATGACCCGTTGGAAGTACGATTATCATACCTTGATGAATTAGACAAGAAAGTTTTTTTTTTGTATTGGCAATATAAATTTTACATAATAACGCGAAAACTCGCTTCAACTTTGTGACAGTTAATAGAAAAAGAAATGCAAAATTATCGACATAAAATTCTTTCGTATAGAATGTGAATTTCCCCATAAATTTCATGCGAAAGTTTTTTGCAAGATAAGATTATAATATGGTGATACAATTTAAAAAATCATTCTGGATTGTGAATGAATAAAAAAATTTATCAAAATAAATGTTTGCTGACCCAATAATTAAAAGTAATCAGAAAAAAAATAAAGAAAAAAGAAATACTTGCGTGGATTGACGTAGGTGTCACGACGGAAACTGAAATTGCCGCTTTTTTCTTTTGATCTTTCGTTCCTCTCGAACGTGACACCGCGAATCCACTCAGCGTGCAGTTATCACTGTGAAAATGAAAAGAAGTAGAGCTCAGCAGATGGTATTCAGTGAAGGGCTCGTGGTGAGTTTGAACAATAGATCCGAAACAAAAGGTTTCTTCGAGTCCAACGCTCACAGTCTCCCTCATAAATCTTCAGATACGCGTTTCTCGCGACGTTGCCGTTTTTTTTTGCGACTTCCCCTTCAAACGATACGTTTTAATGGTTGATGTGCGATTGCAACAATTAAACACATTTAGGGTCGCGGTGCATTGTCGCTGCTTAGTTCATTTTTTGCCGCTAGATATAACGCGCATCAACGTTTTCTCAATATTGTGAGTTGAAGATATGCATATATATATATACACGTGTACTTGTGTATTGTGCATTTGATCAATGACGAAGGAGTGCTGTGTTCCGCGATGAAATTTATCAGAATCAGGAAGGGTGATCGAGTCCGTCAAGATTTGTCGTCTGCATTTCCGGTGCTAGTTTACGTCAGGATCCCAATAAGAACTCCCTCTGTGCGGTACCCCCCACAAATCCCTATAGAGATGTGAGTGCATCTTGGGACCTCTCCCAACAAATTTGTGCATGGGATCGTGAAAGCATTTTTTTGGGAGCTTCAACAAATTCAGGTTAAGAATTCCAAATAAAAATTTCTCAAACGACGTCAATCGGGAAATAGCGCGGGTTCCACTTGGATTCCAATGCGGCCTTCTTACGTGTGGAGTCCATATCAAATCCCTACGGGGATGAGGCAGAATCTGTGGACTCCCCGACAATTTTCTGTATGAGATGTAGTGTTTCCGGTAAATTTTGTTCATCGTACGTTATTTGTCGTCTCAAAAATTAACGAGATCGTGCGATTGATCGACATTGCTATAAAATAATGTCTGATAAAATGTCATTTTATAATAATGTCAATAAATTGCACGATCTCTTTAGTCTTTAAGACGAAAAATGTAGTCGAATGAACGTTGATCTTGAAAAAGGCTACAGTACATTCACGAAACAATACTCGTAAAATTGACGATCCTATCAGCACTCTCGGTTCGATTATTTCGTAAACTTCTTGTTTGCAAAACTCTGCATGCGTTCGCAAGCCTCGTGAACATTGAATGATTTTCGGAAAGACATTAGGGCTGGGATTGCGATGAGATTGAAGCTTGTACGTTGGTGTGCAATTAAAATGGTTCTTTTGTTAATTGATTCAATTTCTTTTGGCCGGTCTTGCCTCCGGAACGCCCTCAACGATTTTTTCAGATGCCTTTTCAGAGAGATCTACAATCTAAATGTGCAAAAAAAGATTTTGCATTATAATAAAAATAAGGAAATAAATTAAAGCTTTCGTTGCGTTTCAATGATGCAAACTTTAACACCGGAGAGTGGGAACGTCTCGCACGGAAGTTTTCTATAGTACAACTCTTGGTTCAATCAAATACAGTAAAACTTGTTATACGTTTTTCAAGGGGTACAGCAATTATGACGTATAAATGAGAATAACGTAGAAGTGAAATACAGTATGTACCGGAAATTCTTCGGCATTTGAAAATGGCGATCGGTGCATAATTCGCGATGTTTTTTAATAGCTGTACCTTTATTATAATATTTGGTTTTCCAATCGAAAATTTGATTAGTAGTAACGGAGTAACGAGCCAACTCAATTTTTTTTTAAATTTTCGTTCAGAATTTTTATTTGATGCCAGTTTGGAACATTAAAGCTTTGCACGTTTTAGAATAGAAAATAAAAGACATTTTCGTATAAATAAGAGATAGGTAATCACAGTTAAGTAAAGGGTGTTTCAAAATGACCTGACATCTTAATTTATTAATAAAACGTATTGTTTATTTGAAAAGTTCGAATAGTTTTATTTTAATATAAGGTATAAACATGGAGGTTATGGGTAAAACACAATATTCGATAAATCGCCTCCACGACCCTCTTTGCAATCGTTCACTCTTTTCACGAAATTTTCAATAACATTTTGGCATAATTGCTGACTAATTCCATTAATGGTGCGTACAATTGCTTCCTTCAGCTCCGGCATAGTCTGTGGATCATTGACATACACTTTTCCTTTTAGAAAACCCTAAAGAAAGAAGTCCAATGGTGTCAAATCGCACGATCTTGGTGGCCAATTTACATCGCCGCGACACGAGATAACACGACCATGAAGCTTCGTATGCAATAACTGCATTGTTTCACATTGCATTTTCACAATTTCTATGCGTTGTTCGATCGTGTAATTCTCCATGACCAAACCCCAATAATTCCTAATGCCAGTTGTCAAAGATTAGTCGTCTAAGTTTGCCACAAAAAAAAAAGACGGGCAATTTAAAATGTATTTATAAGTGGAAAAAACGTCTAAGTGGAAAGTAAATGTGGTAAAAGTGGAAAAAAACGTCTAAGTGGAAAACGTAGAAATGAAACTTTATTACATTCTTTATAGGCGGAATTTGCCGGGGCCAGAGAAATTTGACGGATAAATGATAAAAACGTATAAGTGCGGTTTCACTGTAATTAGTGAAATAAATAAATGGAAAGAGCCAAATATGCGAGTAACACGAAATCCCTTTTCGTATAAGTGACGTAATATGGAAATGAACAATAATTCTACAGGCAGGATCAAGAAACTTAAAATTTCAGTGACGTTTACACGAATGACCCACGCATTTACTTGCTCCGTTGCGAAGCAGACGATAAAGAGTTCTAATTTTTGTTTCATGTGAACGTACAAATACGGGGACGGGCTCAGTGCAAACATACGACCGCTTTAATGTGCGCCGAGACGTTACAATGACGTGCTATAATATCGCGTTACGACACGAACTGCTCTCCTCATCCTCCTACTGCCTCCCCTCTCCTTCTCGCAGTTGCGTTCTTCAGTGTTTTCGCTTTCGCCCTCACCTATACACGTAAAGGCTGATTCACAGTGCAATTCTTTGAACAATTATTTCACAATGCAATGTGACAAATTAAGCGTTTTCAATTAATTTCGATTCGAATGTCGCATGTACAATTCTAGCCCAAAGTTCGATTCCATCACAATTTCGATGCTACGCGATACGATGGAAAATTGAAAAACACATCAAGCATGCTTTAGGATTTTGAGAAAAACAATTTTCGGTGTCAGCAATGTGAAAAAGTTTTCAAAAACCTTGTTGAAAATGTGTATTCGTATAAGAAACAAAAACTTCAAGGATAGAAAAACTTATTGTTTGTCGTAGGAAATAAAATTGTTACTTTTTTCGAATTTATACGAATTTTTAAAGAAACTTCCCCGTCTGTCAAGACGATTTCCTTCTGCAAGAATTTGCGGTGCACACAAGATCGAACGTTTCAAACGCAGCCAATAAAGAACAGTTACATGAATACAGTTACGAAAAAGAACAAAAGTTGAGTTATAAAATATTTAAACAACTCGGAAAAAAATCATGAATGCATTCAAAAATATATACCAACTAATTTTCTACAAAGAGAAAATACACTAATATTCCGAAGTTACGCGATAGGTGGGACCGACAAAAATCGTTTAAGTCGTATAATTTACGGGGGAAACTTCGCATATAAAAACATATAAATTTTGTTTCATTGGGACCAAGGACTAACAAAAACACTAGTTTAGCGGGCGGCACTGTTGCCAAACAAAAAAAAATCCGTGTAAAAAAAAATATATAATGTATGTAAGATAATAAATGACAAAACATAATAATAAATTTAAAACATAGGAGAGAAATTTCATACAGTAGGTATTTTTGTACTTAGCCATACACTTATACATATGCATAGATCGAAGAGTTTGCGACGTACTCGGAATTCTCATTCCGTGATTTATATAAAAATCATCCTTAAGAGGGAAGATTACTTTAGTCAGTCGAAAATAAGTGAATTTTCAAGATTTTTTGTGTCGGATCTATTCATTCTACATCATTACAATTTTATGTAAATATAATTACCCGCCTGTTATTACACGGCGTACAACCTAGCGTCTGGTGTATTGGTCCGAAACATCAAAACTAAGAAGTTTTAGATTTCTGAGACCCAAACGCTCTATTTGAACCTAAAAAAATCCAAAGAAAACTGAAAATTCCAATAGTTGTAGCTGTTTGAAAAAATGTTCTATTTTGCATGAAATTTTTACTATAGTATTTGTTAATGGAAAAGTAGTTTTTTAAAATAATTTCCCAAGAACTTTAGGTTCACATTGACGGTAATCATGTTATCCAAAAGTGTGCAAAATTTCAAAATGATCGATCAGATAGTTTTTGAATTATCTTGTACGAGGTTGACGAAAAAGTGATTTTATAGGAAAAACGGTATCACAACTCTTGGTTAACCGACTTAACCAAGGTTTATGGGCGAATTTACGAATCAAAAACTCGGTTAGCGCACTAAACTCGAGTTAAGTCGGTTAACCGAGAGTTGTGGAACCGGCTCTGAATGACCTACCGATTAATCTGCAATTCCGGAACCATAAAGTAATTCCTCAGCTTCATCGTCGAGTTCATTTCCGGCCATAAGCTCTTTCTCGCGTTATAAACCTCCTCCCCCCTTCATACGCGTACTCGTTTCCCTTTCAGTATAACAGATTGACTTCTTCGATCGCGAAAGGGCGCATAAATAAATTAGAAGAAAAAAAAACTAATAATCAAGAATGTGTACCGCACATTCTGAATCGACCTGTATGCATATCATATTTAATGTATGTGCGCTTTTGCACACGTGTGATCCTCTCGGCATCGATGTATATATGTAATTTTTAACGGGAAGTTAACCGGGTGGGAGTCGAGCACGCGGTTCTTCTGATGATACACGTTTTTCCGTGCTCAGTTACTCCGTGCGCCGCTTCGCGAATAGATCCACTTTTTCTCCTCTATCGTACCTACATACACGCACACACACACTAATGCCTATAGTTCGTACGTGAAAAACGAAAACACTTCGAAGGTATTCAAACTCAATCTGCATTATAGGTAGATTGAGCGTTTGAATTCGGTTTGATTCAATACATAAATACGGAGCAGTAGGACGAATAATTGGACTTTAATTCGATTTAATGAAGATAAAAATATTGTTGGACCGACGAAGCTCGAATTTGCGCTAGTGAAGTTGTTTTTCTTGATCCTGCAACGAAACGTGTCGATTTAAGATTTTTTTAAGCCGATTAAGATTTTTTTTTCTTTCTAGACATTGAAGCCTAACAAACCTTCATAAAATCAAGTTTGTATTGATCAAAAATCGACCGTGGTGTTGTTTGCGAACTTTGCCACGAGTAATGGAAACCTTGATTGTGCTGTGTCGATAAAAGAAATACTCGAGTTGTTTTGATTAATGTAAAGGAATTTTTTGCTTCTTAGAAATCGAAGCCAAACAAATCTTGGCGAGACTCTTTTACGCCGATTCGAAGTTTGTCGATTGTTTTTACTGATCTTAACATATTTTTTTGCTGTTTAGCAATTAATGTGAGGCAACGCAATTTCGATTACTTCGTGTTTGCCGATTGTTTTGATCAGCTCTTCGCGAATTTGTCATATGCAGCGAGGTCGTACGATGGAATTTACCCGGATTGATTTCCGTGATCAATCGACGTTGCTCTCTCAGGAAGAATCATTCCGATCTCGCGAATAGCTAGCTGAGTCGTTGTCGAACAAATTAAGGAGCAGCAATTGGCGATTTTAGTTTTGTAAACGATCCCGGTACGCGAGTTTTCTCATCCTGCGATCTCCCGTTGTCGCGTACTTCTTTTTTCGCTCGAAGGCTCTTAGCAACTCGCTAACTTCACGTGATTCAATTTGCGATCTCCTTCTATTTACCGAGAAAGACGCACAAACAGATGGACATAGACATAGAAGACACACTTTTACAAACGTAGCATTTAGGATTTAACTTCTAAAAACTATTATTACAATAATAAGCATACAAATTATTGGAAAGCAACAAAAATGCAAAAAGCATCAAGTTTCTTTTCTCAGGAATATTTCGGCAAAGAAGTTTTGTATTCCTTTTTTTTTCGATGTCGGAAAAATTATCGACGAAACTATTTGAGAAGTCTGGTGATTGAACTGCCAATGACGTAACGTAAAGTGATTACGCTCGTCACACGAATTTCTTGTTTTTTTCTTTCGTGATGAGGCGGCGAAGCATTGGAAGAATTCGACCTTAAGTTTTCCTCTTCATTTTTATTTCTTCGTGTTCCGTAGCACGTTGAAAAAAAAAAGTAAATCTAAATAATTGAAGTAAAGTTTGAAATGCAATCAGGCTCGGATACCGATTTTTTCCATTTTTCAAACTTTGGGTACAAAATGAACTGCAAGACAAACGAATACAAAATTTATTGATAATTGGAAACGCTTCGAGTAAAAGAAAAACAAATCACATGATCTTTGACTTCTCGAAAAAGAAAAAGAAAATGGCTCGTCGTTAACGAGACTTTCGATGCAATAATTCCGAATAAGCTTCGAGACAGTTTGCAAACGAGAGATGAAAATTGAGGCGGAAATTTTTTTTTTTTTTCCCGCGAAACTGCACCGATCGGTGAAAATAATGGAAATAACGAAAAAAATGACGGGCCGGTCCAAAGAATGTATCATCGATATCCGAGAAATATTTCCTCGTCGCCAGACTTCTCAGAAATGAGCGAATTCACAATTCTATTATCCCCCAAAGCCAAACGGATTGACAAATCGTCCGTGGTTTCATCGTGGTGTGGGTGTGTGATAAAGGGAAGAGTGAAAGCGAAAAAAAATGAATAGCGAACTTGAAAAAACGATAATTGCTTTCAGACTGACGGGATGTCTGGTGTAAACGCGCCTCTATATGAGCGTACGAGCGTTTTCCGCATAATTTTTGCGATAACGCAGGGTTGAGGGGTGAAAACGTGTCATCATTCATGTTCTTATCTACAGACTGGAGAACTAGAATAGTTGTGCAAATATCCGCCTTATTCGTAATTAGCGTAACAGCGTTGAATTTTCGCTAGTTTAGGAAGCAACATCGTGAACTCACTCTTCGCACCATTGGAATTCGTACGAGCGGATCAACTCGACAAGATTGGATCCGTTTGTTCGAAGGCCGGTAGCGAGAATTGAATTGCTTCCGGCACCTTAATAATATGTTGTATACAAAATGATATCCTCATGATTGATATAATCAATTGATCAATAAAATCGATTAATCGATGAGATATTAATATCAGCTGATAATGCTCGTCGAATTTCTTTCGGTATAATATTTGAGTAATTAATTATATCCGAATAATCAAGATAAATTTCATTAGCTCGCTTTTTTACTACGTAAATGAATACGTCAAGGTGACATTAAGTGAACATAATGATGAATCTGGAAAACTATGAATTAAACAAATTAACTTATTTTCCCTAGTTTGTTCTGACGGAGAGTCATGTTAATAGCAATCGGTCTGAATCAAAGATTGCGTATGCTAAATGAAAAAAAAAGCGATTATTAATTTACGCGAAATATTGCTTTATTCGAGACCTTTATACCGAAGGCATCCATTGTTTTGTGGATCTTTTTTCACACTTAACTACGTTGAATTGTTTTAGTTTTTTTTTTTTTTTGAAGCAATTCATGATGAATCTCTGGACAACAAAAATGAGCAGTGACTCGTCCAAATTATGAGCTAATGCAGCCTTGACGTTCAAAAAACGCAGTCGAAAGTATAGCTCGGTGGATAAGAGGCAAAAACTGACTTATTTTTCTGTACTTTGATCGCTTCGATTAGTTTTTTCTACGTCACGTAAATATTGCGTGAAAAAGGATTTTATTCGAAAATTTTTCGTACATACATGCCTAATCAAAAGTTTGATTCGATAAAAATTTAATTGTTCTCCGCCATGACTAAGATTAAAAAAAAAACATCAATGAAACGGCTTGTTGGAACGTCATTTTTGAACGGGACAAAGATGGACAGCTTTTACTGACATGGTCTGAAATATAAGTTTTATGGAATTTAAAAAAAAAAGACTATTTTCCTTTGGAGCGGGGGCAAGTTAATTATTTTATCAAATATTCTTATGGCGATTTTTACAAAACTTGCTGTCCTTTTTTTCATCTTGCTCTATATCTCTTTTGTTCCATTTCCGGGAAGACTATTAATCACATTAAATCGGTCGAACTTTGAATTTATCAAACGATCTCAATGCATCCCCATCGATATGCGTATCGTCAGTATATCGGTGCAACAAAATTCTTCGATCGATTTTTTTCGTCACGTGTACCACTCGAAGTTTGCATATATGTATTTGGTGTACGTGTCCCCCCGACAAACACGATCTCTTTGTCGACTCACCTCGTCGATGCGATCGTACGATGTCACCTACGGGTTATTCGACAATGCAGCATTTGCATTGGAAATTTCGTTGCCACAGCGACTTTCTGTTCGCGGCAACAAAAACTTCTCCAAGACGAACAGATGAGGCCCTCATCTGCGATAAAAAAAAAAAAATCTTCCAGTTCGCTCCGATCGTTGTCACCAGAAACAATGAGGTTGCAGAAAAAAAAACTCATTCGAATAAAGGTGTTACACCATACCTTGGCGCTCAGAAAAATAAGTATACATTTTTTTTTCAAATTTTGTCGCGACTAACATATATATAAAATAATTTTCATTTTCACAAATACATTATAGTTTTATGAACAAAATTTAAAAAAAACCGTATTAAAAAAAAAATTAATTGCGGAGATATAAGTCGTCTAGTAGAAACCTCTTTTGAAAATTCTTGCCGATGCTGGAATTTTTTTCTCTGTCAGGCATCGTCTGCGAAAAAAACGTTTCTTGTAACGAAAGGTAATAGCTAAAGCGTAGCATAGGGAAACATTTATAAAATAATTTTTAGTCGAACTGACGGCTGGTTAAAAAAAAACTCGGATATTTACCAAAATGTGATGTATCAAAAATAGATTAAGGCCTTAGGCCACTCGTGAGGCCAAAAAAAGGGCATATTTTGTGATTTTTTTTCAGCGAAACCATAAAATAAATCGAAATTACAAAATAGGGCTTTTATTGTACACGTAATTGACTATACAAAATTATTTTTTCACAGCGATACATGTCAAAATGGCGACTGTGCAGCCTTTTTCCGATTACGCCTTTATTTTTGGAAGATCAACGGCCGGACCAACAGCTCCTATAATTTTTGAGTTATGATGAGACACTAAACTTGTTTCGATTATATATAAGAATAGCTATAGAAGTACGTAGGGTTTTTTTGATATATTGTTTTTTGTCAAAATGGCGCATTTCTAAAACAAAAAGTATAAAATGCCATGAGAAAATCGTCAGAAAATAGTTTATAAAAAAGGAACTATGCAATATAATTGAAAAATCCTACATAGTGCCTCAGAAAATGTAATTCTAAATATACAATTAAAATTTCAAGTGAATCGGTTGAAATTTGTTTATGAGTCCGGCCGACTTGAAAAAAAAGTAGTTTTAATATAAACGCGTTTAAAGTTAGTAGAAAGTTACGACACGAATCAAGAGGGGTTGCGCTAGAATTCGAAAATCGAGTACTTAGAGATTTTACACACCCATAATCTTTTGGAATATAATTTTATAGGTACTAAGGTACATTTTTAACAAAAAAAAAATCGATTTTTGGAAAATCCTAGAGTGGCCTAAGGCCTTCAAAAAATGAACGCGGCATCCAGTCAAAAAATGCTACATCCTAGATAATACTATAAACAACATGTGGTATAAATTTCATCAAAATAGGTTTTGCGTAGATCTCGAGATATTTTGCCCACCAGTTTGAAAAGAGGGGCCCTACTAGACGACTTATATCTTCGATATTTTTTAATTTTTTTATTCGTTTTTTAATTCGTTCATAAAACTATAATGTATTTATGACAAATCAAAATTAGTCTATATACTTGAGAGTCGTGCGTAAAACAAAAAAAAATGTATACCTATTCTTCGGAGGGCTAAGTTGGTATAACGCCTTAGACGCATTTGGATCTTGGATCGTTGTATTTCCGGTAATTATTTCTAAAGTCATACGATATTAATGATTCGAATGAGTTTCCCCTATTGAGCGTGCACTCTTCCCATAAAAGTTCTATATTTCGTAATTGCTCAATCGTTCATAGGCAAAGTAGCGTTCTTATATAAAATAATAATAATTAAGGTTGATCCATTGAAATGTAAATGCAAGTGGAAACGATTCACCGAGCAGTCGTGACCTCTCCAGCTGGATCGACCGATCCAGTCAGTCGGAGAAAGAGACATATTCGACAAGTATGCAGGCACGCGCATTAGTCAGTTTTACGATGAGACACGTGGCGAACAGATCAACGAAGGCCAACCTTTGCAGCTCATCGACAATGTTTTCGTTTCAATCCGATAGAAATTCAAGCGATTCGAATAATTGTATTATTGTTCACAGGCGAAGCAACGCAGTTTTTTTTCGATTCATGCATATGTCATGACTCACTATAGAAACGAAAATACTCAAAAAAAAAGTAGTGTAGAAAATAATACCTGATAGCCGAAAGAGAAACTCCTTATTGCGAAGACAAAATTTGAATTGAAAGACCCTTCTTCTGAAGACAAGTCATATTTGAAAAAAAAAAACTTGTCGCCGTTTTAAGATTATTGGCCAGGCAAAATGATTTATCGAGCGAGTGATACATGCCAGGAGAAATGAAAACGAAAATATTTATAGGTAATTCATCATATAATATAAATATACTGCATTTTCAACTTCACTGGATATATTTTTTATTCGTTTTTCGCAATATTCAATAAATACGAAATACCTTACAAAAATATACAGGTGAAGTTTGTTCGGCGGTTTTACGCTTGCTCCACTCGTAAATTCCATCCAATTTGTACAAATATTTTGCACAGTTTACGTGATTACAATTAGAGAGGACGTTACCGTAAAATAGACGTAGAATACAATTTTCTTATGTGCATACAAGACATTTTTGTTGGCGTTTCTCATACGTCTATCGACCTGCCTCAATTTCTATTCTAATGCTGTGTGTTCTCTCAATGAAAACAAACCCAAAGTTCCATTAGCTCCGTTTTATGCATACACAGATGCGACGCAAAACTTCTTTTGTTTCCTCACGTTAAAACTCAATTATGCAAAGAGGCTCATTAGAAAATCATAATGCTCTCATACACGCCCCCCCCCCTCCCACACACACATAGACAGACGATATGCATATATATTGCTTGCGCACTTGTCGTATATACGCGGTACTTGCATGATCCAGCAATTCATTCGCGACAGCGAGTTTGCGCTAAATGATTTATTGGAATCGGCAATGATCCATTTTTTAAACTTTTATTCCCGACAATTCTATATCGTTCTCGTCCGGACGCGGAACATTGAAAAATCTCCCACACATCGAATTGCTTTTTACGCAGTTACAATTTGTATCGAAAAAGAGCGAGGTTTTTTTTACCGGTTCCCTAGTATTTGTCTAAGTCATGAATCGGACGGAAATCAATATATTTCCGGCGGCATTTACCCTAACAACAATTCGTCCGTGCATTGATATATTGAAAGAAAAAAAATTCCAAATACGCGCATAAATATCGAGAATTATAATCAACACTGAAAAGAAGTCGAATCTTTGAAAATGGTAGCGGTACGTAACCCATTAAAACACATTTAGCGGAACATTTCGGTCATTTACAATTCTGGGAAGGTTAGCATTGAAATTCACACGTTACGACTCGATCGTTAAGATTTTATGATTTCTTGGAAACTCTTATGATCACTCTAATTTCTGCGGATAGTATCAACACGATACGGTCAATAACAAAAAAATAAAAACGGAAGGATCTTAAGACTACAGTAAAGCGGGGAAAAGCTTGCTTCGTAGTTGCAAATTTTCAGTGGGTTTTTTTATTTATTTGCGTTACGAGTGCATTTTAATGTCGATTTAGATAGCGCAATTATTAAAGTAGTAGTCTCGCCAAGGCCTTTTTCTATAGATTTTTTTTAATTTTTGACGACTCATTCAAGACACTATTAAATGATTACCGGCGAAATTTCAAATTCACCTTTCCGTTTTCGAGATATTGGCCATCAAAGATTTCATGGTTTTACACGAGTTCTTATGGGGAGCAGTGGAAAATTTCACATTTCACGCAATAACTTCGAAACTTTTCTACAGATTTTTTTTTTATTCTTAATTACAGAGGAACATATGACGAAGTGGGTAGAAAAAAACCACGAATTTTGACCGTCTAGTTTCAGAGATATAGCGATTTAAATTAAGCAGTGTCTAGCGACGCTAGCACCACGAAGCGACTTGAGCAGACTAGAACTAGATTACAGTAGTGTGTGCCTATCCGTATACGCAGAGTATCTACGATTAGTAGCCGGAATGGATAGCCTGATACAAAAGTTAGGGTTACGTAAACATTATATTAGGCGTTATCATCATTACTTTATAAGTTTTTACATCCCGTTAAGATGAACAACCTACATTATAGAATATTTCGCAATATTTTGAAGCCTTCATCGATTGAACGGAGAATAAACTTTCCAACATGACTGTGGCGAGACTACTACCTTAAATATATTTTATTTTTTACGCAGTTTAGTTGCTCGATTGCATCGATAAGATTATACCAGTAACGTCAAAGTTAATATTTTCGCGATTATCCAGAAAATGCTCGGAGAACAAATCTCGGTCTTGATTCCTCCACGTCATTTTTACCGGATAACGGAAACGATAGTCTCAATTGGGCTCCAATTTCGTTCTAAACTTGACCCCGGGAATTGACGCAGTTTCACAAATATAATATTCATGTACATTCCTATGATGAGTCGAGCCCAAAATCTGTTTATTTTTTTACAACCTGGCCTCTCGTCATTTTTATTTAATGCAAAGATTCCTTTCGCGTTCAACAAAAACTAATTTTCATTTGCATCCAATGCATGGAGGGCATTCCATTTTCAGAATATAATAGCGGCTTAATTTTTTAATGATTCGATGATGAGATGAACTTGATTCTAAGCAGCGGATGATATATATCGCTTATAGTATTAATAGTCGTGAAGTTTTTTTTTTTTAATCCATATTCAAGTACGTCCTGGATCAATGAAAGATTAAGAAAATCAACAATATCTAGGATCGTCTATTCGTAATAATAATGTCGAGAAAATATTCGTAATTTCGTTGAAAGAGTTCTCAAATTGATCTTTCGAAAAATTGATTTTGTCTAAAACATTACGCTACAATATGAGTATCAACTACAGCATGATTTTTTAATTTACATTTCGGTTTTTTCGACGCGCAAAAATTTGTCGACAGTGCACGATAAAAACAATTATTCGATCAAATTAAAAGATTTTAGGGTCAGAGATTAACCCGGCCGACACAAAATATCCCGCGTTTATATTATCGTTGTGCAAAATAGGTTGGGAAAATACGGAAAACTTCATACATATACGTATGAATCTGTGTAAACTGGAAGAAAGAATATATATGCGAGTACAATCGTTTCTTGTTTGCCGGCCTGGGAATGTCGTTGTCAACATTGACTTGAGATATGTTTTTTTCTTTCCTTTTACGAGGCATATACATCTCGAATCAAAAAGAAAATGCAGTAGACATTTTTGTCTTTTTGTTTTGAACTTCTTCACCCAGTAAAAAATGCCTAACGAACATTCAATGTTTTCATGTTTTTTTTTTAACAATCGAGAATTCTCAATGGAGAATTTATATATTGATATCTTATATGTAATATATATATAATATTATATTATTTGTAATATATTCACATAATATTTTATTGAGTTGCTTATCGCACACACCCAAAAGCCGCTTTATGAAGAAAGATGGATGGACTGGAAAAATGGATTGAAAGGTCTTCATTAAAATATCTGAAAACTTCTAACAAATATATTCTGATCCGCAACAAACATACAGTCCAATTATCACCGAGAATTAAGTATGATATTAAAATTTGCATCATTGAAATTGAATGAAAATTAATAATTCTTAATTGCTTCAATTTTTTTTAACCAAATTTGCCTACGTGAATCCCTCAAACATTTTTAAAGATACTTATCCGAGATTTACAATATAAATCTACAAAAATATATTTTGTATAATAATAAAAATGAGGTAATGGAAATATAAATTAAATTTTCGTTGCATTCCAACGATGAAAACTTCAACACCGTAAATAAGTTCAGATTTGTTCGTCATAATGATTCAATCAAAATTGAAATAATTATAACTCTTTAAAGTCTGGGTGCGTTTCCGTTGTTTCAAATTATGAATATATCCATTTTCGGCTCCTGAAATTGAAGGATCATCATCTTTTTTCGCGCTATTACCTGTATCCAATTAATAAGTTGTTTCGTATTCCGGTATTCGAGAGCAATATTGTCTACCGTAATTTAGTAGTGCTCGTTATTCGCACTCGTCGAATCCTTGAAATTTCGGTACTCGTAGTAGTGGCTTTCTTTTTTTCAATTCCCGTTTGTAATATGCTACGACAGCCGCCATATCACGTAAATATTCAAGCTTGTTTGGCTATCTTGTTGTTCACACAAGAAGCAACGATGGATCCCCCTCGACCCAAATGCATTATACGAGCAGGCGAGAAGCGAGATTTTAAAATCCACCGAGCTTCGTGCGGTACCATTCACATAAAATGTATTTGAAAAAAAAAAAAGAAAACCATAAACTCGGGCGGAATGAAAAAGTTCAGTCAGAACAACTGAGAAAAGTGGTGAAGTGAGAAAAAATTGTGAAAATAATACGTTTCAGATTCGCGAATGGTGTTGGGATTTTCGGACAATAGTCGGAGCTATTTTTTCTCGTGAATTAATTGATTTTTTGTTTAAATAAAATATACGAGTTAGTGTTGAAAAAAAAAAAAACAAAATTCAAAGGAAAGGAGTTTCAACGGGACGTGCATGTCAATCGCCGCGGCTGTGTGAACATCCGTAAGAGATGTCGTCGTACTTCCGTTGGATAAAGAGCGGAAAGAAAGATGAATACTTGGGAAATAAGCCCAGGAGTCGTTCACTGGACTCCAAGAGTCTGGAATCCTCAGGAATAAAACTTGTCTTGCAAAATGTACTTCCATTTTCGTTATTATTTTTTTTTTTGCCTGTTTACATTCTAATATGAATACTTGTCCAAACGTCACTGGTTTTTTTTTAGATTATATTAGTATTTTTCTACATATGACTATAATATTATACATGTTTCGTGTTATTAACATTACGTTTGATTCTCGTGTTGCAGAGAGCAGCTGCCCAACACCAAGCCCAAGTAGCAGCCCAAGGTAAGACGATTTGCAAAATTTTCTATAATTATACATGTTTTTTTTAAATCAAAAGCAAGCTAAAAGCGTGCGTCGAGCGTAATTTACACAGTTCACTACAGAATCGGACAGATGTTCAAATTATGTTAAATTCGTTTCACTCCTCTGGAATGATACGCGGCAGCAATAGAAAAAAAGGAGGTCGACAATTTTTCTAGATCACACGACGATAATTATTCCAGACCGTGTTTATTAAAATTTATAGCGGGTAAAAAGAACTGCAATGACTGTTTGTGAAACTTCAAGGAGCTTTGCCATTTTTAATTCAAGATCGTTCTTTTAAGGCGTTACACCACCTTGGCGCTCGGAAAAATCGATACAGTTATTATTTTTTATTTCACGCGACTAGAAAATATATAAAATAATGTTTATTCTTCACAAATACATTATAGTGTTGTGAACAAATTAATTTTAAAAAAGTTTGATGCGTTATTTAAAAAAAACATAATTTCGAGAAAAACACGTTTAAAGTTTGTTGCGTCTCGATCGCACTCCCCGAGCGTACTCCTTATAATTTTTATAACTTCGCTAATTTTATGAGTATCATTGAACGGTTTTCACAAACGTATTCAGAAGGGTCTGTAGAATAATAAAATAAAACTATAAAAAAACGATTTTTTTCTAATTTCTAGACAACAATATTGCCTTAATATTACGCGTTGATGTATTTTTTATAAAAATAACAATACCAGACAGCAGAGAACTATTATCCAGATGAGGCTAAAAGAATAAACTCATTGACCGTTTTGTTTGCGAAACACAATCACGAAAAAGATTAAGTTTGAACCAAGGTCAGCTGCGTGAAGTTGTACGATCGTCACTCAAGAGAATGCTTTATAGTATACGAGTGTGTCCGGATAGACAATTCTTTCATGTGTGCAGCTAACAGAGTATAGACTCAATCAAAAGTTCAACACTCAACCTTCAACCATCGCTATATATTATCATGTTCTGTGGAAGAACTTTTTTTTCGTGATATTCTAGTGCGAGAACCAACGAGTCTGCACAAGCTTGGGCCCCAAGAAACAGGTCGATTTTCAACATTTTTTTTTTTGATAAGAGTTTTGGGACGACAAGGTCGGGATTTGACACACAATTAATACATAGTCTTACCAAGTTTAAGATTTTTTTTCAATTGAAAAGTATTGGTCAACTATGGAGTTATTATTATTTAAACAAAGTGCTGCCGTTGCTGCATGGCCAATACGGTGTAGGTGGCTCTGGTAACTCGAGTGATCTGAAATGGCGAATAAAAGAATGTACTTTGAGTATAATAATACAACTCTCGTATGATCGAATGCTGTTGTGAAATTTTGGAAATGAAAATCGCAACTGGTAAATCCCTTTGTTAATTAAACCCAAACGAACGGATAAACGTATTTAACGAATAGTTCGGTCGTACGCATTGACACCCCAAAGCCCTGTGAACCCCGAAGAAAAAATCGATCCAAAATAACTGAAGTCAAATAATCGATTAATTTTATTTAAGTTTCACTCAAGCAAGCATGAATAAGTAATTTAATAAAACTTGAACTATTTCCGTCGTCGTAAATTCGTATTTTGTATAAAAAGCAGCTATTTTATTACGTAAATTAAATAGAGATTTAAATTATGCAATTAAGTCAACTGTAGGTAAAAGCAATAGATTAGATTTGCCAGCCGATACACAACCAGACGAATACTGGAAGCTCAACATTTACTACCAAGTAAAGTAAATTATTACCAGGAAAAAGAGCACTGCCCTAACTTAAAAATAGAATAACTAAAGTACTGCCCTAACTAAAATAAACTTTTCCAAGCACCAATAGTGGCTTAGAAGCACAATGCTTCGAGAACGATTCCCTCATGTCACTACTGAACATGGAGAATGGCATTGTTAAAAAAAAAAAAACTTCCTAGCTGAATAAGTGTTAGGCCAAGGACAAGGAAACCGTTTCCGGTGTCCCTTTCCGATTTCGTTAATTTTTGGATATGTTATTCTCTTTCGATTCGAGATCCACTTCGCATAGTTCCAATCAAGTTGTTCGAAGATATTCGAATATCTTGACTGGAACTATGCGAAACTGCAAAGGTCACTCGGAGGTTGCCCAACTTTGAGGGTGAATTTCACCCCTTAAAACTGTTTTTCCGCCGATAAAAAAAAATACATGTCTCTTAGATTTCGATGAAGAATAACATATCCAAAAATGAACGAAATTGGAGGGGGACACCGGAAACGGTTTCCTTGTGAGAGTAAAGTTGAAAGTTTATTGTCTCTGTCAGGCCTGCCTCGCCTGGACTCCCCCCAAAAATAAAATACTGGCTACGCCAATGGTCGTACGATAGAAAATGTTATAAATTATGCTCTGGCGGAATTTGAAGTGAATCAGACGAATAGATTTTGATATACAGCTTACACCGTTTCATACATAGTGTTCGAGAAAAACGCACAAAATAAAAGGATAAATCGCAGCGTGGCGGTTCGTCATAGCGTAGTAGATGACCTGACCCTTCAGAAACAAAGTTATAACTCGGTCAATTTTTCGAATTTTCACAAAATCCGTGTTGCAGACTATAAAACGATGCAATATAAAAAATCGTATTTTTGAAACTTCAAGTTTATACAGATCCCTCAGACACACGTGACTTTCGTATCTTGCCGCAACTTCCTTTTATCCAGCATCCAGCACAGTTTTGAAAAATACCACTCGAGATTGAATAAGTACTGACGAATTCACGCGAATTCTAAAGTCAACTGTTGATACAGAACTATAAAATATTTAATGGTTTTCTTCGGAGATATCGGTGCTTTGAGCGGCAAAACTGTCTGATCGGTACGTATAGCAAAATCTACCTTCGTTGAGAAGAATCTTATCTATGGAGTAATTACGATGATACCGACGGTGGTGGAGAAACTTCGGCGCGGTATCGTCCGATGGCGCTGCTCGCACAGCGGCGAACTCGCTACATAAGCCTCACACCTTGCGCTTGCGCTCTAACAATTTCGATAAAACCGCTCCTCTACTCCCCCCCCCCTCTCGCCCGCTCACTTCGCACTGCTATTCACTCTCTTACTCTCACTTTTCTATCCCACTATCTCTCCGCCCTTTTATTCGCAAATTCAGTAAACACGTACGCAGTGTTCACTTCCTTTGCAGCTGAAAAAAAATTATCGAAAAATTCTTGTTACGCGTTTCTAAAGCACCTAATCCGATGAAAAGTTTTCGTGACTCTCGTTTCGTTATTTACACTCCGAATCATACTAAATACGGAAGCCGCTATAATTTTTACGTTGTCCGCGGAGTCGGCCGCCAACGGACAAAACTAGATACAGCATATCGGTGACAAAGATCTGACCAATGCGTTCAAAGCAGTTTTTCGTTTTCCCATTATCCACCGTGCTATTATTCGACTTACCGGCTGGCTCGAAAACCTTTTCTTAGATCTCGGTAAAGCCGAGAAAACAACAATATTACGAGCGAACGATTTTCTTGCTTCATTGCGAGCTTGTGTCGCGATCAGGACCGGCAGGGAGGTGACACGCCGCACTACTCCTATGCGTTTTGTTCGGTTTTTTTTAATCCTACCTCTGACCTGTACGTAGCGCTACTTATCACTTAAGAATATTCTACTGCGCCGGTCCGACGACCGCAACGTACACATTTCGAATTTCGACATTTGGAGATTGTTATTTTGTTTTTAACGTTTTTTGTATAATTGAAAGTACTAAACGAGTGGTGGAATTACTAATTCTTTTGCGTTTTTTTTTTGCACTAGTCGTTTTATTTTCTAGTGAATCGTGTGATTTAGAATATATGAATTTAATTCAAGTAAAAACGTACTTCATATTTAAATAGTAACCTAGTTAAATAGTAACATAAGTACTTAATTATGTAATTATATAGAATACGTATGCTAGTCAACAATCATAAAGGTACGTATGGAAAATATAATTATTTATCACAAAATAATAAGTTCCTTTAAATATTATTACTAAATGAATGTTAAAAAGTCCTCTAGTTGTTATATAAACATATAATGAGAGCTAGAGTGTTTTTTTTTTTACTTAGTGATAATATTTTTATTTAGTGCCGAATAGTTCTATTTTTCATACGGACCTCTAAGATTGTTGGCATCAGCATAATTTTATTAATTCTGGTATTAACCCTAGAACTACAAACCGATTTTTTCTACCTTTAAACTACAAACCGGGGTAAATATTTACCCCACGCGTTCGTAAAATCGTTCTGAAAGCAGTAATGAGACTCGGAAGTACACGAATCTCTTCGTTTTTTTTTCATGCAGAGGAGAATGGGGAAAAGCAAATTCAATTTCATTAAAGTTTAGTCGGTGAAAAATCGATTTAAATACCTGAAAGTGCTAAAAAAAACGGCCAAAACGTCAATTTGCAAACAAAAATTCATATTTGTTGTTCTGATCAATCGATTTTCAAATTTCAAACGCGGTTGTAAAGAGGACACATCAGACTTCTCGAAAAAAAATATTATCACGATGTTTTGCCAAAAAAGTCTATTTATTTGGGACTCTGAAAATGCAAAAAATTGGAGAGCTGATACATGAAAAAAAATCTATGAAAAAGTCATGAAATATTGATTTCCAAGTATATTTGTTTGGTTTCCGCTATGCAGAGTAAGAAAAGAAAAAATTTCGGCATCTTCCTCCGACTCCGTTCTGATCATTGGCTCGAAATTGTCATATCCTCATCCGAAACAATATCGATTGCCGATTCTCTGGCAGTCTCGGATTGCATCAAAGTTTTCGTCAGTGCATCGACGCTCCTCAAATTATATTTTTTCCGCCATTATCTGCCACAAAATGAAATACGTGTCAATTTTTTTCGCTACTCCCATTGTACGAGTACGTAAAATATGAAAATCATCGCCGAAAATGATATATCCAATGCTTTACCCTCAAATAACGTTATAATACGTGAAATAAATTTATATCAGCAAGAAACAGAAAATCAACTTACCTACACAAAACACTAACGGGAACTACAAACCGGGGTAGATATCAACCCCACACGCGCTTCACGTGTTCACTCCATCGCAGTAAACAAAGAACTAGGTGCGCTCGCGACCTGACTACGGTTAGAACCTTGAGCTAAATAGCGCAGGTCCGGAGTCGATAATGTCACTTACTGAGGAGCGTAGTTCAAACCTCGCCTGAGGAAGATATCTACCCCGGTTTGTAGTTCTAGGGTTAATAAAAATGTTGTGATTCCCAGAGTGGATTTCAAACCATCGTAGCAGGTTTACGAAAAACATTTTGAAGAAAAAATGCATCCTCTGAAGAGTGGATAAAACGCGATAATAAGGGAGGGATTATTGCTCAAGTAAGTTTACTTATTTTTTAATGCTTTCGGCAAACCATCTTCAAGTCTGTTTAATATTCTATTTAGTTTGATATTTAGTCTTTGTCTTGGTGTGTGTAAGACAGGGACACATGATACTGCAGTATCCTTCGCACACGATAGCTCCTTTCCTATATGCACCATGCACCGAAAGGACGCTAAGCGAACCTTCCCCTACTACCGTTGTTTCAATACCTGTATGTAAGACCGTGTTCTTAGGTGATAAGTAGCGCTACGAGTGGCAGAGTGTGACACTAATATGTCCGGACACTTCTCACGGCGAAAATAGCGAACGGTGTCATGTCCCTGGTCGTGACGCACTTGCCCGAAAAACCGTTTTGCACATCGGTAACGTTTTGTTTTGCATTCAAACGTTCCGTAAGTACTCATCTACTAGTTCTACTAGCTTTATTCCGTTTTTTTTTTTACGCGCCTCGTCTCTGAGCCCGATTTATACCGAACAACGATGTGTCTGTAAGAAGCTTTCTCGGTTTGTCCGTCCTATTTTTAGTACGTGCAACGGACGAGCATAGTTCGCGACACTGCTGCATATCAATGTGTCACCTCATCGTAACATTGGTGAAAATTCCGAAGCCATGAAAAACGTTATCAACGAGAATGTGAGGTGATTTTTGTTCGTGTTTTCTTTTTTTAACCAACACGCGACATTTTGTTAGTCCGCTAAGCGGTGTTTTTTGTGAGCCCCCCCCCCCCCCCCACGTGGTCGACAACCTTCGAATAGGGAGTCACGAGCCGCGTCAATTTATGCGTACTATGCAAAAACGATGCCCGACCAAACAGAGACTCCACCCTAAAATCGCGATAAATTTCACTCGCCCTCGCGCTTCATAATTTTGACACATGACGTGCGGTCCTTCGTCAAAGTCGACCTAGCCTTATCTGAGTCGAGCTGAAATTATCACGGGTCAAATAAACGACAGAATAAACACGAATAACGTGAAGAAATATAGTTGGAAAGATATACGTAGCGGAAAATTTTGGTTCGATTATACCGGTAATTTATTCGTTTGCGTTGGAAAAGAAAAAAAAACTGGGATAATTCGGATGTCCTTGAAATGCGTTAGCACGTAATCAGCGATGAATAATATTAATATGCGGTATTCTGTCGGACTCGTATACCATTTTGCATGAATATTCCACGTCATTTAGAACACTAAGGCTTATTCATAATTAACTATCAATACGACGACGGAAAGAGTGTGCAGCTAATTGTAATAACGATAAAACTGCACAAAAAGGTCCTCAGTTTACTTCTCATCTTGATGAAACGCTTTACTTTTCATCTAGAACATTTATTTGAGGCTTTCGAATTTCGAACGCTCTCGATTCTTCATTAAAATCAACATGCGTCTTATTTACAATTATAATGATTAATATAATCGTTCCTAACGAAACCTACGACAGCGAAAGTGACAATCGTTGATACAACCGCAAATGATGACATCAAGAAGAACAATAATCAATATGTTAACGAAATTTCGTCAAGCACCGTTTTCCCATTATATTATTTTTAATCTCAACGAATAAGCCGAAAGAGCAATGAAAAGAACAAAAAAGTGGAGCTCGATAGTGTCCTGTTGTAGTGATGAGTGCTCTCGCTTCACTAATCCAACACTGCTCTCGTGTCTCTGTGGTGCCGGCAGCTACGACGTAACTGTGGAAAGCGCGAGGGCGCGTGCGTCAGCTTGCCATGCCCGGAGCCACGTTTCCGAAACTCGGGGCATCCTTGCGCTTGCACGATACATTTTTTCCTCAGTCGTTCCCGGTACGTCCACGTGCGTGGGTTATTCGGAGCTTGAGTCTCAACGATGCATGCCCAAAACAGCACATGAACAATTTAATGAATAAGTACACATGACTCGATTAATGAAAACGGCCTTAGGTCGAGCTAAAAAACATAGGAACGATGGTAATAATTATTAGCGCGTAAGTATAAAACATCGAGTGTTTAACCTTCGTAAAGTAATACGTAATAACGCAGCCAGAAAAGATAAAAATGACGAAATATAATTGAAATAATTGAAGCATTTGTGCACAACGAGAATCTTCATCGAGGTTAAAAAAAAAAAAAAAAAGAAAAGCAATTACGATTATCGTTCTCATGAGCGTTGTTGTGCGCCGGATTTTTTTTTCTACAACATTCGTTATTACTTCGGTGCCCGACGTCTGTTAAGGAACCACGAATCTCACGTACTATACAGAGTACATCGACCAGCCCAGTGTACGACTGCATTTTACGGTCGGCGGTGGTTCGATAGCGGTGCCGCGCTTCGCGTTACTCCGTCGTAGAAGAGCAACGCCGCGCACGCGACCTTTTTTTCTTCCTCGTGCTTACTTTCGTCGTAGTAAATAATTGATTTTCTTCGAATTCGTGAAAAACGAAAAACTTGTCGGTAATGAGGAAGAAATACTTCGCCCTCGCTATGTGTTCGGCATAACGGTTACGCGAAACTTCACGCACGCGAGAGAAAACAAACGTGCTCGAATTGACAATAGTTGTTAGCCGAGAATGTTTCAAAGTCGTGTTTAAAGTTATACGATCGTTGAAAACGACAAAAAACCGATGATTGAAGTAACAACGACGAGCAGTGAATTTGAGGGATTTACGCACGGAAGAATTTCACTGGTGAAAAAAAAAAAGTGACGAGAGCGCCAATCTACCACTACGTTTTAAACAATCAGGAATAAAAATCGTCGAATGTCCTCGTTCGCTTGTGAAAGGAATTATCGTCATCTGTACGAAGATCCGATGGCAATAATCCGAAACTTCCACACTGTAGATGTCTTATGGGATGACCAACGACGAGAATAGAAACGTCATTGTTGCATCTTTGATCGTCGACTTGCGTTTTTTTTTTTTTTTTTTTTATTCCTCCCACATTGGTAAGCAGACGAAATTGATAAAACTTCAAAATTAATTTCATCCTTCTCTTCAATCTCGCCACATTACGAATTGTCTTTCCTTCCAGGTAGAATTCGAATTGGTGTGTCGATGTTTCACTGCTGGATTTAATTACACATTGTCCCCGCAATTTTCACTGCCGCAATTCGCGGTGCAGGAAGTTGGCTGCCATTCCGAGTCTCTGTTTAAAAATAACCTTTTCGTGTGTAAATGTAGAAAATCCTGCTTTTCAGAAACAGATGAAATAATATATAATTTATTTACCATCGCGATGTTTTGGCACATCGTGCCACTTGGTGGACAGCGTTTTAACCAAATTCAAATACCGTGCGTGTCGGTGTTAATATATATATGTATATATATATCATTATACACACACGCACACACGTATGAGTCGAAAAAAAATTCACCTCTTATCCCTTCAAACAATAAAATTAGGTACAATGAAATTCTTGCCAAAGTGCAACTTTCCAAGCGTTAGCGCTCGATCATTTTTTTTCACGGGAAATTCATCCGCTACGTTGAAACGTAAATAACTCAACAATTTATTAATACTTGTCATATCCGGTTTAATATTTTTCAAGCTAATCCACACAGTTCGAGAAAAGCTTTTTCGAAAATCTCGATTTATCGATTTTTACACAAATGCCAGCTATTTTAAAAATGCAAGTATTCCTGTCGAAAATTGAAGAAGAAAAAATTGTATTTTCCAAATAGCTGTTATTTGTGTAAAAATAACGGTAGCGAGATTTTTCAAAATCTTTTGTTCAAAGCTGAAGGTGTGTGCTTGAAGAATCTTCCGCTAGTTTTGACGGATATTAATGAGTTATTGATTTATTTAAGTTTGAGCACAAAGAGCGAATTTTTTGTGTAAATCAAATGGAAAAAGAAATTATCGAGCGCCTATGACTTGGGATTGAGTTGTAGCTCATATTCGGCATGAATTTTTGTTATATCTAATCACATTGCTCAAAGAGCCAAAATCGTTTTACACACACACACACACACATGATATGGGAAGACTTTCACTCTCGCATGATCTTCAAGTTGGCATAGTTGGAACGCAATGAAAATAAATTCTATTTCTTTTATGAAATTTATTCTCGGCCGTTTTAGGCTATGAAAATCATTCGAATGTTTTCACGTATTTTTATTACAAATTTACGACTTCAAGTTGCGAAAAAAAAGGTTTCGAATAATAATAAAAATGAAGAAATTACAACAAAAAAAATCGATGTATTCCAACGATACAAACTTCAATGTCATCACTCTCGCTACGATTTCTCGCCCAAATTAACTGCAAGTTATTTATTCACACATGTATGTATATTTTTTCAAATTTCCTTCCAATTGAACGTTGATATTTGTTACGTATATTTGTAGCGTGTTTTACATGATTTTTGACGTAACTTGCAGTTCCCGGCGTCACCAGAGATAATTGAATGTGGTTGGAGGCGTTTTCCGAATGAACGAAATCCTTGCCTCATGAACCGGTTCCCTGCTCTCTGTCTCGTACCTTTATCACTCTTCGTGTTTTTTTTTGGCCTGGCAAACCGGTTGTTCCACTATTTCTCATATATTTAAAATTTCATCGATTTACTTGGTTAGTTCATTCTTTTCCCTCTATCTTGTTCTCTCGCACGCTCTTTTCTTCTAAATAATCATAATTTTGAATCTGCATAATTCGGAAATATTAGGAGTATTTGGACGGTTGATAGAAAATTACCAGATTGAAAAAATATCCATGACAAAACGAATAAAAACAATGGTGTTGAAGTTTGCATCGTTAGAACGCAACGAAAGTTCTTTTTTACATTTTATTTTCCGTTTTTTTTAATCATTATAGCAGATCGTTTTTTATAGATTTATATTGTAAATGATTAAAAAAATATCTTAAAAAATGGACGAGGAATTTTCATAGGCCAAATATGCCAATAGAAATTAAAGGAATTTCGGAATATTAATTTCCATTGCGTTCCAACGATGCAAACTTCGACCTCATTGAAAACATTTGCATCCATACAACAAAATATCGTGTTTGCTTGTACTTTTATTTATTATCCAAATATGTGGGCGAAACACGTGAATTGACGTCTTTGCCATGTCTCTGGAAAAAAAAAAACCTTCAGTCTTTTATAACGCTGGCCTTGTCTAGACATTTTATCAAATTTGAAGAACCGGTTTTTTGTGTTGAGAAAAAGAAATCACCGAAGGCACACGAACTTCATTTTTTGTCGCATAGAAAACAAAATAATAATTCCATCTTAAATATTCGATAATAAAGTTTTTTTTTGCCCTATGCCTGCAAAAAAAAACGCGAATCTTATGATTGGTTTGAGCAAAGCAATTATATTTTTCAGCAACGTTATATTCTCGATTGTTAATATGTATTTCTGCAACATAGTAACATTAGAGCAAATATCGAAAAATAATAACGATAATTTGCGGTAACGATCTTGCTAATGTTTGATAGACCCTCATGTGCCCTTGAACTCGAAATTGTGAAACTTTTATTTAGCCCTTATACGTGTTCTGTACGCACTTCTCGCGGTTACTTTTAATAGTGTGATTTGAAAAACAGTTGTGCTAAATGACTTTCTCTTTATTAACCCTTCATGATGCGTTGGTTTTTTTAATATTTAGAAGCAAGACTTCTTCATGAAAGGAATTCCGCGCGAGAGAAATTAAATAACGCGGAAGCAATGTCGAAATTTCGAGATTGCAAGTATTTCTTAGATATTCTCGATTTGACCTAGATTTTTTAAAATTCGATCCAAGACCTTGAGAGATCCTGTATTATGCAAAAAAAATCCAGAAACTTAAAGTTATTCCGGATTTTTTTTTCACGATGTTAAAGTTTGCATCGTTGCAATGGAATGGAAATTCTTAGTAATTCATTTCATCATTTTTATTATCGTCCAAAGTCTTGTCTTCCAAATGTGGGCTGTAGATGACGTTGAAGTTTGTGTCGTTGAAATTCAATGAAAATTAGTTTTTCTTAATTACTCAATTTTTTTTTTGTCGATTTAGGCTTTGAACATCGCACAAACATTTATACATATTCTTATTAGAAATTTACGACCTCAATTTATATTTAAAAAAGCTTCGGGTAATGATGAAAGTGAAGAAATAAAAAATGGAAAAAATATCGTTACATTCCAATGATGCAAACTTCAACGTCATGATTTCTGATAAGAATCCTGAAAATCTTTTTAGCGATTCTCTTAACACTAATCTGTAAAAAGAACAAATAGGGTTCCGAAATTTTCGTTGCGTTCCAAAGATGCAAATTTCGATATAATATTTTTTCGATATCCTTCAAATACTGTGAATTGTGTATATATATTCGATAATCTACTTAATTTCCAAATCATCTATGTAATATCAAAATCAACTACATCATCTACATAGTTCTTGGACAATCTACATATTCAGTATCAATTCTATTTTCACCCACTAAAACACACACACACCCACACCCACACACGCACCCACATGAACGAGCGATATTGCTGCGATTGCAAATCAATATTTACGATTCAGCATGAATAATAATTGTCGTTAAAGAAATGCCAATTAGGACAAGCAATTATATGCAAAGTGGCCCATCTGCTTTTCGTTCCGGCATTAATTTCGATCGGTCGCAGAAAAAGTTTCATTCGTCATATTGAAATTTTCCTGAATAACGACAAATGTCATCGACATTGAATATAAGTTGCTCGAAATAATGCAGTGTCTACAGCAGTGCATATCAAAGTGTAAAATCATAGCTAAGCAAGAGCAATAGTGCCATCACGATAAATTTAATTGAACCATTGAGTGAACAAATTGTCAAGGGGTCAATAATTTCCCAGCTCTCAAGGAGAGTTAATGCCCTGTCAATTTTTGTCAACAGATTCCAGCGATAATAGAGCATTGATCATAATTAACCTAGCGCTAGGGGCAATGAATTTTACTAGGCATATTATTAGTCGAATATGATATTGAAGTCTGTATCGTTGGAGCACAACCAAAATTTTGTAGCCCAATTTCTTTTACCTGACGAATTTGTGTGAAGAAAATGGCTCAAACCACTTTCAGGATCTTTATCAGAGATCTACAGCCTTCAATTTGGAAGACAAGATTTTGCACGATAATGAAAACGAAGAAATAAAACGATAAAAAAAAATTTCCGTCGCATTCCAACGATGCAAACTTTCAATATTGTAGTGCACTCGGGAAATGTATAGATCTTTTCAAATAAATAAAAAACCAAAAACAGTTAAGGCGTTTTTTATAATATTAATCAATGCTTTCATTGACAATAGTGCTGAATAAACTTTTATGCATTCAACAAGAGTTTGTTAACCTTTTAAGGACGGGGAAATTTCCATTAAAATTGACTTTTTTTTTACTTGAAAGATATCAATAAAATCGATGAATTTCTCAATTGGAGTCCCAAGCCTAACTGCTGGTCGATATATCGACCACTCCCGTCCTTAAAAGGTTAATAAAAGGATCTTGCACATTTGGATGAAGCTGTAACATATCACTGTAAGACTTGAAGTTTTCCATCTACTGTTCACAAATCATACCGCAACAGATATTACTTCTTCACAAGAGCTAGTAATTTGATTTTAGGAAATCAAAGCTTCAATTGAAAAAAATAATCTATTGCAACTTCGTCGCGAGTATGAGAGTACTTTAAATCCGGAACCCGTGTCACCCTAGTTCATTGCAGAGAGGGGTTAATTGTTAGGTCAATAGAACGTTGTTTAGGCACAATTGAAAAGTTCATTGACCCTGGCCGCATCATTATTTATGTCCTCACTGAACCTTCCTTTACATCGTTATTTACCATCAAATTGTTACTGTAACCAAATTGGATTAAAATCAGAGTGAAATTATCCGAAAAAAAAAAAACGATTATGTGATCACCAATCATTTAGAACAATAAAACTTCTGAAATTGTAAAATAATTTGTAATAGCAATGAATATTCATTAGTTGTAAAATAATAATAACAATAATGATAATAATAATACTGTGTAAACTTATTAAAAACATTTACACAATCATTACAACTATTTGTAAGCAATTTAATCACCATAATGATGACATTATAAATGATTCAATGTTATTCAAATTTATTTTACGTCACGAGTATTTTTGGTAAATATTCGGAAGTGTCATTCCTGTCAGAATCGAGCTGATTTTTTTTGTGTGGTTTCTTACAGTTAAAAAAACATCATATTTAATATTATTATGGCAGCGCATCAACAAAAACAATTACCAAGAGGGTCATTCTATACTTTAGCATCGCGGCCACGAATCGTGGAATCGTGGGGTGCGTAGAACACTGGGGTGGGCGGAGGGCACCTCGGATGGGTGCGTAGAATCGTGGGGTGCGTAGAACGACATTGTTTTTGTTGACGCGCTGTCATAATAATATTAAATATGATGTTTTTTAACTGTAAGAAACCACACAAAAAAAAATCAGCTCGATTCTGACAGGAGTGACACTTCCGAATATTTACCGTATTTTTTTCTTATGTTCACTTTGTTAGTTTTCATTACTTGTTTTTCGTGGTTAACAAAAAACTTATGATGTAATAACGGGGCACGCCAAGTAGTCGCAAGCCACGTCACAGTGTTAATTACACCGAGCTGTAATTAACAGCTCGGTGTAATATTAATTATACGCAAGCCATCGGACAATTATTATACTTTCAATCGTTACTGTACTTTTCTCCAACGTTTTGATTCATTTGTTAAATTGGAAGATCTTCAGTCTTCATTTCTTAGACAACGGAATTGATTGCGTTTCTATTGGACCGTAAAACTGTTTTTTTAGCCTCGTTCCTTTGACGAAAAGTAAAAAAAAAAAAGGACCGACACGAAAGTTCAAGCGATATTTTTAGATTGCTCGTTCTCATCTCACCATACCGGTATGAGAAATTCTTGGCGTAGCATGTTTGTTGCGAGATAGAGATTGCCGGAAGAGAGAAGAAAGAGCGATAGAAAATCGAGGGGTGTCGTATCCCAGCTGTGCCGAAGCTGCTCGCCATTACGCAAGGGCCCGGATTCAAGGTCGTCGCGAATAAATTCCCTTCGAAAGAACAACGAGACTTCGCCCACGGCTTGTTGCGATCGAACGTGTTTGTTAACTTTATTCGATTCACAGATTTCCTTCGTGATCCCTTCGTTGACTTTTCCCGTTGTGATAGGTCCGTTATCTTTCGTTATCTTTCATAAGTGCGTTATTTTTGATAGAATAAATCGGGCGGAATTTAATGCATATTTTCGTCTGGTATTACATTCCTGCAGCTTTAATCTGGTAACGAACTTGAATTGCCCAAAGACGTCGAAATCTTTGGAGATGACTACTTGCGGTATCCAACATTCTGAAAATCTCTGCATTAATGAAGAGCATTGAATAAATCACTGTCCTTGTGATTGGACAGAATGTAAATGCGAAAAACCCGTCTCTATACATTTTCGAAGACTTTTTATGAAAGTTGAGGGTTTTATAGGATATAAATGGTGAATACGTATTTTTTTTTTTTTGCATTTTGGTAAGAAACTTGCGTCTTAACTGAATTGTCCATCATTTTTTCAATTTGAAACTTCGCTCTGTCCTCATTGTTTTCGCGCGATCGTTTTCTTTTTAAAGTAACGTTTAATTCATCGAGCCCCGATTCTTTTGGTTTTTTGGAAAAATTTCAAAGTCGAACCATCGATTTTCAACGATACAAACTCCAACGTAGTAGAATTAGCCCTTGACATACTTCGCTCTAAGGGGTGGTTTCCTCCCTTAAAGCCATTTTTCTGCCAGTAGAAAGAAATGTATCCAATAGTTTTTAACACTATACTATATAGGTATATGAGTTTTAACGTATTTTTGCCGTCAAGTTCGTTCTTTTTCCTGCCAAACACGTCTATCATCGCGCCCTTTACCACCCAGAGGTCGATTTGTTCATCGGTGCAAACATTAACCAGCAATTTTTCACTAATTGCCGAGTAAAAAGCATTGAGATGACGACGCAAATATCGCTGTTGGACGCTTTGGCTTTGTCAATAGAAAAAAAAGGCTGTAGAAGAGGCTTGGAAGGTTTTGCGGCGTTGATTGGGCTCCGATGAATGTCTTTTACCCTCTTGCGAATTTGGCGTTGGAAGCTTGCATATATTTTCGTGTTTTATATATAGTTGGCACGGAAAGTTTCGACGCGAACATTGAGAGAGAAAGAGAGGGGGTGAGGACCATGTGGAAATCAATAACAGTTGCTGCGTCCTAGTTTCACGGTTGCGGTCCTACGTTACAATTATTATGCACACTCGCAGTGCAGTTGAAGGCACCCTTACAAGCGGAGTATTTTAAATGACGCTCTACCCGTATACTTTGATTATTATTTTTATTTATATACTAGCCGATTACACCTAGTTCGCGCGGATGCACCGCAGAACTTTACCGTCTCGAGATCATCGGTCAACACACTTTTCATCGGTCAACACATCGTCTCATGTTTGCATCGTTGGACCGCAAAGAAAAACCTTCTTTTTTGTTGTTGTTATAATCCAAAATATATATTTTTTTTCTTCACATTTACGTTACCGAAGTCTATGAAACTCGTGAAGAAACGTTCGAGCGATTCCCGTACTCTGTAGCTGCTTAAAAAAATTGGATAACAAGTCACCGATTCGAAAAAAAAAAAAATTTCGTTGCATCCCAACGATGCAAACTCCGACATCATGCGTTTTTGTCCTTTAAAAAGTTGAAATTTTGTCTTACATGTGCCCAACAGGTTTGAACTGAGCATTTCTGTCAAATTTCATGGTTTCAGATCTAACCATTTGCGGAATAGCCGAAAATGTTAACTCCCTCCTTCACCTCCTTAAGTTTGGCGTGGGCGTCGATTATCTCTAAGTCCCCGAGATAGTTAGGATTTTATATTCAGGGATTATTCAACCCTCTGACGCACACGTTTTTCCTAAGTCTCAATTATTCAAACCAAAGTCTGTTCGTACGTGGCGAATTTTTCAGTCGAATTTCCCAGTGAAAAATCTTTTCGAGCCGTAGCCCTTCGCGCTTTCTCAAATAAGTAGCTTTACGTCGAGGTTTTTATCCCCACAAATCATACGAAATGCGAAAAGACTCATTGATGCTGGATAAGACCTTATTCAGTGTTTGGTGGTCGCTCGTGGAAACGAAATTGTAACGATTTCCTTTTTATTGCTAAAGATGTCTGATCTCAGTAAATGGTGGTAAAGTTTGCATCGTTGGAACCCAATGAAAATTTGTTTTCTTTTTCTTCATTTCATTATTTTTATTATTAACGCAAATATTTTCTTGCCAATTTGGGTTGTAGATTTTTAACGAGGACTCCGAACACCATCGGAGTGATTTTTTGTAGACGAAATATGTAAAAATAAATATTTTGGCAATCTATAAAAACGAATTTTCGTAGGGTTCGAACAAAGCAAACTTCAACGTCATCTCAGTAACATCCAGCACAAAGTCAAAATACAGTATTTTGAAGGCAAAAGCGCTCGAATAGAAATTCGAAACAGATGCGCATAATTCGTTTATAGAAAAAATGCATACGTGTAAAAGTTTATAAAAAAAAAAACATCCGAATAATATGCGTAACGTCTTTTTTTTTAATATAAATATTGGGATGTTTACTTTATTGTATCTTCGCAACATAAATGTTAATCTCGCCAACCATAAACCGTAAGACTTAAGGGGTGTAACGCCGAAAAAAAAACGCTTTTTTCGGGATTTTTTTTTACAGGTTTTATTATTTAGTGAAAAATGTTATCCCATATGAATAATCAATATTTCTATTAGCTACAGTAAAATTTTCATTGAAAAATAATGATCAATAAGCGAGATGCAGTCAGTCTGCGAGGGGTCCAGAAAAAAAGGTGTTTCGCGGTGATCACTGCTGCTCATCACTGGATCATCTGAAACCAAAAAAATTAACGGGGATCATTAGTAAATCATATTGGGCCCAGGATGAACGAAGAGTTAATGAAAATTTCGAATTTTTACAAAAGGTCGGATGTTCAAAGTAAAAACTTGTTTTTCAACCAAAATTTCACTCATATTTTCAGTTATAAAAAAAACTATTCACCGCCGATAAAAATCCTTCGTCCATCCAGGGGATAGTTATGTACAGAATAAGTGATACAAATTTGAAAACGATCGGTCAAGCCGTTCTGGAGTTACAGTGATCACCGAATTTGAAAACATGCTTTCGAGAAAAACGCGTTTAAAGTTTTAAGTACAATTTACATGCAAATAAAACAATTATTTTTGGACTTACATCGAATCATCTATTCCGGCACCATAAAGTGACCCTTCCTTCGCCTCAGCAGTCGCAGTAGAAGCGATTTTCTTCCGTCGTCGAACTACTCTGGCCTCTCGAGTGTTTTCCGCCGAACGTCGCTTAGCCACTTTAACTCGAACAGTCCTCCTTTGTGGCAAAATTGTGGGCGTTTGGTCCTAATTTAATCCCCATAGCATCAAACACTGCTAACAAGCCATAGGAACCTTCGTTGAAGGTGCAGGTAGCAATGTTGGCTGCTATGCTAACAGTGATGAAGCTGGCAGGTAACGTTTTTGGAATGACCTTCCAAACGCTCTGGTTAAAACTTTCATGACTATTTTGCGTAAATCCTCCTATACATCTTTGTAGTAATTGGTCTTTTGTAAGATCATCGTAAAAAGGCTTTATTGCAGCTTTTACCCGCTCGAGGCGGCTGTGCTCAAAGTTTTATATCTTCATGAATAATGCTCCGATTTGTCTGAAATTTTCAGAGAATACTTTTGGAATGCTGTACTTTGAGAAAATGCAAAAAAAACACGATTTTTTGAAAATGCTGACTAGCCCTCACCTCTTAACGCTTGAAACATCGTTGGAATTGGAAGAAAATGATTTTTTACACCTTTTCGATTATTTCTTATTCTCACTATTCCAAATCTTTTTGTAGCTTTACGTTGTAGACCTCTGATAAGAATCCTCGAATCAAGTGTTCCACGTGGACCAAATACGCCGGAAAAAATGATCGACGATTAAAAAGATATTTAATTTTCATTGCGTCCCAACGATGGCAAATTAAAAAAAACATAACAATGTTATTCTTGTTGTCCATATAACATACCGACGATCGTATTCGTACATATTATTCTCCTTGATTAACGGGTCGATAAATCTGTTTGTTATGACTCGGCTCGTGGCCGTGAAAGCCCATGAATTAGGCGTCCTTGGGCTGCTCGCAAGCGTTTCACGATTTTATAATTATTGTCGCTCGATCGCCGAGTTCGAGTGGCGTAGATATATTTTTCGTGTGAATTCGTATATTCAGCTTTTAATTGCTTTATAAAACGAGGAAAAATCATTGGTTGCCATGAAAAATTATTTAAAAAATAGACGAAAAATACATAATCTCATGTTACACGGTAAAACTACAAGGGAATATACGCAGCGAGTAAAAACGGAGTTTCGTTCTTTAGAAACGAAGCGAGGATTTCGTGTAGGGCTTGGATTGTGAAACACGTGTACCCCGCACGGACCCCACTTTATTCTCTGGCCTTGAAATAACCCGTCGCAAAGAAGGGGACGAAAACGACTCTTTGGCTTGGGGCTCGCGGACGAGCCGGGGCCTGTACATGTGAGGCTTCGATTTCGTTTTACGAAGCCCGGAAGCATGCTCGCGGCTGGTCGCGAAAAAAAAATACACGAAAACTCTCTCCGAGTAGTGAGTGGATGAGAAAGAATGTCCCGGCGAAAAAAAATAGATCAGGCTCCGAATGGAGTAACCATAAAAATAACTCTTCAGTGTCGGAGGAAAATCGATATAATGACAACTATTTGAAATTCGGTGCCCTTGGTACAAAATAATTAAATGACATACGCTTTAATTGAGGTTGAAGGCATCCGAAAATTCATTTGAGCAAAATTGTTTTTTTTTTCAAACCTAATTTTTTTCTTAGAACAGGCAAGAAAATTCTTTTACCGTCCAGTCGATTTATCGGAATTATATATAATCGTATAGAATTACGACGATATGTTAAGGCGGGAAATGTAGACAACTCGTTTTAGAGTTGTTTCCCACAAACTTAAAAAACGTAGTTTTGAGGAAAACGTTTTTATAGTTTCCAACTACGAAAACTGAATGACTTCAGTGATTTACCGGCTAATCAGCGATTCAAGGTCCTTCAGCTTCTAACATTCTACGTAAAAAAAAGTTCATTTTTTTTTAAACCGCTACATGTATTTTCCCCCTTAATATTTTGCTGAAACTGCTTATACTATTTTCTTATTATTATTTTCAATCTATTATTATATTATATTCAATTATGACATAAGTAATTAATTATAATACAATATTATGAGACTTTGTTATAATATATGTAATGAACTTCGCGGTCACACGTTCTGGCTTATCACACGCTGGTCATACGGGGGTCGCAATGACCCCAGCCATGTTTAAACGATTGCCGCGTTAGCCGTATCGTTCCGAATGACTCATAAAAATTCAGAATATTAGTTTGAACATTCTAGAATGTGGCATTCTCGGTATTATATTTTAATCAAATTTTAAAATGGCGAAAAAAATCAGCAAGGGATCAATGCGTAAAAAAGTCCCCGTTTTACTAAAAAAAAACATCATAACTCTTGCAGTTTTCAATTTTTTTTTCATAAAATTTTAGGGTACTCATACTCTTGAGATATGATTGTTTAAGGAAAAAAATAGCTCCATAGTAAGCGTTTCAAAAAAGGTACTGATTCTTATATCTGAAGAGCCATTTCGGAGTAAAATAAAGAACAATAATCATGAAAAATGAGCGATTTATAAAAAGTGGCCGCCAACAACTTATAGCAATTTTGACTTAAAGTTGTGCTTGGGGTCATTTTGACCTCGGGTGACTTCGGAGGGTTAAATATAATGAATGGTTAATTACTATATTTTATTATTTATCATGACTGTTCATTATCATACATTTTTATTATTGTTTATACTGCTATTTTGGTACGTAATATTTTTAAAAAAATCAAAAAAATCGAATCATCCCGTCGATCGGAATGCCACGCACAAGTTCAGACTCTTTCATCCCACTTGATCGATGAATGGCGTCCTTATCTACTTGATCCGGTTAGGCTAACTAGATAAGAATCAGGCGCGGTTCTTACCTCTTGGGGACGATATTAACGGTGCCCATTTATGCTTGTTATAACGACAGAATAATGTTCAAGGAATTGTAACTCACATTTATCAATGACCAAGTCATGTGCATCTCGGTTTATCATTATCGCAAAGAGTGTTATTGGCAAATCAAATTGTTAAACTGGTATGTATGCGGGAGTATGCACGGAAGCATTGACATTTCAAACGTATCGAACGTTTCAACGGATTTTATTTTACTTGAATGTTCGGATTGTTCGAACAGGTTCATTTTTCACGATGTTAAAGTTTGCATCGTTGGAACACAATGAAAATAATTAATTTTCGCAGTTTCCAATTTCTTTGCCACAAATTTTGTCTAGGGAAATTTAACAAACGCGTATTTAAAATCCCTTTTAAAGGGATTCCGATTATCATAAAATTAAATAAATATATATTTTTTTCCAATTTTTCGTTGTATCCCAACGTTGCAAACGTTAATACGATAATTTGAATTCATTATAATAACAATTTCGCAGTAGTACTTCCCAAATTCGAAATAAATGGCCGAAATACAACGGAATTTTATTTTATGCTTCAATTATAGAAATAAATAGCACTTGTACATAATACACCGGGTCTATACAGAGAATTATGAAACATTTGCCTGACTCTCTGTTATTAGCTCGCAAACTTACATACTTGTCCCACTTAGCACAAGCTTTTTGCAACGTGCAGAAGAAACTCAGCCAAGGAGGCTAAAATTTGTTTACTGTTATCATCCCAAGGTGAGGTGCAATCTCCATTAAAACTTTGTCCCCCTTGCCCTCGAAATCAAGAGTTTGATTATTTTTTACGAGGTATCGATCTTTCACAAAGGAAAAACGTTTCATTGAAGAAAACAAGCAAATTTACTTGTAAATTAAAATAATACTAAAGAAAAGATAAACAAAAAGAACTATTACCACGAAATTACGTGCACTAGCTTCCCGTTACTTGCCGTATATGGAGGAGAAAGAGTAAGAGCCTTTGAAAAATAGTTTATCAATAGGGTTTCAAAGTCCGGGCTATTTTGTACTCAAGACCAAGTCGAGAAGGCCGAACAGCTTTTTCTTCTTTCAGTTCTTCCACACGGAAACGATAAAGTTTTTTTTGCGCCGCTTTTATCTTGTATAAAAACTGTATATATTATACCTGGGAGCGATACATCGTACGTGCACGTTGTCCCGGCTTTCCGTTTCTCCTCGTCATCACGCGTGCATCTCTTCCCGAGCTCGCGCGACTACGAATTACGTCACCCGCGTGCAACTTGTAAATAACAAATTGAACGTGAACGAGCACGGGAAATCGGTATTATTCCGTTGGCGATCTCGGGAGAGACTGACGAACGACAATCGATATCGAGTCGTCGGAACGTTGTGATCGAACAAAAAAAGTATTATTGAAAGGATCTTTCTTGTAAAAATATATGGCGGTCAGGGATGAGGGGTGATAAATAAATTTCCGGAAAATAGTATTGCGCAATCGGTGCGCAAAGTGCATTTTTCAAGCTCGTATCGTTTTTCTTATTTTCGAACACGTATCGAACGCGAGTATTCTATATCTAGCGGGATAATTCATTTTTGAAGTGAAACTTCTTTAGCACCGTTGTGATTTGAAACTCGATGAAACGAAAAAGCGATACTAAAAACTGACCAACATATTCGTCCATAGGATTTAGCATGCGAGAGAATGAGATAGAATACAGAAATACAGTGTTTCCTATTGTCTTCGTCTCCTTTTTGTGTGATGCTTCGTAGCCTCCCCACTCTTCTCTACCAAGGGTTGTATGTATGTGCACTTGTGTGCGCCTGCGTATTGCCGAGCCGAGCTGAGAGAAAAGGCGTCGTATAGTGAGTATAGTATGTATATCTATATTCCACTGCCTAATACTTGCTCCGGTCCAAGCGTTTTACGTGTGTATGTTTGTACGTGTGGTAGTACGTGTGTGTGCGCCTGCGTGTTACGAAGCCTTGGGAAAAGGCGTCATAGCCAACGTGGTGTGTTGTTTTTGTGAACGTTTTTGTATATTTTTATCATTCTTTCATTTTAATAACAAAGTTTTCAAGTATGCCGAAAAATAATGCCGAAAAGTGTCGCGAGTATCGGGAGAAAAAAAATAAAAATACGATAAAAAAGGTCGCAAAGAGTTCAACGGGGAACGTGTACGTGAATTTCGTGTACGCGGAAAGGCATTATTAAATGTGCGAAATAATATTTCTATTGCGTCCATTGCACAAAATAGTGAAAACAATCATCGTAAGTACTTGAATATTTTCTAACCAACAAATTTCGTCCTTAATCCTCACTGCTCATTGATCTCATGCATAACCTTCATACATCACGTGTATAACCTTATTTCTCTTCTCAGATGATTCCCAAGTGGATGTATCAAATGTGCAAGGTGAAGCCTCAATCGGACATAATATTGAAAATAATGATTGTGAGTATCCGAATATAAAGTATACGGAATATATAAAATATAATATATAATATTAAATAATATATAAAGAATAATAAGAATAATTAAATATATAATTACGAATATTCTTATTATTATACTTTATATTATTTAATTATTTTATTTTATATTATTATATTTTATATGATTTTTATATATTTTATGTATCTGCAAAATTTACTTTTCCAATTAATTGAAAAAGCTCTCGATAACTCATCGCATATTATGAATTGCTTTACAGGCGACTCTCGAGCGGATGTACAGCCTGAAATTCCGTACTCACAATTTCGTCGAAATAAAGTTGTCCATGAAGAATTTCGCAAAAAGTTTTTGAACAATATGTTTGATTATACGTGCTCCGTGTGTGATCGATTGTGGTTCCAAAAAGATTTAAAAACACCACGCGCAGAACATTAAGAACTTTTACGTGTAATAATTGAAAATTATAATGCGAGTGAGGATATCTTACTGTGCAACACGTGTTACCAAGCAGTCGAGAAGAAAGTAATTCCAACGATGTCCAAATTCAACGGTTTCAAATATCAAAAGATGCCTGCGTCTTTACCACCACTGGGTTTGATTTCCGAAAGACTTGTCTCTCCGCGAATTCCATTCATGCAAATCAGACGGTTGCGACACGTGCATGGACAATACGGAATTTATGGGCAAATTCATAAGTCCCAGGGAGGTACATTTGATAAAATTGTATACGAATATGATAAAACACATGCTCAACAGCTCCTGTACGTCGCACTATCACGAGTAACATCGATTCAAGGATTACATCTCGTTTCGAAAAAAAATGATAGAAAATTTGATCATGGTCGAAGAGCAACAGTATCCAGACTGGAATTGCGAGCTGAATGTCAAAGGCTGAACCTGAATCGACTTGAGACAATTGAGAAATTATTATATGATTTTATAAATACAAGGAAAGGGTAGTCACTGTTTACCTTTAACTGCCAAAGTTTACGAGCTCATGTACAAGATCTTCAATTCGACAAAATAGCATCGTCGTCGAATTTTCTAATTCTTTTCGATACGTGGATGGATAATGACAACATTTTAAATATTCCAAATTTCGATATTGTAGTTCAATATAAAAGACCACATAGAAGGCAGGCGGCGTTGCAATCTACCATAATGTAAATGACGGAGCCCGTGTTGTCACCCCACAAATTGATATCAATGCACAACAACTAGAATCCTTGTCGGTTCAGATTTCTAAAGCGGGAGAAATATGTGCTTGTGAAAGCAGATTAGACCATGGTACATCAGTAATTATTGTGGCGATTTACATTTCTCCCAACCAATCGATAAAGAATATTATTGAATTCATCCACGAGAATTTAATAAAGTATCGCGGATTCCCAAAAAAGATTATGATAAAATTCCCATGATTTTGAGTGGGGATTTCAATGTAAATTTTGCATAGGATACGGCGCTCCCTTTGATTGAGTTCCTCAACACAAAGTTAAATTTAAAAATGTGCAACAGTCGTACTGAATCAACAACGCGATCGAAAACTGTAATTGACGCTATCTTTCAACGATATATTCATCGAATCCTAACTAAAGCATTTGTTTCGTATTTTAGTTACCATAAGCCACTCGTGTCATTCGTCGAAATAGAAAACATGGAGACGGAATAATAAAATGTAAAATAACTTCAAAACTTGGTACCAGTATTATAATGAATAAACCCTGTAATTATCCCACTCCTGATACTGCATTCATCTCATTCTCTCGCTGTTTAGATTTCGGAAAGTTTCACTTCTACTGCGTGTGAACTGCACACGTTTTGGGTTTTTATTTTTAGATATAGGAACACAGATTTTTTGTTATTATTGTGAAAAAGAGGATATGACATTCGCTGGAAATAGTTTCTCGAAATATCCTGATTCGTACATTGGATTCCATTTGGGAATCCCGATTCGAATCCAATATACGAGGGTGACGTTTTAGTATAATGAGGTTGAAGTTTTCATCGTTGGAATGCAATGAAAATTAATATTTCTGAATTCCTTTAATTTATCGTGTGATAAATTAAAGGAATTCAGAATTCCATTAATTTAAGGCTTTGCCGACAAAAAATCACTCATCCATTTTTCAATATATTTATTTAGCGATCTACAACAAAATCTATAAAAATAACGATCTTGTATAATTATAAACTTAACGATAATGAAATGTATAAAACAGCTTTAATTGCGTTCCAACAATGCAAACTTCGACACCATTTAGCGATGACCCATTAACCCCTATCAGGAAGTAGGAACAAGTATGGGAATCCAATTGGATCGTTACGACAATTTCTGCACGGGTACACATTCTGTACTTGGTGCTCGTATTATTTCATCATTTTAAAGCACACTTATCCTCTACGATCTTTCTAAATTCTTTAGATTCTAGAACTGCAACACTCACCTTGGTTTACAGAAAAAAAACAACAACAACGATTGTCACAATTTTTTTTGCGCGCACAGCACGTAATAAAAAGGGAACTTTACGCTGTTTTTTTTTTGTTACTCTTTGTGACCCACATTGACGACGTAATATGACTGATCGTAATCTAAATGGACTTAACGCAACGGTGACCGAGGCACTTATTTTTCATTGTGTCAATCATGTTCGCACGTGAAGATGATTTTGCCGGCTGTCCGTTGAGGAGCAAGATCGCCCCTGTGTTGGGGCAACCCTTGCCTGTGCATTTGTCCTTGACTGTTGAGGGTGGAACCCCCCGATAAGTATGTATACGCAAGAAGAGGGTTCGGAATAATCGATAGAATGCCATGGCAATAGGGTATATTTGAAATTTCGGGGCGCCTTTCCATTTCTGCATCAACTTCGCGAACATACTATTCTCCTCTAATGTTCTCGTAGAAACTAAAAAGTCATGGCCAAACAAACGCAGTCTATTTTTTCCAATCATCTTATTTTTGAGAATGCATTTTTTTCTAATACTTCGTAGGTTTCGTACTTTCTCAATGTCACTCGGGCTCGTACTTGAGAAAAAAAAACTGTCAGTATTTATGGGATAAAGTTTTTTGGCTCGTATTTACGAAAAATGTATCGCAAACTGTGCAATGTCAAATTGTCAAGCCTAAATATTCTGCGGTGGATGAGATGTTTGTATCTTTGGAATGCAACGATTTTTTTTTTTTTTTTTTCATTTTTCATTTCTTCATCTTTATCATTATAAAAAGCCGTTTTTTTGTGACTTGAGGTCAAAAAATCTCTAATAAGAATACGTGAAAACGTTCGAGAAATTTTCAAAGTCTGAACCAGCCGAAAAAAGATTGACCCGTACAGAAATTGTCGTCGGGATCCAATTTGATTCCCACGCTTGCACTTATTTCCTTATAGGGACATCACGCTGGTACGTTGGATTCTAATGGGGATTTTCCATTGGAATCCTATGTACAAATCCAATTTGAATCTTAGATTCCCACATTATCGAACCGAATCCGATACGATTCTTGATGGATCCTTCTCATTCTGTACCTTGAATTTTTTAAACAATATATATTAGATGAAGTAAAAAGTTCTGAGCGTTTTTTCGCTTTATTTCGACGATGAAATTAACATAGTTAGGATTATCCGATTTGGATCAAATATGCGCCGTTTTGTTCGATAACTTTTGTCCATTTTGAAGGCAATTTCATAATTCCGCGATTGAAGAAGTCCTCGTCCCTATTGGTAAAAAAACTTGACCAGCTCATTTTCACAAGCCTCTCTTGAGGCCAGTTTTGTACCATCAAGAAAATTTTGCAAATGCTTGAAAAGGTGATAATCGCTTGGTGCCAGGTTTGGACTATACGGCGGGTGCGATAGAACCTCCCATCCAAGCTCTCGGAGCTTCTGGCGCGTCGTTAAAGATGTGTGCGGCCTGGCGTTGTCTTGATGAAACACAACACCCTTCCTATTGGCCAATTCTGGCCGCTTCTGGTCGATCGCCTGCTTCAATCTGGTCAGTTGTTGACAGTAGAGGTCCGAATTGAGTGTTTGGCCCGATGGGAGCAGTTCATAGTGGATGATTGCCTTCCAATCCCACCAAACACACAGCAAAACCGTTTTGGCCGTTAATCCGGGCTTGGCGATCGTTTGGGCCGGCTCACCGCGATTGGACCACGATCTTTTTCGGCTGTTGTTCTCGTATGTGACCCATTTTTCATCGCCAGTCACCATCCGCTTAAAAAATGGGTCGATTTCGTTATGTTTCAGCAAAGAATCGCAAGCATCAATTCGGTCCAAAAGGTTCTTTTGCGTCAATTCGGTCCAAAAGGTTCTTTTGCGTCAATTCGTGTGGCACCCATACATCGAGCTTCTTCTTGAGACCAGCCTTATGCAAATGGTTTTCTGGGTAATCTTCAGTTCCTGGGCAATGAGATGAGTGCTCACATGCCGGTCCGACTCGACGATTTCCATGATTTTATCGACATTTTCGACGATTGGCCTACCAGGGTGTGCCTCATCTTCGACGTCCATATTACCAGAACGGAATCGTTGGAACCACCGCTTTGCTGTTGCATTCGATACTGTATTGGGTCCATAAACAGCACAAATTCGAGAATTTGTACCAACATCGGGGAACAGTGCCGAATCCAATTGGGTCCCAATGTGGACTCCTTAGGTGCGGAGTCCCGTACGAATCCCTGTAGAGATGTCGATGCATCTTGGGATTCCCCAGCAAATTTGTGCATGGGATCACGAAACGATATTTTTTCTTGAGGATCCAACGAATTTGGGTTGCGAATTTATAATTTGAAAAAAATGCAAACGACGTCAAATTGGAAAATAGGGCGGAATCCACTTGGATTCCAATGTGGACGCCCTGCATGCAGCGTCCCTATCAAACCCCTATAGGAATGCGATAGAATCTGGGCACTCTTCAACAAATTTCGCCACGGTCAAAAGTAATTAATTTCCGTTGCATTCCAACGGTGCAAACTTCAACGTCATATTCGTTCGATTTGCGTATCTGATGAATTTATTCATCATTCAAACGCACTTCTCAAATGTCGAACATGCCACGTAAAAACAGTCGCAGCGATTTCCATAAACATCCCTCTAACACTTTCGTTTTCCTGTTTACTCGCGGTGATGCGTTACCTATTGACAGTTTAAAAATAGCCAAATACCGCTTTTACACGGCTGTAAAACACGGAGGCTCGACCTATACAATTCGACGCATATAGATTAATGAGGGTTATGGCCTTTTGTTTCATCGTCGATGTCACTTTAATATCTCCGTTTTATACTTATATATACGTTCGTGAGCTATAAAGTGTAGAGCCGGAATCGCAACGTGTGGCTTATTTGCCATGTGCGAATGTCCTTCGAGAACGGACAACTCGACATTTGAATCATCAAAGTATACGTCGAAGCACGCGAGATCGATGTGTTTCAAAAATTGGTCTTTGGTACGGTTCCGTTATTTCTCTTACATTTGAAAGAAAAAAAAACGAATATTTAGCAACAATCATGATTTAACCCTCAGAAAATTATACCCGGTAGCGTGATCAAATATATTTCATATCGTTTGGTGGATCAGCTATTAGTTCACAAGATTATGGAGGATCTGATGATTCTTAAAATCCATTTTGCTGAATATCGAATTTGCAGCTTCGTTGAGAGCTTTTCCGGAGTTAAACTGGGATTGTTGTCAACCTACTTACTCAGCGGGTGCCTTTATCGTCTGCACAAATATTTGAATACAATCCCACTCGTCTGATGGCAACAGCAGATACACTGATCAATTAATATTATGAAATCAATCGTAAAGATCTACGTATAGATGCGATAAAGCGTGTTGTAGCGTGATTCGGAGCCAATTGTTGGACGACAAGTTCGCCCACCTTGGGCCAGTAATCGGCGTTTCGACGGATTTTAAACATTAATAAATCCAAATTTTCTTATCCATAAATTACGTAAAAAATGACAGCTTATTCAGTCAGTTATTTATTTTGGAGCATTATCTAATTTTATTCGTACTCTTCTTTAACGAAATACGAAATACGAATAACTTTAACGAAAATAACTACGACCAGTTAACTTATGTAACAACAACGTAACGAAAGAAAATTGCTTAAGTTTTTTAATTTGAATTTTTTTTATACGAGCGTACGCTCTTTTTAAAAAAATAAAAACAATTCGTCATTTTTTGTATTCTTTATTTTATTCAAGAAAGAAATAGTGTTTATAAAAAAGTTATACACGTGAATCTTGGTTTTATGAAGAAAACAATCTTTTAACTTGTGTTTTTCGTGTGAGAAAAAAGAATATCTCCACCGAGAGTCTTTTTATTTGTAAATAATAAGCAGTACGCTGTGTATCTGAACTAATGTGTGTTGTGTGAATAAACAATTCAATCGTGATTGTGGAGCGAATAAGCGGAGGAACTACTTCCTTAGTGCTTCCGGCTAGTCTCGAGACGTCAAAGAAGTCGATGTGTAGAAATTCCCTCGACAAAAGCTCCGCGTTGTTTCATTTGGGTGACGCGGGAAAACACCTTGGAGCGTATTGTTGTCGCTACAGCTATAAAATGAGATGCTTAATTTTTCGAAACCCGCCTAAAGCGGTGTACGAGACTTTCCGTGTGAACTGAAACGGCGTTTATTGCAGACCAACTCCGGATCTGATCCATTTTTCGTATATTTTCTTCGTATTTGTATAACTTTGAAAAATATATTTTTTTTTTTCAAGTTTCATTTCTCTAATATTACTTGAAACGGTTTCTTTGGACATACTTTGCAAAGATCGACAAAAAATTTTGTTTAGTTTTTGTACAAAAAGGCAATTTGATCATTTGTTTTAATTTCTATCAGAAAAACAATATTCGAAAACTTATAAATCCAAAGGATTTCAAAAATGTTTCAGAACAGGAATGATGACAAAAATGGAGAATATTCGAGCTGGCAAGGAATTGCGCGTATAATTGCTACATTATTTTCTTTACTTCAAGTCCATGAATAAACTCTCGTGGAACAATTGACAATTGTTATCCGGCGTAGCACACGACGAAATGTCACTCCACAATTCTCGTACAACAATAGTCGTGCTTCGTCGTTCCACCGATACCAGTACGATCTATTCACGCGCAGGTCATATTTCTTCGTGTGCGGTAGCGCCTATCTGATTGGATACAATGAGCCAAAGATGTCATCCTAAAGTTCGGCTTTCCATTACTCTCGCCAAACTTACAGATACGCGATTTCCATTCCCACGATTCGTGTTGCTATACTGTTCATTCAGCTGATAAAAACAAAAATTCATTCAACCTTCGAGTTTCCATCGTAGGAGCCACCAAATTTGTTCCATCGTGTATATTTGATTCAACTCATTTTCAAAATTTGCTACAGAAAATAATCTTTAAAATTCAATTTCATCGGACGTTATTGAAAATCAAGCAAGAGGGAAAATATGATCGAAACTCATGAGATTGAAGTTTGCATCGTTGGAATACAATGAAAATTATCGTTTTCCAATTGCTCGAATTTTTTTGTAACCAAATCTTCATTGCGAAAATCCGCCAACCATTTTTTTAAGTCGCTTATTTAGAGATCTAGAATTTAAATCTGAAGAAAAAAATGTATAATAATCAAAATGAGGAAATAAAAATATTAAAAAAAAACGTTCGTACTTTGCACGGTGCAAAATTCCAGACCATCGAAAATCGAATATCCCTTTTTGTAAAAATGAGACAACGCGAAAAGCATTATTATTTCTTCGTTTACTGGTACAGCAATTTGTAACTAATGATTTCCCCAACGCACTGTATCAATAAGCCATTGTGATTATAATTGAGCCAGCGGGGCTTTGCAGGGAGGACGTTGCTGAATTCTTACAGCTAATTGGAAGCATTCTCCTATCTTGTATTTTTGAAGTTCCTCGTGACGATAACCAGAGACTGAAAGAGCAATGTGCAACGCGGCAAAGATTGTCCTGGAATGTGAGATGGTCGACAAAAAGTAATGAGAACTAGGTTTGGAAAAAAAAACACAGAGGGTTTCTGGAATCCGATACAGCATCGTTGCCTTCCAGGCGGTTTCCAATTTCACCTGACGAGGCTTTTGCTTCGACAATGTGGAAGCGGCCAATTAGAGTTTCGTACGCTTCCGGTCGTCAGGGCCGTTTTGAAGTTAATATTGTTTTTCACGCTTCTAAAGCGAAAGTTGCTTTCTCAGTTGTTCAGAGTTATCATTTTCACCATTCAATCGCAATTATTTCGTGATGTACTCGTGATTCTTTCATTCAGATGAACAATCAAAATGTCGTTTGCATTATTGGCAACCAGTTGAGTCTCGAATCGGAGAAGAATCAGCTTCCGTTTTGTTTAGTTGGATTTATTGTTATCTTTATTGACAATCTGGAATGACCGTGGACAATTAATGCTTGACTGAGTGGCTCGCTCGACAGAGCTAGTTAAAGATGTATGGGCTACAAATGAAAATCATAATAAACTGTTCAAAATTTGACATATCATTTAAAAATCCAAGCTGAGTTCGTGTGCAAAATTTAAAGACGATTGACTAAACACATCAAAATTTATACAATAACTAATTTAACGTGTGCTCTTATGACAAATTCTCTGATATTTATGCTATGAAAATATATATAAAATCATAGGAACAAGTTGTACATTTTTCCACGTGTATTGAATATATTCAAGAATCTATTGTCAAAATTTTGTACGCGTGGTCAAAATAATTTCGTTGATATTCAATTAAAACCGGAAGAAAATTGTCAATATCTGAAAATTTTCTTACAAATTGATTAATAAATAAATACAAATAAGTTCTATAAGCGTTATTAAACTATCCAAACAGTTTAGAAATATTATTTTCTTTGATACAGGAGCTCATTGAATGGAACTTCACAAAATTTAAATTTCTGTTTTTTTTTCGTTTCCAACACATAGATACAGATGTAATTAGCGTACAAAAGTTTTTTCTGGCTTGCGCGAAACATTACGATTGTTTAAAGGAAAACTTCATGCATTTTCTACTATATATAATTATTCGAAACCAGTTTACATAAAATAATCATAGTTAAAAGTCAGAAAATTGATTTTGCAATACTTTTAGTAGTGACGATATCTACCATACATCCTTAACGCGGTGTCGCCATGTTTAACCTACAAGTTTAATTAATTTCCGAAAACGAACCGTTCGAGCTCAAAATTCACCTATTTTTTCGAATATTGTCAATAAACGAAGTAGAGAAAACATTTGATTACTTGACACGATATTCCTTATACTATAATCACGGTTTGGTCAGTTTTTTAAATCTAAATCCCGGTATTATTTCATGAGATTGAAGTTTGCATCGTTGGAGTGCAATGAAAATTATTGTTTTTCAATTGTTCGAATTTCTTTTGGCGAATCTTTGTTACGAAAATCCCTTAATCATTTTTTAAGACACTTATTTAGTGATCTAGAATTTAAATGTGCAAAAAAAATTATGTAAAATAATAAAAATGAGAATATAAAAATATAAAAATAAATTTTCGTTCCATTTCAACGATGCAAACTTCAAGACCATATTATTTTTGTCCCTGCAGCCCTATAACTGGCTTTTACGAGGTGTCATAACCACATGGATAAAGGTTCAAGTTGAATATGAAAAATTTCCGACACTGTGTTGTGAAACTGATTAATTTTTGGACAATTAATGTATCCTAAATTAATCTCTCGGTTATATAAATTTCAATAGTCTACATGCATGTCGATTTTAGCGTTGAAACTCCTTTATTTACTACCCTCCAAGCACAGGGAAAGAGTTATTGACCCACATGGATTGAGGTTACTCGTTCAACTGAAGTACTATCACCGAGTAGCCGCGCATGAATAGAACGACTGCGGACAGAAATAAAAAGGACGCAATCCAAGTCGTTCCAGGCATTGAATCGCGAAACTTATGTCTTTGTGTTTTTCAAACTTCGTTATGCATTTCGTCACAGTGCATTCGTCGCCTTAGACATGAAACTCTTCTAGGGTTATCCCAAGTATTACGAGGGGTTTAGGCGTAGAGGAAAGGGCCTGCACCACACTTAAGCATTCTCGAGTTGCTTACTTCTCCTCGCTTTCGAATATTTCCTTTCCCTAGACCAGTTTTTTCCTCAGAGAAAGTCGATGTGTAGACGATATACGAGAAGATGTTTCCACCATTGCACCTTTTTTTTCCCTTTTATCCAACAGGCAGAGTGTTAGTCTCTCGTCCTAACGTTGACGTTGGTCTCTCGTCCTCTTCTACACAACGTCGTCTTTTTAGTATCGCCCTCGTCCTTGTGATGACCCTTCCGAGCATTTTCATTTGTCACAAAGCCACGATAAATCCCTCTGGGGTTAAACAACTGAGTCGAGGAAGCGTAAGTTTAATCTTGCGAAAATAAATAAAAATGGGCTAGTCTATGGACGTCAAAGAGATGAAAACTTATGGCGAGTGCCTTCGTGTTACGCATATTGAAAAAAATGAAGGAATTAACGAGTCGGTAAACTGTGCATGTGGGCTTTCCGGCGCGAAAGTAAAGACTCATTTATTTAATAATTTGTGTTGAACGAGTTCATTTCGAACAAATAGAGGAGCCTAGGAGCTTGTAGAATGAAACGGATTAGCAGGAAATTAATTACGAACTTTTATGGTGGCGTTGAAGTTTGCTTCGTTGAAATGCAACGTTTTTTTCCCCTCAGTATCATCCAAAAAGTTTTGCACATTTAGGTTGTAAATTTCTTATAAGGATACGTAAAAATGTTTGAATCATTTTCGTATCTTGAATGAGGCTAAAAAATATAAGTATTTGCAATAAATAATTTCCGATGCACTCCAGCTATGAAAACTGAAACATCCTTCTTCGTGGACGCCTGGTGGAGGTTTTTTTTTCTGAAATAAAATAATTCTTCCTGATTTGTGTAATTTCAAGTTTTTATCTGGAATGAAATAATCCTTTCTGGCCTATGTAATTGTTTCGCATAAATTTTTCCCACTTTGTCCATATCGTAAATTTAATTTATAATTGATTCTCCGCGCTCCGCATTTTTAAAGCGTTTTTCAATGCCGCATATTTTATCAGTAACGCAATGTACGGAAAAGTGTCCGTCTCTCTGACCTTGCGACGGCTGGTAACGTAATTTCTGGCAATAATAAATATTATTTTCTACAGTTTCTTCTTGGCTTTTAATAATTGCAACAATTTTCATACGGTCTCTAAAAGAGGACGTTCGCCAAGCCGCTCGAATGTATAACTTTGCCAACAAATTAATATTTATTAGCAAACTTATATATTTGATCTGCTTTCAACTAACTACCAAATGAAGTTCTAGAATTGTTCTCTATGGAAAAAAACAATGATTGCGTAGTTCAATAGACGTCTACGATATTTTTTAACGAATCCTATTGTCGCCTTCTGCCCATTCAAGTTGCGCTTATCCCGGGTTGGAATATCAGTGATCGATATACCATATACGAAAAATAGAGATTTCCGAAGGGTTGATTATCATGGAGTGAGAAAGCGTAAATTGTTCCTCATTCTAAGAGAAATGTTTGATAGCGAGCTCCGAACTCTCGGTACAGAACAATGCCGTATCAGGGCGATGCTCAGTCCACCTGATCGATAACCTCTAGTTTCATCAGTTTTCACCATCCGCAATGGGTTCAAAAATAATGAAACGGCCCACGTTACCGTCTCGTGCGCCGCATGGCAACGGGCGACGGCGTGATGTGTTCCCCTCCCACATACCTTTCTTTCCGCCATTTGATGCACTCACGTGCAGTGCTTAGTTTTCTAGATACTTCGATTGCCCAACTTACCCGACTGCTCAACATGCCCCTCTCCTACTCTATATATGAACTTGTTCGGGATGACCTCCTCTACAACATATTCCAAGATCAAGATTATTCGAGATGAGGCCTACTTTCTGTATAATTACAAAAAAAAACTTTTTGGCTATACATTTTACAGTAAAAAGCGATTATAATGACATTGAAGGGACCCTCCAGCACCGACATTATAGCCGATTCGTCGTTGTAAGGAATGTCGTTATAAGCGGTTTCGACTGTACTTACAATTACAAACTTATTTCTAAACCATGAAAAACTTTCTCACGGATCCAGCAGTGAAACATTTCGGCAAGTTTAAGGCGAGAACCCTACATTCAAAAAAAAAAAAACACCACCAGTCTCGCCACTAAAGTGTTCCATATTCTCAAATTTCAGACACTACTGTGACACTACATCAAGTGACACACGCGCGTACAAAGTACATAAAATCCTATTACCCAAAGAGACAACACCGGCACTATCGATAAATCGACGAATAAGAGACAAGTGCCCGAAGCGATTGTCCTTTGAGACAAACGCGAATCAAATCTAGCGTGACTAGACATAGAGTCGGAAAAGCTCGAGAATCCGATAAATTCGTCGACTCGGACCAAGATGCACGGGATAACACATCTACTGTCGCATCATGGCTCGAGTTCGCAAAATCCCGAGGCCAAAGCTTCAAATACCGAAGGGAACAGACATAAAAAATACAACGCGGACGTAAAGCTGATTGCTGAACTAGCGGGTTTGGAGAAAACATGTGACGAGGGCAAGTTGTATCTCAACGATCGTCAGGCGTCTCGTGGATCGGTTAGTTCGACGTATTCGTACGGTTCTTCGTACGGTTCGAGTCATGGCTCTTCTTCATCGAATTATGGGTCGGGAAATCCACTCCAACACACGACCAACCAATCGATGTATCACACCATTCACGGAAGCGGAAATCCCTCGTCATCCGGACATTACCATCATCCCCTTCAGTCGCTTTATCACACGTCGCATCTACATCATTATCCGAATCAGCATCATCATCATCATCATTATCAACAACAGCACCTCCATCCTCACAAAATTCTCCAACAACACTCGGTACCGGGTAACACCAGCGGGTGCACATCGCCAACGTCGATCAGTCCGACCGGTGAGCCGGACAAACAGCATCATCATCATCACAGCATCCAAGAAATGATAAGATTCTTCGGCAAGAGGCTCGGACACATAAGACGACAGAGCGAGTGTCAGGAAACCCCGAAGGAAAAGGAGGAGGAATTTCGTAACAGGAGCCAGAGCTTGGATGGCGCGTCAAAACCACCAATTCTCGAGCCCGATTGCGAGACCACTTACAGAATCTACGAAAGTATCCTTCGGCAAGGTAAAACATGCAGAAGCTGCTTCTTAAAAATGCTGGCGGGTCTTATGCACGTTCCGGCATTCCTTTCGAATGTATACAGTACACGGATACGCGTAAAGGATCAGCGGGCGATTCAGGATTTTTTGGTCGGGCTGAATTGTTTCGTTTTTATAATTTACGGTCTGTTCGACAAAAGCGTGTACGGCTATATTTTTTTCGTGGAAACCGTTAGAGAGTAGATTCGAACGCGAGCAGGTAGCAGGGTCCTTCCATGAAGATGCTTTGTATAGAAAGCATCAGTCGTTCTCTGTCCATAGTCACAGACGTGTCCGAAAAACATGTCGAAAAAAGATTCACCTGGGTGAAAGTAAATTCGGACCGCGATTGGGGAGACGTAATTTTTTCGGACGAAGCTTCTTTTTGGGCACGTTCTCCTCTTAATCATACCTAGTTGGTCCACGCACCAATAGACACCAAATATATCGAATGTCAAGCAATTATTCTGACAGATGACTATGTTGAAGTTTGCATCGTTGCAATGCAGCGAAAATTCTTCTTTATTTTTTCATTTCATCATTTTTATTACTATCCAACATATCTTCCGCAGAATCAGGTTTTGCAGATCCCCAAATAAGAAAGCTAAAAAACATTCGTGTAATTTCTAATCTACACATGGCCAAAATAAATTTGGGCAATGTCTAAAAATGAATTCTCATTGCATTGTAACGATGCAAACTTCAACATCACGACAGATTCGACTCAGAGGAGGTCTTTGTCAAGAAATTATACCATGAAATTAATGGAAAATATGATTTGGAGATACCAGACGATTATTAATGGTGGATGTGACTGGACCACCTATTAATAATAAAGCATCACGGTTTATACCGTGTAGTGTATTTTTTTTCTAATGCCTTCTTCCAAATAGTTTTCGAGTTTCGACGTACACGCTCTTGTCAAACAGACTGTAGTTATTTGAACGTCCATCTAAGGTGGTATCGATTGACCCGCATTTTAGGTTTGTCATATAATCTCTCGAGGGATCCGACGAAAAGCTCTTAAATTAATAGTTGCCTTCATTCAAGTGAATCATCCGAGATGAGATCTTCGATCTCAGGGTACACAAAATTGATCGCCATAAAAATCTATTTTTTTTCATACAAATTCCCTTCAATTATCTTTTACTTGTTCGTGTCATCCAGCGGTATCGAAGGTCTCGCAACAAGTGATCCAATATACTTCCAAATTCTTAAGTTATCATTTCCTGTGGACACTTTTGGCACTTAACATTCAATCTGTAATTAAAAAAATAGCGTCTCGTGAATACAACAAATATTCGGGGGTGCAATGTTACTTGTTTCGCAGCAATGAATGTTGGTCCACAGCCCCACGTCGTTGTCAAAGCGAAATGCGCTTCGAAAGAATAAATCATTTCTCAAAATGATTTTTGGCGACCCAACGGATGGGCAACAACAAAATTGCTATTCAGTGCGATCGGTCGTTACGCAAAACTACTTTAATACCACCAAAATCTGAGCTCGACTTAACTCTCAGCCTCCAATGATTCAGTTTCGTGATACATACTCGTATATATAAATGTATACACTCGACCTCCTTTTCTCGTGCATCCGAGTGTTAGTGGATAAAACTGAAAACGATTCGGTAGTCATTGCCGGCACGTGCTTTTCACCTCATTTGCTATACTACTTGTGACTCAACGTTGGCAAACGTGATTGCGCGCGCGCTCGTTGATGTTACGCGTTTTTCCTGTATAATAGCTTATCGGCTTTTCTTACAAGATTGCGCCACTTGCCAGAATTTTGCCGGAAAGGAAATAAAAAAAAAACAGATCTTCCATTACGTCAATAAATTATAAACGACGCATGTTTCTCCATAGACAATTTATCTTTCTCCAAACCTTCGAATCTTGCTCTCGGTATGTCGAGTGCAAAAGCATCCGAACTCTACGTTACTTTTTTTTTAGCATCTCTAGACTCTCGGAGCACTTATAATGTCATCACGTCCGTTCATCAACGTCCGTCTGCCGCAGATTCGTAGCTCTCACTTTTCAACACCTAATATCATGCTGAAACCTGGCAGGCGGATGCTTTAAATAAACGCAATATTATGTGTACCGGTAATTTCGTAAATAACTTTCCAAATGTTTTTCGCATACAAAGAAAATGTTGATAAATTTTTAAATATGGGATAACACCACCGAGTAGGGTTTCGATAGATAGACCATTCAAAATTGCACTCGAATGTCCTGAATAGTCATGACATTTTTATCTGCAATGATCTTGGCGTATCCCATCCACCCTGTAACATTTTGGTTTAAAAATCTGCAAGAACGCATAAGAATAGCATTCAAGAAATACTTGCAAGTACAATTAACGTCATTGAACTTTGCGCGTTGGAATGCAGCGGAATTCCATTCTTTTTAGTTGCTTAAAACGTTTTTTTTTGGCCGATTCAGACTACGAAAATTACTCAAACGTTTTTAAGAATACGTAGGTATTCTTATTAGAGATCTACGACCGTAATTTGCAAAAAAAAAAGTCTTTGGATAATGAGAAAAATGAAGGAATAAGAAAATGGAAAAAGCAGTCGTTGCATTGCAACGATGCAAACGTCAAGGACATAGATTTTTCAATACGACGTACACCGTTTCCTAAAACAGTGTTTGAGAAAAAGGTAAAAGAAAAAAGAGTAAATCGAGGCTGAGCGGTTCGCCGTAGCGTAGTGGGCGATCGAACCCTTCTCAAAAATCGTCATAACTCGCTCAATTTTTGAAATTTTTACAACAGTTTTTTTGCAAATTGAAGTTAAGACCCTATGCTATGAAAATCTATGGAATGAAAAATTCTTATTTTCGAAATTTCCCGCTTAGCAGTCCCTGCAAGATTCTAACTGCGATATTTCCGACAATATTTGTAGAATTAAAAATATGACAATGATAAGTTTCAAACAATGATGATAATTATATGCGTACTTAAGGGGTTACGTGGGTTTCGAAGCCAAAAAAAATTATCTATTTTTTTTAAATATAATATATAAATTTTTTTATTCACAATGTTAAGCACATAAAAGAGCAACATTTCAACAATATTTTAAAATAATTTCATCCAAAAATTTGGGTAATGCAGCCGGTGTCCTCGTGGTGGTCAGAATAACTCATGATAGCTTTATCTGAAATTAAAAAACCAAATTTTTTCTGTTAGTAGATAAGTATAGCTCGTCATTGAACGAAGGATTTTTAAAAAAATTGAAATTTGAATTGTTGGCAGAGTTGTATGCAAAATAGTTCAATTTTTGGTACAATTTACACTACGTATAGCCTTGTAAAATTAGTTGTAATCGAAAAAAAAACCTTTGTTCAATCACTAGTCAATGCTATTTTGAAGAAGTGTGCAAAATTTCAATAAGATCGGTGCATTCGTTTTTGAGAAATCGTGTCCACCGACATCAAAAATAGTGTTTTGAGAAAAATGCGTTTACCTGCGTCGCTCCCGGCCGGTCTTTCCCAACGGGCGGAATTCCCAAAGGCTCTCTTTCCTAGACTTTTACTCCGATTTACTTAAAATGTTGGAAGAATATTCTAGACATATTGTACTATGAGATAATAAAATAAAAAAAAGGATTTTTTGAAATTTTCAAACCCACGTAACCCCTTAACGAGATACCGAAGCATTGTTCAGTGCTTTATTTTGAGTAGTAACAATTTTTTTGATACTTTCCAAACCTTGCGGCAGGAAACGGCCATAATTTGATCATGACGAAATAATTAGTCTATTATAGCTAAAAAAAAGTTACTCATTAAAATAAAGCGAGCGGGTGATAGCTCAGGTGTAGTCGTAAAATAATTCACTTCGTTATACTTTGTCACGACTTACGTTTGGTATTGCAAAAAAAAAAAAGAAAACGGAAATTCATTATATCACCAGATTAGGAATTGGGATATAAAAATATCTCAATGTTGTGCCTGTGCGTGCTGTTTACGCCAAATACAATCGGCGACATCGCGAAATTATCTCGGGCATATTCGTGCTGAAACTTTTCGCGCAAGTAGAGCGTGAATAACTCTTATTTTTTTTCACCTTCATTTCGTTAGTTTGTTGTAATATTACAAATTGGAATAGCGCGCGAGGAGTTTTGGCTGAATTGCGAGATATTCGTGAGAAAAGTGCCAAATGATCTTTCAAGTTTTCTCGCGCGACGCTCGCACTATATTCAGATTCTATTTCTGTCCTCGCGCACATGACCGACCGTTCTTTTTGGTCTTGTCATTATTAATGCAGATTCGCAGAGGAGGCCAGTGGTCTTTGATGAACTACTATCCCACTCTTATATTTGTTCGAAACGCTTTACGATTGCCTTGACCCGAGTCTTACTTACCGGCCCAATCTTCTTATACGTGACGTGACTTAATGTGTACCCTACTTTTTGCACATACTTTTTCATGCGTGCTCCTCCATTGATCCGAAGCGATTTAATTTGCGCAAGGACGAAGAAAAAAAGTATCGTTTTACACTTTCCCATTAACTTCGATTATTTTCGATTCGATTTATTTATATTTTGTCACAACATAAAAAAATAAGATTTTTGTTGAAATGTATTAATTTCGTTCTGTAAAAAATTCATCGCACCTTTGATCTGCTGAGATGGGCTAAGAAGGTTGGGAGAAAATTTTCTTTAAAAAGTTTAGGCCACTCTAGAGCAATTTTTAAAAAAAAATCAAATTAATCGAAATTCCGTACACAGGTCTTTATTATATTACTAATGAGCTATACAAAATAATTTTCTCGTAATGATCGCTGACAAAGTGGCGGCTGCACAACGTTTATTCGTTGACGCCTTTTTGTTTTACGGCATTGGGCCACTCTAGAGGCCAAAGAAAGGGCATATTTTGTAATTTTTTTTTCAGCGAAACCATAAAATAAATCGGAATTACAAAATAGGGGTTTTATTATACACGTAATTGACGATACAATATTATTTTTTCACAGCGATACATGTCAAAATTGCGACTGTGCAGCATTTTTCCGATGACGCCTTTATTTCTGGAAGGTCAACGGCCGAACCAACAGCTCCTATAATTTTTGAGTTATGATGAGACATTAAAGTTTTTTCGATTATATATAAGAATAGCTATAGAAGTACGTAGGATTTTTTTAATACATTGTTTTCTGTCAACATGGCGCATTTCTAAAACAAAAAGTATAAAATGCCATGAGAAAATCGTCAGGAAATTGTTTATAAAAAAGGAAGGAAAGAAAGGAAAATGTAATTCTAAATATACAGTTAAAATTTCAAGTGGATCGGTTGAAATTTGTTTGAGTTATGAGTCCGGCCGTTGAAAAATGCAGTTTTGAGATAAACGCGTTTAAAGTTAGTAGAAAGTCACGACATGAATAAAGAGGGATTGCGCTAGAATTCGAAAATCGAGTACTTTGAGATTTTTCACACCGATAATCTTTTGGAATATAATTTTATAGGTACTAAGGTACATTTTTAACAAAAAATATCGATTTTTGGAAAATCCTAGAGTGGCCCAAGGCCTTAAGCGTTCACGGGCGGAAACGTAGCTTATGCCATTTTTTACCTGAAATAATGAAACAAATTCTTCCGTTTATATACAAGAACAGCTACAGAAGTATGTATGATTTTTTCGATATATTGGTTTTTGCCAAAATGGTACATTTTAGAAGAAAAAAAGATGATAAATTTCAAGAAAAAATAATCAGGTAATTGTTTATAACTAAAAAACTATGCGATATGACGACAAAAACCTACGTACTTCTGTAGAGGAACTAGTACTCAATATACAGTAAAAATTTCAAATCGATTGGTAAAGATTTGTTCGAGTTATGTTTGCGCCCAGTTAAAAAAAAAAACGTGCGTTCGGGAAAAACGCGTAAAACACTTTTCAATATTATAAAATCATAGAAATTTCTTATATATCTCTAATCTGCGATGCCTGCACCGTACAATTGGCCTTCCCCATTCTTTCTTCTCCTCTGTTTCCTTTCTGAATGCTATTGAGCTGATCTTTTGCAGCTTCAGACAGCGATTGTTTGGAAAGTTTGATGCGCTGCGTTTCCGCTTCCAGGCACAGATTACAGTTGTATGGGATACTTGGAGGTTTTGACCGCCCATAATATTTTGGTATATCGTTGTTAAGGCACCCGTAGGCACGTTTTAAGCAAAAAAAAATTTTATTCGACTTTTCTAAAATTGTGTGCTGACCTAACCCCTTGAAACACAACACTCACTTATTTAAGATCACCGTATGTAAATTGAGAAGCTTAAAAAAAAATATATTTCCGTAACAGAATTCAGTGTTTTTTCATCGAATGTATTTTAAGACTCAATCAAATTAACGATCACACTTCCACGACAGACTGGCAAGTTTCCCTGCTGCCAACATATTCGTAAATATCCACATCGAATGTACCATATATTTCGCGTGATTTTCTATTTTGATAATTTCAACGATCAGCCGTCTAGTGCCGCGTGCTCACCCATTCGGTTGCACTCGTTTCCATCGCCTCATTTCTATAAATTCGTAATTGCATATGTGTCTTCGAAATATAGTTAATTTCCGCGCTTTTCCTGCTCGATCTTCGATATCGAGCCGCGTCGTTTCCTCCGAGGCGTCCCGTACCTCTTCTACTTTTTAAGCAAATTAAACGTGGGCGTTGAGTTATTCACGTCATCAGTAGGATTAGCTTCACTCGCGGTTGAATTTTATTCGCTTCCGTGCATTGTTAAGTGCTTGATCTGCATGACAAAATGTAATAGTAGTAACTTGGCAACGGATCAACGTTGAATTTCAACTAGTTGTAAAACAAAAACAACAATATTCATTTAAGGAGATTTCAGCGTTTCACTAAGTGTTAAAAAATGTTTTTCTTAAACGCAGATAAGTTAAAAAAAAAAAAATCAAAAAAGTCTACTAAATCTTTTATTAAGAAAAAAAAGTAAAAATCTAAACAATTCAGCACAGTTCCTTCCATCGTCGACTTTTTTTTATCAAAGGATCAGCTAATCGTCGAAGAGGATGCGGAAGGCGTTTGAAAAATGAAAATTCTCGAAAAATCCACGAGTGCAGAGTGTGGAGAAAAAAAAACATTGCATGGCGAAAACAACTCGTAGAGTGGCCTTGAGCAGCTTCGATGTCAGAGTAATACCTACGCAACATAAATCGCAAGCAATCGCGCTCAGACGTTCTTCAAGACATCCGAAACGCGATATTCGTAAACAGTGACGATAACGCATAGCCGCGGTGTCCTGCTGCAAAATGCGCATAAATGCTTACGGAAGCACGTATCGACATACTCACCAACTTCGAGTTTCGCGTTACGAGACTTTCCAGACTATTTGCTAATGGTGAATATTCATGAACTCCAAACGACCGTAAATACATTGAATTCTGAATATTTCACTCGCGATTCTCAGAGAGAAGGAGTTTTTAGCATAAGCACGACACAAGGTTGTCCTTTGACGGTTCAATATCCCGTTTGAGAATTCAACAGAGAGATATCAAACTACCCAATTTTCTTTATTTCACATTTAGACTCAAGAGAACGTCTAGTTAGCGCATTTAAACAGGCGTTAAAAAAAATAGATCAAATGTCAACATTTTTATTGCGTATTTTTTTTACGCAATGACTCACTGGGCCAAGTTCATCCGGCTTTTCGGAATAATTCGAAATATTCTAATTATCTTTTCGTGGATTCGCACTGAAGCGATATTCTTTTTTCATTAACATTATTATTTTACCACAAGTTGGAGCGTTTTTTTTAAACTTTGGATTGAGTTACATTTTTATTTTGTTTGCACAATTTCTTACGTGCATCAATAAATTCGCCAAATATTGATAAACATTTATAGAGCAACTTTGGCGGCTACGGGGAAGCTTTTTCTTGATTATATATATTTGCACGTTAGTTGCAGATTGAGCTACGCGGATTGGCCAAAATAATAGGTAACCTACATATATATATAACGTCAAACTAGCAGAATCAAGGTGAAAGACGAATAAAAAATAGTCACTGCTTCATTCAAGGTCATTCACACGGACCGTGATACCCGACAATCTACGCGAACGCGCCATCAAGCACGAGGCGTACGTGACCACAATTGAATGATCAATTAGTGACAAAAAAAAAAAAATACGCTCGACGCAACGCAATGTGTTCTTGCTCTCATGAATATGTGAAAAAAAAAACTGTTTATGAAAATGAAAGGGAGTATAAACGAAACGTATATGTTGCATAACGCAGTTTGTTTATCAATTCTGTATTCGGAACGCATTTTTTTTTTCCTAAACGTAATCCGTAAACATGGCAGGAATGCTGACAATTCATTGTATTTCATTTGTTTACAGGAGCACTTAGGAGAGGTTCATTGGACCCGGGAACGAGAAGATTATCCCTCGGGACTCCCGCCATACCGCATCGAGCATCCGATGCGTGTTTGGATCCGGTTCACGCCGCTATATTATTCAGGGACGCACGCGGGGTAAGTTCGACATTCTGACTAAAGCCACATATATTGCCGTTCTTAAAGATTCTTTTATCTTCCGTTCGAGCGATTTACACTTTTTCCCATCGTTTGTTATTCCGAACGTGAAAATCATAGTAAACAATTGCGTCCGTGGAGCAGTCCGTTTGAGATTGATTAACTATGAATGGAAGAGCAAAAAAAAAAAGATCGATACATTATTTACGATAGCTTTTCAATTGATCTTTTCTCTCTCTGAATGTTGACCGAATTGATTATTGTTCGTATACTTTCAAATTTCTAAGATACGTTTACATATTAATTTTCAGAATGCTATTAACTTGCTTAGAACATCAGGCAAAAGTTTGTTTGTTTGGGTAATTTTTTATTAGAAATTTACGATCTCAATTTGCGAAAAAAAGTCTTTGAATAATGATAAATATGAAGAAATAAAAAAAGTAAAAAATAAATTCGTTGCATTTCAACGGTGCAGACTTTAAGGCAATGTGTCACACGTCCAGTCGGTAAAAATCCTACTGCCAAGTTTTCTCCTAGACGGAACATATTTCGGGCAAAAGAAGAGAAAGCCGTTGTTCGTCGTTCAACAGAGCGGAACGTGTTTCTTTTATTTTTTCCCAAAAATCAACCGTTTCAGAAATCATTGGGAATCTGAAAATCAGCTATCTCTCTCGCACTCATGGCCGCTCGGTCGGTGTGACACTTGACCCTAACGTCATGAAAAAGTACAGACACGGTCTACTCAGTAGGTAACTCGAGAGACTAGAAGACACTGAAAACATTGTTGTTATCGATTGATCGTAATTATCTATGAGCGTTAATTATCATCTGTCAGTAGTAGATCCCCTTGAATCCGACCGAGCGCAGAGACGGACTCTGTCGTATCGATAATTGCACCCGTCGCGTTTTTCCCTAAGAGATTTCTCTCTTTTCTTGCGCCGCATCGAATAATCCGATCGGTACAACAGTCAATGCACGAATAAAATAAGAAAAATCAATCTCGGTTGTAAAACAATGTTATTAAGACCGTAACATTCTTCTGGCGAATTGAAAATATTTTTTAATGTTTTTTTTTTAATTTCAGTTTTTATTACAATGTAGTCGAACTTTTCATTTTTATTTCACAATCTTCTATATATATAAAAGGCAAAGTCCTGACTAACTGACTGACTGACTCATCATCGCCCAGGCTGAACCGCTAAAGGTAGAAACGTGGAATTTGGAAAGGGTGTTGCTTTCATATTGGAGGCACCGTTTAAGAAGGGATTTCTAGAAATTCAACCCCTAAGCGGGTGAAAAGGGGTGGCAAAGTTTATACGGGAAATTATATTTCTTTGCGTGTACCAACTTGAAATTTGCAACATAAGTTCCTTAGAAGGTGTAAAAGCGCACTAAGAAAGAATTTTTCGAAAATCCACTCTTAAAGGGGGGGGGGGAGATATAGGGTGTAAAAGTTTGTATGGGAAATGATATTCCTTGCGTGTATCAACTTGAAACTTGAAATATATGTTCCTTAGTAGGTGTAGAGGTGCATTAAAAACGATATTTCGAAAATCAATTCTTCTATAAATTCTTCACGCAAGGAAAGTTTTTATGGAAAACTTTGCTTGCGTGTATCAAATTGAAACTCTGTATGAATATTCTTCAAAACAAATAATAAAACGCATGTTTTAGGATTTTTTTAAATCCCTAATGCCGGGTTCTACTTTTAATGAAGTTTCTATGGGCCAAATATTACGCGAGTGAAGCCGCGCGCTGAAGCTAGTTTATGATACCGTAGCTTGAAGCAGAGCTTTAATAATCTCTGAACAATTTGCATTTTACGTTTTTTTTTTCTCCCACCAATACTTTATCGACACGGCGTTTAATTTAAGCGCGGGTGTAAAAACATGAGGCTCGGTAACAAAACGATAACTCAAAGTGCTTATCGATTGCTCACGCGATTAGTTCCCTAACCTGAGTCAGTGATGAATTAGCCGAGCGCTGTACTGGCAAAAATACATAAGAGGAGCGCGATTCCCATCCTATGCCGAATACCCTGTTTTTTAACTGTTGATATACGGAATTGGTTAAATGAGTCCAATAAGTATCTATAATAATTATTATTCAAATTATTAATTAATAATTATTATCTTTATTATTTCTATGAATCTGAATCCTACAGTGACGTTATTTGTCCATTCACTGGTCCATTTACTCTACATTGGGATATGCCAAAATTATTTGAATTTCGAATGAATTCAATTCACAATAGGTATTTTACGCGAAAGAATAAATTATGAATATATCCTTCGATCAAAAGTGTCTCCCCGTATGTGTCGATGCTCGGGGGCTCGGTCGTACGTAAAAATAATTCATCGGTACGTGTTTATAATCCGTACGTTCCAGCGCAAAATTCACGGGCAAGTGCACGCCCAACACGAGGTTTAAGGGCAGTGGAACTAAGCAGGTCGTTGCAATCTCATGGTGCAATCGATCGCGTCATGCGCAGAGATTAAAATCCTAAAACTATATTACTGTACATACTTCGAAGGCAAACTCTTTAACTAGCTACGGTCACTTTACACATCAATGAATATTTCTGCCTCGCCTGCATCTTTCTATTTCAATGCCGCGTCCTCCTTCGAAGCTTCGATGATTTTCCAAACGTTCGGATTTAATGTGGCGTGTGTGAAACAAGAGGATAAAAGAGAAAAACAGACTTTCGGTCAACGCAAATTTTACAAAAGACCGATTGACGAGAATAGCTGTATTGGGGAATCTCACGGTTTTTAGTTGGACATTTTCTATCAGTTGGTACGTTTGGAACAAATATTCATAATTCGTTGAGCGTACGAATTAATTTTTTTCGCTTTCGATAACCTCTCGATTATTTGGGTTCAACATGTGGACTTTAGTGGTTTTCAAATCGGCTTATTGATCTCTACTTACGGAGCACATTCGTGAAGATTTTTATGAATTCAAAACCTGAATCCTACACAGGCTGAGGGTCATGGTTTTCTATATTCTTTAATTGCAATTCTTGACAACGTATTCAGGATTTTTGAGAATGTTTCCACCAACCAAGAGGTATTGGACCTTATTCATTTTTCTCCGAATAATATAGAGACGGCAGTATTTCGCGTTATTATTATGGACATGATGCAACTATAGACTCGGAGGCATCGTCTCTCATATAAAATTCATTCTTATGCTTATTGCTTTGGTCACTTGTCGATCGATTTTGTATTCCATTATTGATGTCTCATTGGCGCAGCTCAGTTGAGCATATCACATAATATATCTAAACGAAATAAAGAGGAGTCGCTTTGTTTCCATGCATGAACGATTGTTTTAGGAAAATTCTCCATAGCAACTCTGGCACCATTTGTGCCTTGATTAAACACCTAGTGATGTCACAGAAATATCGTTCGAGGGATTTTACGATACAATTCCTATAGGCCGTTCTTATGGACGATTTTTCTTAGCTTTGTAAATATTAACGGAGGTAACAGTTATTTTGTAGAAATGTTACGGAATATTATATGCTGTAAAAATTCAGTTATACGTTTTTCAAGTACTACAGCAAGTATGACGTATAAATGAGAATAACGTACAAGTGAAATGTAGCATGTATCCGAAACTCTTTAGCATTTAAAAAATGGCGATTGGTGCATAATACGCGAAGTTTTTTTTTTATAGCAGTACCTATATTATCCTAATGTTTAGTTTTCCAATTGAAAATTGGATGGATAGGTAATGAAGTTATAAGCCAACTTTTTTTAATTTTCGTTTAGAATTTTCATTTGACGCGAGTGTGTAACACTAAAGCTTTGACATTTTAGATTAGTAAATAACAGACATGTTCGTATCAACAAGAGATATTTAATCACAGTTATGTACATGCATACATAGTACAATCCCAGGGTTTTACAGTGAAAAATAAACAGGGTAGGGTTGTAAAAATTGTTTTACACGTGTATGTTTTTTTTTTGTGTCACAGAACACTAATTAACGTATAACTAAGAAAAAAGGGCCTCGAAACGGACGCTGGGGAACAAAATTAATAACGTATAAGCGCGAGAAACGTATAAGTGAAAAACGTAGAAATGAAACTTTATGGCATTCTTTATAGGCGGAATCTGCCGGGGCCAGAGAAATTTGACGTATGAATGAAACGGTATTAACGAGGTTTCACTGTATATATTTTTTTATTTCGTCTAACTTTTGTTGCTCTCGGACATGGTTTCTACGAGTTTGGTTCAATCGGAAATTGTTTTGTCGTTGCAGCGAATTATGTTGAAAGTTTGCATCGGAATAAAAAAATTTTCTGCCGATTTAGGTTACGAAAAATACTCAAACTTTCTGTCGGGTTCTTATTCGAGGTCTACAACATAAATCTGCAAAGAAGGATTTTGAATTGAAATGAAAACAAAACAATACGAAAAAAAAAAATTATTACATTTCGACGATTAAAACATCAACACCAATAGCAACAATGTGCACGAGATGACGTCGCTTTATTACGATGTACGTTACAGTGTTTTATTTCTCATTTGCCGGCTATTATTCCCGCTATAGTTCTAGTTTTTTTTTATTATGGAAAATGTACGAGAACCGGTCTGTATTTACGTTTTTATCGGTATTCGCGTTATCGCGAGTGCCGGACTGATATCCACCCGGCGTGTGCGTTTTACAACTGCTCGACGTGACTGAAGTTTAGCTCCAGCGACACATCGATCACCGTGCCCAAGTACGCTGTGCACTTCAACCCGTTTGTTAATGTAAGAAAACATCACGTACTGCGATTGCGAAAAAAAAAATGTTAAAACAATTCTTCGATTTTTCAATCACAGAATTTCGTTTAGACGGTGTGCAAGTCATTCGCGCATCATAAAAATGGCATTTATACTAATTATATAATTTGTAGTCACACGCTTCACCTGTTTCGGAATAGCATCTCGTTCTTGTTCACCTTTTTGTTCAGCCCTCTCGTTTTTGTGCTTTAATACTGTACGTAATGTTACAACTTGTTTGTTCATTCGATTCCGAGATCTTCGAGAATTTTTATTATTCTTCATATGCCCTGTTCTTCGTCCATACAGGCACGCACACTGGGTGACCCGAACGAAAAATCTAGATGACTCGTAGCAATACCTATCCCGAATGTATGTTCTACGATCTTTTTTAGTTTATGAGAAAAAAAAACATATTAAACATTTTTTTTCGAGCCTTCCTGTAGCATAATTTTTAATTTTTTCCCCCCTTTTTGTTCGTGTGTACTTTCCTCTGAGAAGTTTTTTTTTAAACGGTTAAGAGTCATTTAGGCTGATGACTCATGCTGTCAGACCTACTTTTTCAATTTTCCATCAAGATCTAAGGCCTTTACGTTCGTGTTGAGTTCGTAATTTATTTATTGCTCAACAGTACACTTTATAACAATACCACAAGTGTAAAAATCGCGAGGATGCTACATACACAAAAGAGAAAAAAAATTTTAATTATTTTTTTTCTCGAAAAGTAAAAAAGATTGTGCAACATACATGAGCGTGATTCGAATAGGTATTAATACGAGGCAGATTTTTCATTTCGACGTCACTTTTTGGGCTGCCGTGTGCAAGCGTACATTGCATGAGGGTGTGTAACTGAACATTCTTCGGCGCTTTGCAAAGATGGCCAATCCGAGAACACATTAATACGTTGAATATCGAAATTACTACACACTCAAAGTGCTTAGGATAAATGACACCCCCCGACTAAGACCGTTATTACCCGTGAAGAAACCATAGTCCGTTTGACGAGAGCGTGTACGGCGAAATTCAAAAACTATTTGGGTGAAGGCAGTGAAAAAAAATATACACACACTACGTGATATAAATTGTGATTATTTATTATTAATAAGTGGTCCAGTCGCCTCCAATATTAATAATCGCCTGACATTTCCGAGGCATCACACTGATTTCATGGCATAATCTGGTGACAAAGACCTCCATACGAGTCGAGTCTTTGGTGTCTATTAGTGTGGGTAGACCAGGTATGATTAATGAGAGAAAGAGCCCAAAAGGGAGCTTCATTCGAAGAAATTACGTTGTCCCAATCGCAGTCCGAAATCTCTTTCGCTCAAGTGAGCCGTTTTTCGACGTGTTTTTCGGACAATCGCGGTTCGTCTGTGACCACGGTCGGACGACAACTGACGCTTCCTATACGAAGTATCTTGGTGGTAAAGTTCCGCTACCTGCTCGCGTTTGAATCTACCCAAACAAACAAACTCAAATCCAAAAACAAACGCCAACCCAAAACCCCCAACATTGCAATGTACACACCAAAATTGAAACTTACACCTTGTAACTACAAATGACAAAATGTAATGAAGCATTTTTCAAGAAATTATAGGCATTTAGCATGGAGCTCCCCCATCCTGCTACAACACAGCTGCAGTGGAGTGGGGATAGCGTTAGTTTCCTGTGACATCTCGCTAAATCAGACCCCCTATATACATCTTTAAAAGCATTTTCAATGCTAAAACGTTATCCGCGAGGGCGAAACCGATCTATTATTTATTCGTAAGAAACGCGATGATACTCAGTGTCCGCGAGTAAGACGGAATTATTTTTTTCACCAAGTGCACCCTCGATACAAAGTACTTCTACCAAGGGTAGAAAAATTCTATCAAACTACCCCGATAATCGGTAAGTTCCTGTCCTCTTTATAGCAATTCCTCCTGTTCTTCAATCCTCCCCCTTTCGGCTTTATTCTTCTGCCTCCGGCGTGGCGCGCATAAACTGTGCGCGTAAACTCCCCGCTTCTCTTGCGGTCGTACCGCTGCTGCTGCTTGTTGCTGCTGCTGCTGCGCTACTCCACTATGCGATACGTGGCTTGCGCGCCTGGTTTGTTGGCTGGCTTGCTGGCCCAGTGGCCAGTAACCATCTCGCGCGATCCAGTACTCCGCGAGCCGCGTGTCGCGCTTCAGGGTCACGTCTAATACACCTCTACTTTAATCCTAACAACAATACGACCCTCGCAATTCGTTACGATTATTGCCATATCTGTAATTGCCGAAATTTTTACCGTATAATTTTTCGGAAATATATATTCCTTCTGTCGAAAGACAAAAACAAAAATCGTTTGTCGCGTATTTTACGGGTACAATTTGTATGTACGGATGTGTGTATGTAATGTAGCACGTTCATGGATATATTTAGGTGTATGTAGGTATGGGTGGTACGCGCGTTGACCTCATCGCGAAAACTATACTCCCTCCATCCTCTTCATGCACCGATAACGGTTCAGTGACGTTTGTGAGTTGTGCGCACTGTGCGTGTGAAATCGTTTTGAAAATTGGAATAAAAAATACTTGCTCCGCATGAATTTCACGAGAGTTCGCATCGAAGATGATTTTTTTTTTTTCTTAAGTATTTTCTTCCCATGATTAATCCTCGTTTCATTTGTCGCTACGGAAACTATGGGCATGTGAGATCTTGGCCGCGGACACCTGCTGCTTCCCCGGATTGCCCTTGCGTGCTCGCGTCACTGTTCTACCGGTCATGTTTGTTTTTTTTTTTTTTTCGTCACGATTTTTCGTAGACTATCGAGTTAGTTCTTGACATCCTTTTTTTTGTAATTGAAGTCCCGAGTTTTCTGTTAAGGCTACTTATATACTAATTTTGTAGCTTCGTCGAGGGAGATGATCGCGAATGATCTAGCTCTTTTTGGGAAAACTTCTCGCTATTGTTGTTTTTTTTTCGTATTTTGTTGTACCGATTTCATACTTGTCTGGTTCTCATGACTAATTAGGAAAATAATTACTGGCTCATTAACCTGGTGAGAATATACGGTAAACGTAAAAGAGTTTTGTTTATCCGCTGTTTATTGCTGTTAAAAACATGAAAAGTGCTCGGAAAGTTGAACGGAGAAAAATTTTACACCCGGCGAGCATAGAATATATAATGGAAACACTCTCATATACATTCTCGATATCGCTTTCGAGGAGAAAAAAAAAGTCAGTGGCATATATTTGTGTAGCGATAATGCTCCATTCGAAGCTCGTCATCTTTATTTCTTACGGCATGACGGTCAGCATGAAATTCACGTCGTCAGAAAATGTTCCTTCACACTATACGAAGAATTATATAATTATTATTAATAATAAATCAATAATTGAATAATAACAAAGATGGGAACAAAAATAATGTCTTTCAAATATAACGATTGACATCTCGCAATAATTGAGTAGAAATTATTTACTTCGATTATGGTCATTTAATAACGTGCAGACTGCAGAATGTCCATCCATTGTTAAATCGATCATTGCATCGTGTAGTTTTCAATTTCAAGGCCACGAATCATTTTTCATCTTTAACTCAAGCCTACGTGTATTTCTAGAATTACGGTCAGACTTTCCAATGGAATTATTACCTCGATAGACACGCCACACATACGCAAACACACGTACACGTATGCATGCACGTGTACAGGTATATAACAAGCGAATGTTGGGACGTTATCGATTTGTCACGTCATTATCCAGACGATTGCATCAAGCTCCCACCCTTTAGGTTATGAATAATTTTGCGACAGAACACCATTCGATTCAATTAATTCACTATAACAACAATGGAAAATTATAAAAGGGATTAATTTTAATAGCGAAAAAAAAAACGCTTAGACGTTTCGATGAGCGTATTAGAGAAAATTTACAATATTAGGAAGATTCTGGAAAAAATCTCCATAGGAAAAAAATTACGAAAAATGGTATTGAAAAACTGACATATTTTCTGTATAAATATTTTTGGATCCAAATCTTAGGTATGGATAAAAATCCTTTCTTACAAGATCGGTACAGTGAAATGCTAAAACTACGGTAGCCACGAATACAATGAAAAGTTAAAGTTGACAAAGTATTGCGGATCGTTCAAAATGGTTGTGCACGATATTTTGCCGATGTAATTGATTACAGAAAAGTTTCAAGGGAACGTATGTTCTGTATCTAATTTGCAACGAAAGTAATTAGTTGTCCGATTACATAGACCTTTATCTATCAACTGTAGCGACAAAGATCGTTCCATTTACTTTACATCGTGGAAAATATTTTCCCTCATGGCACGAGGTGGTCGTTACGGGTGTGCCAGCACTTTGAAGCGATGGAAAAAAAATATCCGTACGTGCACCACTGGATCCTCATTATACAATTGTATTTGTATACAGTTATACACCAAACTTTGTCGAAGAAACGTTGCCTCGTTTCCCGCTTTGGGACGGCACGATTACATAGCCGCTCAGAAAAAAAGCATGCAAACATTCCCTACCCGAAACGGCGGATACAAAAAGAGAGATAAGGAGTGTTAGAGAGAAGCATAGGGATAAAAGTATGGAAACACGTAATATTGCTACTCGGTATACGAAGTACTCAGTTTTTACGACGTTATGCTCGGCCTTCGACTCTGGACTGCGAGTCATCTTCTTCACAGCGTTCGCTGTCTTCATCGGGAAGCGAGAGGGAAAGAACCGAGAAACGGAGCGAGTGAGACAAACAAAAACGAAGTATATAATATCATATTGTCGCTTACTGACGATCAGGCTTAAGGCTGAGAGTTCGACGAACGACGACCATAATCGGGTACAGATTGGAATCCAATAAGATGAGTAAGGCAAAACTCCAGACTATTATTTGTGACGATGATTTAAAACAAATGGAGCAGAACGTAGATGTATGTAATCGAATGGATTTTTAAAGAACATTTGTCTCTTTACCTTCGATCGTTTGTACATTCAGGCCATGTGCGTTACTGTGGTCCGAGAATGCGAAATATATTTATTTTACGTCTTTGAAAACATAATTGCATCTGAAGCTTGATAATGAACGGGTTGTTTGGAGTAATGGTAGAATCATGAATTATGATTATTAATGCAATAATGAAGTCATTGATTATTATTGCTATCTTACATACAAAAAATACAACTTGAATTTGTTTGTCGTTACCTTGACATTGTGGAATCTCGTGAACTGTGTGACTCGAACTCCCCTCCCCAATATCGCTGATGTAGTTATCAAAGGGACTGCATAAGCTTGGGGCCCGAAAAACAGGTCGATTTTCAATATTTATTTTCGATGAAAGGGTCGGGATGACGAGGTCGGAATTTTACAGGTAATTAATGCATAATCTTGCCAAGCTTGATTTTCTTTTTATTGACCAATATTGGTTAACAATGCACTTATTATTTAAACAAAGTGTCGCCGTTACTGCATAGCCAATGGGTGTGGGTACTCCCGGCTTCCAGAGTGATCCGAAACGAAAAATAAAAAAAGTATAATTTTGGTATGATAATAAAACTTTCGTATTACCGGTTACTTAGATTTAAAATGTTGAAAATTACGAAAATATCAAGCTGTAGAAAAGATCGAACTTTGTCCAAAAAAAAAACCACTAATTATTTATTATTAACAAATCAATGGTAATATTTCAAAAACCGTTATATAAAATAACGGTTATGTAAAATATGCCTTAACCCTTCGTGGTCACACTGGGTAGAATCGACCCGTCGATCAACTTTTGGCGTAAATATATAATATTAGGTGTAGTAAAAAGAAATCCATTATTTTTGCAATAGATGGCTTTAGTAATCTGTAACTCGCGTTATATAAGTGCGATCGGATTACGCTAGATGGCGTTAGAAAGATAAGATTTCGTACTAAAATAAACATCTCAGACAGTTTTGTGATTGCTTGACTCAATATTTTTTGAGCGCGCGTCAAAGATGGCCACCAGCAAAGTGAAAATACGCCATATTTTACAGTTTTTCTTCGATAAAGGCGAAAACGTAAGCCAGGCGGCTGAAAATGTGAATAGTGATTATGGTCCTGATACTGTAACAGCCAATCACGCGCAATTTTGGTTTCGTCGATTCCGTTCCGGTAATGTTGATGTCAAAGATGCACCACGCTCTGGAAGGCCAATTGTCGAAAATGTCGATAAAATAATGGAAATCGTCGAGTCCGACCGTCATGTAAGCACCGTTTCGATTACCCAGGAGCTAAACATTGCACAAAAAACCGTTTGGAACAACTTGAATAAGGCTGGATACAAAAACAAACTCGATGTATGGGTGCCACACGTGTTAACGCAAAAAAAACCTCATGGACCGAATTTCCATCTGCGAATCGCTGCTGAATCGCAAGAAAATCGACCCATTTCTGAAGCGGATGGTGACCGGTGATGAAAAGTGGGTCACTTACGACGACGTCAAGCGAAAACGGTCGTGGTCGAATCGCGGTGATCCGGCGCAAACGGTGGCCAAGCCAGGATTGACGGTCTGGAAGATTTTACTGTGTGTTTGGTGGGATTGGCAGAGAATCATCTACTATGAGCTGCTCCCCTATGGCCAAACTCTTAATTCAGACCAGTACTGTCAACAATTGGACCGTCTGAAGGAAGCAATCGCCCAGAAGCGGCCAGCTTTGACCAATAGGAGAGGAATTGTGTTCCATCAGGACAACTCCAGGCCACACACATCGATAGTGACTCGCCAGAAGCTCCGGGAGCTTGGTTGGGAGGTTCTTATGCATCCACCTTATAGTCCGGATCTGGCACCAAGTGATTACCACCTGTTCCTGTCTATGGCGAAAGATTTTGCTGGTGAAAAATTCGCCTCAAGAGAAGCTTGTGAAAATCGATTGTCCCAGTTTTTTGTCAATAGGGACGAGGGTTTCTATGAGAAAGACATAATGAAATTACCTTCAAAGTGGCAACAAGTTATCGATCAAAACGGTGCATATTAGACCTAAATCGGATCATTCTAACTATGCTAAATAAAGCCTTCAATTTCATGCAAAAATAATGGATTTCTTTTTACTACACCTCATAGTTCCCGGCTTCGAATGGGACTGTATTCACCATCTTACTTGGAGTTTGAAGTATCCTCATATCTCATATCTTTTTTGGAAAGCGCACTATGCTATTATTTTTTTCCAAAAGTAACATATCTGAGAAGTATCACGTCCAAGTTTTAGGTAAAAATGTTGAAAATTCACGGAATTATGATTTTTTCAGCGAAAAAACTGTATTTTTTTCGTTTTCACCTCCTTATGAATTTTTCTTAACATGACGCCATTTTATTTCGTATAAATAAATTTTTCGAACATCATCTAGACCGTTCAAAGCATGTTCCGGAATTTTTTGAACGACTTCGGACGGATAGTTTGGTCACAATACTTTTTTTTTTAACTGACGGTAGAATCGACCCAGTGTGACCACCGTGATTGAATTTGGAAGTGTGACCACGAAGTGTTAATATGAAACTAGGCGATCCTATACAAAGAAGCCCAAACAAATTAGTTGATCCGGCGTTACTCGAACTCCACTTACAAGACGATCGAGTGACTTCGATATCTTGTGTTTTTCAATCTCGTCAACTTTCGAAGTTCTGTTCTTACAATTTATATATTGCGAAGTCAAAGCTGTTGGAACGTGGCACTTGAACTATTCTGGATTATGAAAAATGCTTCAACTCTCCTCGATGTAAGATTCAGTTGGTAATCTAAAATCTACTAGCATGCATTTCCAGTATCGATTTCTCTCTTTTCTCGATAAAATCGTTCTTCTTAACGGCTGATGTGACACAATTCCTTTTTTGATACACGTTTTATTTATTTCCATAAGTTTCCGTGTCCGAGGGGCAGATTTAAATCTATATATATAATTCATAAATATTCTCTTCTTATTGATTGTTTTTATAAAGAGTGAACGAACGTTTGGTTGTTTGGTTAATTCGATCTGAAGGGATTTCTTTAAATTTCTATGAATTATCTCCCCTGATGTAATTGCAATGACCGCCTGAATCATGTGTGTTCAAATAATTTAAAGATTTTTGGAAATTCCCCTCCGCTATGTCCGATGATTCATATGATTAGCAGTCTTGCTAATATTTCACGTGAGTACTCTTGCCCGAACACGAGAGTTTGAGCGTCCTCGGGCTCACTTCTTTATACCGCCTACGTATATTTATTAAGTCTCGTTTGCCATTGTAATATCGCAGTGGGGTCAGTCTCGTTCATACATCTTTTTTACAATTCTCGTCACGAATGGAATAAAGCGCCAGAGACGAGAGACCGTGCAGCATTTATATAGAGAAACGTACAAGCATTGCCTCGAGGTAATCGAGACAAAGAGACGGACCCTCGAGAGCACGGCGAAAAATTAACTCGACAAATATCCCGGTACTCGGTCATTCCGAAACACGTTAAATTCGCTAAATTTTGTTTTTTAATGCGACATTCATGATTTTTCACATGAATAACTGAGTTTCATGTTTAATTTTTTTTCTTGCTATAACGAAGAATCGGATTTATCGAAAAAACAGAATTAATTCGGAAAATACATGTCAAATTTGAATCTTTTTGTGAATCAAGAGCAGACGTCATAAAACGACTTCTTATTTCCTCAAAATTTTATCTTGAACATGAATTTTCGTACACCCACACATAATCAACGTTGCACATATTGTTTATAATTAAAAAAACATCGACTCCATGCCACTTACATGCAATAAATCTTCTCGCAAAGAATAAATCAGCGCTTTTTTTTATTTCGCAATAACAAAACTATCTTTCCAATTATTATCAGGATAATAGCATGAAGCCCAGATGACTAATATTATGATTTTTCTGTCAACGAACCATTGTTTTTTCCCTTCGGATACGCGATACGTTTGATATATTTTTCTTTCCACCTCGCATTGAAGGAGAATAGTCAGTCACAATTGATGAATAGCAAAACAAATTAAACATGTAACTCTGACAAGAGTACTAAGAGCAACAAGAACAACGCGTCAAGAATGAAAATGTCATTCATATTGATGATCAAAATAACTCCCCACGACAGGTGAAGTCGGAATTAAGTTTCGCATATTTACCCGTCTAGGAAAAAGTATGAATAGTTGATAGTCTTTGAAAAAACGGCGATTAAAAAATATACTTACGGCAATTAAGAGTATGCCAGAGTCCAAGCATTTTCAAATTAACCAGGTAGAAATTGTCGTAGGGATCTTTTTGGATTCACATACTTGTCCCTACTTCCTGATCCAATAAGTTATCATATTGGATTTCTATACTAAAACGTGACGCTCGTACATTATACGCGAACAAATTTCGTTTAAGACTTTTGAACAAAAAATTCTCAAACGACCTCTATCGGGAATTCGACGTGGGATTCCAACGTGGACTCTCCACGTGCGGACTCCCTATTAAATCTCTATAGGGATGTAGTAGGATCTGGGGACACCCCAACAAATTTCTACACGGGTATAGTCGTAACCACACGAAATATGAAAGTTCGTATTGGTCATCGATTACTTCCATTTAATTTGATTGACATTTATTACACATTTAAAAAATGTTTTTTTTTTTTTTCATTTATCATTTGCATCCGAATGGCACGAGTGTTTCTTGCGGAATAGCGCGGAGACTCTTGTCCCGATTCTACTTCGTATTGATGTAGTTACACCTTGGAGGCGTAACATACTTTACCACCGCATTTAAATTTCCAACGTGATCGCTGGAAAAAAAGAAGGAAATTCTCTCGGCTCGAGCTGTACGAGCGAGTGCAGTTGCACGGCTACTAAATGCATCGCCGCGAGATGGGCTTGTGTATACACAGTGATATTGCATTTGTGTATTGATATCGTACCGAGATGCGGACGCTGAACGGATGCGCTCTTCGATCCTCGCTGCAACCATCGTCGTGTAAACATCGTTCGGCAAAGTTTATGATACCTGCCGATGTTTTCCCCCCTTCGTCTTCTAACACCAGACATTCTTTCTCCTATATTTCATTTCAAATTTGAGTAGTCGCTCATAAGCAGCTCTGGCCGAGGGCCAGCATTCGCCAGGCTGCCAAGTATAGTTACTTTCGATTTTCGCATCTTAAACGAAATTATCAATCGTAAGACGTATCCGGAAGAGAAGTTCACGTTCGAAAGCCATCAACCAATTGTTGTCGAGGTTCGTCGATATTGATCGAGCGCTCGAATGCTGTCGTAATTCCACCGGAAAATCGTTTAAGTTACACCTAGCTCGTGGCCGGAAAAAAGAGGAATTTTCGTGAATTTTGTTCTGGAAAAACGTGTGCAGGTTTTGTTTTTTTTTACACCAAAGAATATGATTTTAAGTATCTTCTTAAATTTTTGCATTGACCAATATTTGTTAATGTGGTAGATACAGTGGTTTGTGCATACCGCTGTTTGAAAAAAAGTCCTTTGGGGTGACCACTACCCCTCGGAAACAAATCATCCGAAATAATAAAATTAAACGCATTTAGTTTTAACATGAAATGATCTAGTGCTTGGACGCAGAATTCAATAAAATGTTGATGTTTTAAGAAAACGCCGTAGTCCAAAGTCAAAGTATCGATTTTCGGTGAAAAAATGGTTTATTTTCGTTGATAAAAAAAAAATTATGCATCGAAAAGAAGATTTCTTCGTTCACGCCCTGCTTTTTAATATGTAACAGAAGCTTGTGAAATTTGAAGTTGATCGGTGCAGTGATATTTCAGATATCGTGCGGTAACCGATTTGAAAAAAGTCATTTTGAAAAATACGCGTTTAAAGTTCGCCGGTTCGCAGATTCTACCTATAAATGCCCATAACTTTCTCAATTTTGAGCGGATCACCCTGAAATTTTCCGAGAAGATTTTTGAAACATATTTTGTGAATCAGTCAAAAACTAAAAATCGATAGTTGTAAAAATTCCAACTAGATCTAAGCCCTTAAATATAACGACACCCACGAACGTACGGTTTTTCTTTTCCGCGTTGTTCAAATTCGATTGCTCCTAATGTTAAAATAGAGAGTGTGTTATAGAGAGGAAAAGTAAAACCTCGGGCTTTTTGCGTATGTGAATTTTTGTTAAACGCGTACATGAGTAGAAACCCGTGTATGTATATACATATGTACATTTCATTTGGCTTGTATGACGATGTTTTTTTTGGCTATCAATTTATGAACCGCACGGAAGCGCAAGCATGCGAAACTTTACGAGGTTTTACTCTTCCTCTCTAACTCTCTCTATTTTCACACCAGGAGCAATCAAATTTGACCTTGGTACTGAGAAAATCTCTATCTGATCTGACGACCTCTGTTTTCTCTCGCTTCGATCTTTCAACCGCGAGTGCATACTTTTTTAAAATGTATTGTACATCCATACATATAAATATAGACGATACGCACACACACACATGTGTGTGTATGTAGAGTTTCTGGCTGTACGACAATTTTCCCTCCTACACATTTTAAGTCGACATCCCTAGAGTTATTTCGGACCCCCGTCTTCTTTTTTTTCTTCTCGTCTACGGTCGATATATACATACATGATCGTTAATCGATAAAGACAATTCTTCCGCAATGCTAAATGTGCAGTAAAGTCAGACATTGTAATCGTTCGTTTGGGAAAAATAATTGGGCTGAAAAGAAACAGAAAAAAAAACTAGTCAACAAATGTTTCTCAATTTTTCGGAATCGCGCGTGTATAAGACGTGAATTTTGTCGATAGCCCGAATTTTTCTGCTCGAGTCTCTCGTCGCCGTCAGACGCCAGGAATGTTGTTTGTCGGCCGAGCTAATTTATTTCAATCTCAATTCGCACAACGTCCCTCATTCGTATTCTTCAGCAATGCCGTGTACATACCGCGTGTTTATATTGTGTATAAATATATAATATATTTATACACGTGCATGCGCGTGTATACGGTTTATTTACGCACGTACGTTGATGTATATGTGCTTGTATATACTGCTCGTATCACCTCATTCGTACATCGACTTTTCTCCGCGCCAACCTTCTCGCGCTCCCTCGGCGAACGAATTATCGATCTTCCCGTTCAATCTCAACGATCTACCAGTCGGCCAAGTTTCTCTAATCTCGTCTATCGCGCGGTTTTACATGCGGTTTTTTTGTTCTTCTGTATTTCATCGTTTCCCATCGATCGCGCACTATTCGATATTTACTCTTGAACTTAAACTTTCGTACGGCAATGTTTGACGAATGACAATACTAATGACAAATTATTTTAGTTATGCGGGCGTGAAATTGATGCAATTGGCCAAGTGTAGAAAATCGATGAGGGCCAGTGAACTAGAACGAGGGCCCGTTAATACATTAATGTTAATTATGACTGGCGGATGTGCGGGTTATCCGTGAAACATCGAAGACTCTGAAAAGTGCGTTTTAAAAATAAAAATTCAAACGAACATAAGACTGCAAGAACAAAAAAAAAAGAGAAATTGATTTAAAATCAAGAGATGCGAGCGGAAGGCAGTTGAAAAAAAGTTGCAAAATGTGTTTTATACGTTGCCTGTTGATATCGATGTGCAACTATTTTTTGTCAGCCACGTGAGTGTCGTGGAGACTACACGACGGTAAGATGACGGAAAGAACGTGCTGGTTCGAAAGTGCATAGTAGCCTATGTTTTCCACCAACGATCTCATCGGCGGTTCAGTGTTCTCGTCTATAGAACTATTAAAATGTGCGGGCTTGTATTTTCAAGAAGTTGAAGGAATGCCGCGACGCCTGTGTTTTTTTTTCTCACACTGAGAGACTTGTATGTAGTATTTTTGTTTGTTTGTCTAATACATCGAAGATTACATTGAAATCTTCGGCAATACGTCTCGAATGATTATTCACTGAGACAAGGGATCAGAATACGTTTCGAGTTGTTGAGACTGACCTACGACAAAGATCAAGCAATCGCGTACTTGTGAGTGTATGCCTGTGTGAAGGAAGCGAGAGAGAGCGAGAGAGAGAGAGAGAGAGAGCGAGGGCAAGAGGGAAAGAGAGAGTGTGAGCGAGCAAAACGAGAGGATGCTTTTTAAACGTCAGGTCAGTGAACCGAGCAGTGGACCTGGTGGGACCGGAGGTGCCGGGAAGACTTCGACCAACGGGTCGGACGTCTCGGTCCAATCGACAACGACATCCGGCGTCGGTCTTTTAGCACATTGGTGCGCAAAGATCGCGACCAATGTGAAGAAACGACAAAACTTTAGTCCACGTACTTTTTTGAAAAAAGCACTGGTACAGTCGACGTTTTAATGCCAAAATAATAATAATAACAACGATAATAATTTACATTATTATTCAGTCTCGTTGACAATACGACTCGAATGAACAATAATTATTGATAATTACTGTTGGAAAGTTATCAGTTTTCGAGACAAATGAATCTTGTAACTTTTCTCGATTATTCGAAGATTTTTTAAGTTTCTTTATTTTTAAAAAACTTATTTAAATTTTACTCAAGTATTCAGAATTCTTTTTTTTATTTGAATTCTCAAATCTATTAGCAATATAATAATGATGCCGTTTGCGTTGTTTTACGATATTTGTTCGATCAATAAGAAGAATATTCCCAAAGACGAATATATTTCGATCCAATGCAGGCAAAATTGAATTTTGCAAGTACTATGATTTCACTGGACGTGCTTGTCAAAGGTCTAACAGCTGTTTTCGCATTTTATTTTTCAGCTGCCAGTGGTCGATCCTTTCTTAGAGAAAGTCTCGCTCTCCGATCTCGGTGAGTAATTTTTCAAAATTCTTCTTCTCGATTTATTATCCAATCGTGTTCCTTGGGTCATTACCGTGCGTCTCACGAGACGCCATGCAACCGAAAAAATGTGTCGGAGTCACAGAATTTTTTGAATTTGCAGCCATTGTTGGGGTGAAACGAGTTTGTTTTTTTTTTTAGCAATTGAAGCTCTCATTATAACGTCTGCGAGCAGATTTGTGCGTTCAGACAAATGTTCCGAACGAAGGATTATTTCTGATCTCCGACCTTTCACTTATACTCAACAGCGACGATTCTTTTTACTGTAATTTTTCCTTGCAAAAACCGTCAACTTCCGCTTGACTTGCCCCGTGGGTAAAACCATTTGTTGCTACCATCCAATCTCTAACTCGCAAGAGCCTCACTACAAGAAAACTCATCGATTTTTTAGCCAAATTGGAATATCCGAGACTCTAACAAAAATACGACCAACTGGAACCGACTTTTCCATATGCGGACGGAAATAAAAGTTCAGGCAGAATCTTCCGAAGTCCCGATTCTTCAGTTCTTTTTTTTACGATTTTTTTTTACTTAATTGACGAGAAGCGGCGTAAGGAAATAGAATAGAGTCTTCAGCACTTCCTTCGTCGAACTGTGAAAAATCGCGCGCGACGTTGCAAAAGTAGCGAGCAGTACAATTACGAAAGTGAACAACTCGAATAACAATAATAAAACTCTCATCGAATCTAGAGGTCTTCCAACAAAAACAAAAATCTACGAATCACCAGCTGCCTTTCAATAATTTCCAACAAATTGATCGACTATGAAATTGCCGTATGATTATGTTGTACCCATGGGCGTACGGTCCCCAGCGGCTATCGATATCACGAGATACATTGAATTAATTAAAAGGTACGATCGATTTCGTTTTTCACGGTAAAAAGTGTTATTAGTGGTCCATCGAATTCCCATCAGCCCCATCGAAAATTTAAATTACACGTCTACTCGATACGTACATGTGCGCCGAGATTTTCAAAGCCTCCAGGATACTCTTGATCAGCGACACGACTCGGTGACCCAATTTCGATCAACTGCATGAATGGGCTGTGCAATGCATAATTCTATACGCACAGAGGAATTCATGAATACATATCTATCGCCGAGTAGAGCTTATATGTTGGCCAACATATATATATATATATATCGAAACGAGACGAAGTACCGTCTCTAAACGCCAATACCCATAACCCTGACCTACATGTCTCGTGGCTGACAAAAGAAACATGAAAATGTAACTCCTATCGTGCTCTTCCCCGGAGAAGGTCGAATATATATACGAAACGTATATCCATTAACGATTTTCTACGGTGAACCTGATGATATACATACAGATTGCTTTCAGCGATTGATCGTTCAGCATTGCATGTTAAAGCAAGAGAGAATTCTCGACCGTCAGGGTAAATATTGAGTCATCCTTTCTCGGATTTTTATTGGATCCCTAGACCGCCTGGGCACTAATGTTCCATCTTGTAATTATCTGCGTACGAGGTGTTCATCGTCTGACCCGAAAAATCGCGCTATAATTAACGCTGCATCTTAAATGCAGCGTTAATTATAGATGCATCCAATTTGCTACAGATTCATCCAGTACCCCCTGTCTGTAGGTAGTAGCTGTAGTAAATTGGTGTTATAGTAACGCGTATACAAGCGGAGATACTGGAGCGCCAAGATCGATCTGTTTTTTTTTTTTCACGGTTTTTTCGAGTACAGAGTGCACTTTTAATTTACTTTCCGGGAAAGCAGATAAACCTTCATTTCATTATATTCAATGAGAATATTCCACGATACTTCCTTGATCATTATTCGAATTGTTTTCTGGTAACCACAAAACGAGCGAGTTCATTCCCCCACGAGGAAAATAATCCGTTTTCTATTAGATTTCGTGCACTCGGAACCGTTCATTATGCCAGCCTGAGTAGTTTTACGTAGCAACCGTGAACAAGCGATTAAAGGGCAAATAAACAATTGTGATTTCGGTGCCTGTTACAATAATTCTAATGAATTTTTGGAAAATTCACAGCACGTGCCTTGATCCAAGATGAAGGCATTGAAGTTTGCATCGTTGGGATTCAACAAAAATTCTCATTTGATTGTTGTTTCTTTATTTTCGTTATCTAAAATGTGTTTTTTTTTGCGAATTTAGGTTAAACATCCCTAATATAAGGATTCTCAAAAACATTTTCATGATTTTCGTAGCCTAAATGTGCCAAAGAAAAATGTACATTAGGAAAAACAATATTTTCGTTGCATTCCAACGGTGTAAACTTCACCACCATTTACAAATACCTGTTATGAACATGCTAAATTTGATTTGAATTTGAAAATTAAATTTGAACAAACGTTTTTTTTTTATATAATATAGTAGGGTCACATATAATAAAATTTTCTGGACCCGATGGTCTTTCTTGCATCGTTCAATTTGAATCATAAACTCATTGATTTGAATCACAACTTGAATTCATTAAATTTAAGCAAGACGCCTCAACGATGGGCTGTTGGGATATGGTATAACGTAAATTATGGATTCAGATATATATATATATATATATACAGTCTGTTTAACAAAAGCGTGTACGGCTACATTTATACCTGAAAACCGTTAAAAGGGTAGATTCAAACGTGTGCATGTAGACCCTTTTATCCAGATGGTTTGTACATAAAGTGTCAGTTGTCGTCAGACCGTATTCACAGACAAACCGCTATTGTCCGAAAAACACGTCGAAAAAAGACTCGCACAGGCAAAGAAAGTTTGGACCGCGATTGGGACAACGCAATTTTTTTTAATGAAGCTTCTTTTTGGGCACGACCTCCGATCAATCATACCTGGTCTACCCGAACCAATGGAAATCAAAGATCTGGAATGGTAAGCAATTACTCTGACAGATTCGACTCATATAGCGGTCCTTGTCACCAGATTATGCCATGAAACTAGTGGAAAGTATGCCTTAGAGTTGCCAGGCGAGTATTGATAGTAGAGGCGGCTGGACTATGTATTAATAATAAATCATCACGATTTATATCGTATAGTATTTGTGTATTATTTTTTTTAATGCCGTCTCCCAAATAGTTTTTGAGTTTCGCCGTACACGCTCTTGTCAAACAGACTGCATATACCAATATAAATGCACTATACATATAATATAATGCACAAAAAAATATACCCTGTAGGAGATACGTGCATCATTATACAGGCTGTCCCAGGACGGAATGTCATCCCTGAAATGGAGGGTTGGGGGTGAAATTCTGAGTCGATTGATATAAGCATGTATGGTTCCCAGATCAACCCCTGAATTATTATTAATTTTTAAAGACGGGCCAATCAGGCGCGTCCGATGAGCGGGCTCACGTCGGTGAGTGATACGGGCGTGTAGTGGTGCCTGGCTGAGCGGTGCTCCTACCGTGCGACACTCGCGCTCGTCGGTGTGAGCGCTTGCATGTATAGTGAGTGCCTCGCTGTACGTGCTTTCGCGGTATTATGGGTAGGACTCTGCGCCCTCATCGGTGTGAGCGCTTGAGTGTAGTAGTGCTCTCTGTTTACGTACACTCGTCGTATGGTGCGACGGAGAAGGCCACTATCGGTGTGAGCGCTCGAACGTAGTAGTGCGCTTCTCCTTGCGTATTTCATTTCTCGTATTTTCAATCATCGAAAAATAAAGGTCAATAAGTTTTTAAATAAACAAAAGTTTTTAATAAAACAATTAATTCGCCGTTTTTCATTTTTGTTTTTTTTTATGCCTGATAAGACAGAGAAGGTTGCGAAGAAATGCCTGCGAATAAATAAAATTGAATAATGTTCTCATTTTATTCAAATTTTCATGCGAATTGAAATTATAAAAATTACAAAATCCCCTCAAAATGTGTGGGCTAATCGGGTAACAAAAAAAATTCAATTGTTTAATTGTTTTATTAAAAACTATTGTTTATTTAAAAACTTATTGATCTTTATTTTTCGATGATTGAAAATACGAGAAATGAAATACGCAAGAAGCGCACTACTACATTCGAGCGCTCACACCGATAGTGTCTTCTTCGTCGCACCATACGACGAGTGCACGTAAACAGAGAGCACTACTATACTCAAGCGCTCACACCGATGGCGCAGAGTCCTACCCATACCACGAAAGCACGTACAGGGAGGCACCCACTACCACATGCAAGCGCTCACACCGACGAGCGCGAGTGTACGCACGGTAGGAGCACCGCTCCGCCAGGCACCACTACACGCGCGTATCGCTCACCGACGTAAGCCCGCTCATCGGGCGCGCCTGATTGGCCCGTCTTTAAAAATTAATAATAATTCAGGGCTTGATCTGGGAACCATACATGCTTATATCAATCGACTCAGAATTTCACCCCCCAACCCCTCATCTCAGGGATGACATTCCGTCCTGGGACACCCTGTATAATGCAAACTGCGTTAATGGGCGCTAGCGATTGGCCAAGCCGCTGGGCATTACATTGGATCGAGCTTATAGTTCGCTAGTACAAATACAATCTTTCCCGAGAACTACAACCTTGGCTGTAGTTCTCGAGAAAAATTGCTCATTTTTATTTAAAAAAAAAAAGCGACCTACTTCAAACGAAAAGTCGAGTTCACAGGTTCAAATCTCTTATTTTTTATTTTAATCCTCAATGGACGGTGCGATAGTATTGTTTTTGATCCTACCTCCTTGCATTCTTCGATGATAACACCAATATGAATTTCCCGAAATAGATTGGAGTGTGCGCTTGTTCGGAGTTCTTTCTCCACCCTTCTCTTTTCTTCCCTTTTATTTCTCTGCCTCTTTATTCGCTCTCTTTCTTGCCCTCTTCGTAACGGAAAATTTTGCCTTCGGTTAAAGAGAACCCTTTGTGCTCGGATACGTATTCTAGCGCACAGTGGAAACGGATATTATCGATCAGACTACGAGCGTATGCGTCGTCTTTGTGCATACCGGCTTTTCTGTTACGATCGGTACGTACCTTATCAGCGCTATGCTCCTAACAAGGCTCATTCGATACTCCGATACACTCGGTCGAACGTAAAATCTTAAGGCTGCGCCTTCTTGATTCCAACATAGTTCTTTCTTTCTTTCAAACGTAACGCCAACCACTACGTCGATAAATAGATCTGAATAATTGCGATTCTCGTTTGTTTATTCGTTTTGTTCTTTCATTTGATGGTAACAGAAGATAACTCGAGAACACTGAAAAAAAGTACTCCGGCTGATTAAATCCCGTATTGGGAGATTTTAAGTAATTATTTATTCGATCGAACTAACGATTACTCGTAATAATAAAATATTTCAGGGTTTCATATTAACATTTCGCGAGCCGCATTTGAATGAATAATTTCATGAAAGTGACTTTTTTCCTCTGTGTAGGTAAATTGTGATTGTCGGTATAATTATCAGCTTTTTCTACGAATACGAAAGATACGAAAAAAATTTCAACTGTGACAACGTTATAATTCGTGCTGATTGGCCAATTATGTATATAGACTCAGAGGGATACATACATATCTATATGCGGCACTTTGTATTGAGCTTGCCAAGCATTGTACTCGAGCGATTGTGACAAGGAAATAAACAAGATCGTTGGACTCTGTGGCTATCAACGACAGGTCCTAATTGTTGTCTCTGAGTCTCTGAATAATTGTTGTCTCTGAGTCTGTATTTATATATGAACGTCGATCGTTTGTAGAGAAGACTTTTCAAAGGTAACACACTTTGCTGAAAAATGTCGAAATCCAAAAAAAAAAAACAATTAGAAATAAATGGATGTGTATCATCCAAAACTTTCTGTATTTTGCTATTTGTTAGATTCCAAAGTCTACGAAGACGTTCATCTTTGAACTGTCTTTTTTTGTCTTCTTTTTATGAAGTCTGTTACGAAAAGACTTGTTTTTTATTCCAAAGACCAGAAGTTTGGTTTCTCGGTGTAGGTTCAATTTATTCGTGCAAAATATATATAACTAATCGTCGAATGGAACATACGCGTGATGTAGGTACAGGAAGCAGTATCAAAACCCGAAAACTCAATTACGTGTGTTCTAAAACTTGATTCGTTACTACCGCTATTGAGAGAATATAACATACGCAATTAAACTCCGTGACAGCCAACCTTATGAAGTCTCGGAGTTTGTCTGATTTTAATAGGGTCCGGAGGGCGTGTCCAATTGGCAATGAACTGAGCCAAACGACGCTAGTCTTTTTGGCTTCGACCGTGGTCCTAACTGCTCTCATTAACAATCTTAGATGCGTTTATCTACGATAAGCAAGATTTTCTCGAATAATTGCTGAACGTAAGGTCTTCTGCTACATCCGTTCGATCAATCATTCGTGTTCCTAATCCGGACGGTGAAAATAATAATGGAAATTTGAAGCTCTCACCAGCCTCAGATACATTATTTCCTCAATGAGTAGCATTTATATTGTGGAGGTTTTATTTGACCATCAAAATTCATTGTTAAATTTGTGTATCTGTAAAATTCGTCAAACTATAAAATTTTGGATTCGAAGCGTTGTAGAAATTAGTATCTCCCGTTGCAGTCAAACATTTCCGTAACGTGACACTTGATCGGACGAGTTGTAGTCTTGGAAAGCCACTTACTAAATTCTATTGTCTTCAAAATGTCAGAATAAGAATGAAGGCACGAGACCATTCCAAAGTTTCATATCGTTCGATGCCCTTTCGTTTTTCTTTTTCTGCATCCCGATTAGTGCAAGGTAGATACTGAGCGGTCTTCGTTAGCCGCATCGGATAAATTATAAGGTAGTCGGTAACTTACCACGGGAACGCGACCGTTAGTCATCGGTATTTTTCTGTTACTCGCCACGCATTTACGCGACAAATGATCGAAACAATAATTTTTTTTCTAAACGTAGCGATTACTGTTTTTTTTTTTGTAGAAAATGAATATGCGTGTGAATGGATATAATAACAATGAAAAAAAGAGTACATGCTGTGGCCGGCGGATATTGTCGAGTTCGAAGAGGTTTTTTTTTTTTCTTATTTGGCAAAGGAGATCAGACTGGGGCGTTTTCTTTGGTGCTATTTTTGGCTCGACCATTCGGCAATGACGACATTGTGAGAAGAGATACGCGAAACACTAAGAGACGAAAAGAAGCTGTCGTCAAACACAGATGGGACCATTTGGACCAGAAAGACTAGTCATACGTCTCGTTTGCCCCGGAATCCCTCGTTTCCGGGTTACGTCGCGGGAACCATGAAAAAAATGCAAATGATGATTCTTTGAATCTCAAATGAATCAGTTGTGTATTGTACAGTCCGTTGTTGTTTACTCTCCAAACGGCTTCTACTCTTCATAATGTAGAATAAAGGCAAACTGCTATAAGCAAACCTTAAATTTTCGTTTGTTCTGGTTCATCACGAAAAACCAACGTGAGGACGTGTATATATAACTCAAAAATTCTTAACTCTTCTTTACAATCATTTACAGAATAATTGTTTTTTTTTTTTTATTACTGCGAGCACGCGACTGATTGAGTTATTTCAATAATTACAAGTTTTGTACTGTCACCTGAGCCCTTCCGTTTTGCAAACACACTTCGTAACTCTTAAGGGATAACACCACTGTGACGGCTTCAAAAAATCGATTTTTTGAAAACCATCTAGAAAAATCTAAAATGCATTTAAGATTAAGATGCCGTTGGACCCAGGTCGAAAAAATAATTATTTTCGGAGATATTGAATATTTTGTGGAGCAGTGCAGCGCTCCGTGACGCTCGGGGTCCCGGCAATTACGCCAGTCTTCGAAAATTTGAGCAGAGACGATTTGCTGCAGCGTTGTTTGGGCGGCTTCACGCAAAACAACAACGAAAGCTACAACAAATCAGTTTGGGCAATAGTCCCCAAGTGTCAGTCCGGGAGCAAAAAAATCGTCGATATTGCAGCTGATATCGCGGTATTATTATTCAATGATGGCCTGAGACGCCTCATGAAAGTTTTTGAGACGTTGGGGATAACTATCGGCCCAAATTGTTTCAATTTTTGCGTTGAAACCGACGCAGCGCGGATCGAGCTGGCGGAGCGCTCGCTCACAGACGCTGCAAAAGAGGCAAGAAGAGCCTCTACAAGTTCGAGAAAAGATGCTAGGGACAATCATTTGCTTCTTGAAGGCCAGCTATATGGTGCCGGCATCGCTGATTAAAGGTAAAAAATTTTTTTTCCAATTTATTGCATAAATTAACAAACCTAAAACTTTGAACGCGTTTTTCTCAAAACCACTTTTTTGAGTGCGGCACGCAGCAGAACTCGAGCAATTTTTATCCGATCGACTTCAAATTTGGACTGCATCAATAAAACTAGATTATCTAAAGAAGTACATAGGATTTTTTCGATATCTCAATAATAAAAAAAGTTATAGCCTATTTTCGACGAGAAATTTTGCTCGAAAATCGTCCTTTAATTTCAAAAGCGTGCCTATTTTTTTAAAATCAATATTTTTTCAAATCCCTATGTACTTCTCTTCAAAATATCATATTATTAACGAAAACACTCGGTATTTTTTTTCAGATCGACTTTGAAGAGAGTTCTGCTGCGTGCCGCGAACCACTGCAGAGGCAACAGTACCTGACGCGGGAGCTTCCCCAGCGTCACCATGGGGCGTGAAAAATTTGAATTTTTTTTTTTATGTATCTTCAATAAACAACGAACAAAACAAAAAAAATTTTTTTCGAATATCTCTTTTTTTCCCACAAAAAAAAATTCTTGAAAAATGGCAAAAAAACAGGGGGTCACAGTGGTGTTCTGCCTTAAGGTATTCCTTTCACGAACCCGAATGTTTAACAATTAACAGATTTTCATCTATAATTAATTAAAAATACCTCCCAGTGTACCGGTAAAATTTCGAGCCAAGTTAAAAATCGTTAAATTAATTTATGCAGCACTTTATGGAGATGACATGCTGGCCACATTTCTATCCAACAGTTTATACACTAAATAACTCTAGATGTCCAATATAAACTGCGCTAAGCGTGTTAAAGATTCTGAAGATTCCGTATCGACAATAAAAACAGGGGGTCACCGAATGTTAAAAAAAAAAATTAATGATAAAACTTAGAAAAATGTGAGAAGAGTTTTTGGAACCGTGACGTTTCAGCGAACATGTAAAAATGTCTAAATCTATAAAATTTATGCGAAATTTTTCAGTCCAGTTGGGTATAATGATTGATTGTTACTTATTTTTATTAAGCGCTACTTCAATCTACTAAAGATTAAAAAAGGCCCTGGCTTATGCGCTCACAAAATACGGCCCTTCGCGAAAGGAATACCCTAACGGAAACGTGATACGCTTTTTTACTGCTTCAATTTTGTCTCAAAGCGTTGAAATAATTTGAAAAATTGGCCCATATTCAGAACTGCAATCGAACTTGTATTTTTATTTTTTCACTAATTTTTTGCTGACGAATCGGTATTTTTTTCGTGTAAAGTTCACTTTTTAAAATAAACCGGGTTAAAAAAAAAATATAATGACATATCTCGCGAAATATTTCATTAAAGAGGCAATTGTATGATTGAAAATGTGGAGCAACTAGTTTTTTTTATCGTTTCTACACGTGCTTCGCACAAAAAGTGTCAGTGCATTATAACCAAGGGACGTGACGTTTGTTAAGCGTTATCTAAGCTTGCGTCACCTGAGAATTGAAAAGTCTCAAGGCCGAAGGCATTTATTAACTCGTGAAAATAATCCATTTTTTTTTAATGCAGCATGTCAAGCCTAACGGAATTCGTCACACGTTTCCGTCTACCGTATAGTCTGGGTTTTCCTTGTGTGTTGACAATTTCAGCGTAGCGACACCTCCTCTGGCACCAATCGCTCCGTTAATTTGTTTTCATTTATAATTAGCAACTGGCCCGTGTACCCTGAATCGATTACAAACGCCATCGATCGAGAGTCAGTCTACCGCTTCATACGTGCGCCGCGCCGTTTTTCTTTCATTTTCTTTTTTCTTATTATTTTTTTCAAGGGAGCGGGTTCTTGGAAGTAAAAAGCTCAAGAGGCTTGGTATAGAGTATTCATCATGTGGAATTCGCGAGGTCATCGACACAAAACGTGAAATCAGTTGTTTTGTCTTTTTGCGCTCTTCTTTTATTCCCAAAACCGATCGAACATTTTTTGCTGAGATGTCTCGCAGGCAAAAACGTTTTTTGGCAACGAAAAACTAAATGCTCACTATTTCGTGGTGCATATCGAGCCGTCAAGGAGCTGACAAAGTGAATTAAGATCGATTCGGACTGCCAAAAAAGCCTATGAAAACTTTCCATTCGTTTGTTGCCATGTTGTTGAAGAATTTAATTTTACAAGGACGAAAATGTGCGAGTTGCTTGGGGAGTTCTGAATTTTTGGTCAGTGTTTGCCAACGTCCAGCGAGAAACGCACGAATAAACGTGGATCTCGTGAAAACTTGGCACAGCTCTATTTCGATCGAGCGGTCTCGTTTCTTCGACATCTTCGACTCTCGAGCACACACTGCGCTCGAAATGAAACGCCAGTCTTTCGAGATGTACAGACGAAAATGCGTCTCCTCGACGTTACATCAAGGTGTATCAGCTGTTCTATTAATAATTACCAAAGCTTTCGCGAATTTTATCCACTAATTGAGGAGATATCGATTCGGTTGTCCGAGTACGAAAATCGGATGGGAGACAGTTATTCTTTATGCTGTCGTTGATGTTTCGCGCGAACAAAAGATATACCTATAAATTTGTTTTTTCCATAAAACGCGATGACGAGTAAAAAAAAACAAATAAACATCTTCGATTGCATTTTGTTGTGACCAAAAATTCCAAGGTGGAACGTGATCATGCTACGAATATAAAATTGATAAACCTATAAAAGACAATGTTCCTTTTCAACAAGGAGCTGCTATAATTGCATGAAAAAATCGTATAAATTTAGTCTTCTCGCGTTCTTATAGTGCATCCGATAAACTCAAAACACGCGATACAAATCCATCCCCGGAAAAAATGAAAGGAAAAAAGCTAGAGCTCAATTTTCCGGTACCGGTGAAGGAATTTGAAAGCTGCCAAAAACTTGAATTGAAAACACTGCACATTCGTTTCGATCGAAACGTCAGACTTGAACGTGGGAAACAGCGTGTCACATTTTTACGAGTTCGACGATTTTTTGGAGCAAGAGAGAATTTAACAGCTTTTCTACATATTTGAATGACGAATAATTCATAGAATAAAAAAAAAGACTTTATAAAAAACTATCTGAAATCAAGTGAGTAATGTTTGGATTTCAACTGCTGAAAGAGTGATTTAACAGAACTCTTGTATTTGACGATGCAGCAAAAACGTTCAATGATCTAACCTAACAGAGATTGTGATGCAATACAATTGAACGAAGCGTGAGATCGTAAAAGAAGCTCAGTTCTGCACTCGAAATAATTTAGAGCCATGTGTAAACTTTCCGATCGTGCTATAATCGAATAAATAATAATATAATATTAACGGTAGACCGCGGAATATATTGGAAAATTGTGTGCTCAGTGATGATTTATAACAAAAATGTTGACTCTCCACTATTACTCGAACGCGGCTGGAATTCGTGCCGCTATGCGTCAGGTTGGGGTTTCCTGGTGGGGCCAGGAAGACGAAGATCCGGTGTACTCGAGGGATCTTATCAAAGAATTCGACGTCGAAAATCCACCATTGGACAATGAGCTTGCCTGGATCCTTTCCAAAGGTAAAACTATTGGAGGCCACAACATTTTTTGTTATTCCGCTCTCTATCATAATAAATCGTGATAATGGTTGGATATTTTAAGGGATCGAGAGTCAGAGCGGCCACGTTATTAGAAACTATATCCGCCTCTCTGTGCCAATGAGCCGGAGATTCCACCGGTGGTTCTAGTGTCTTGTTTACTGGCTGGCACGTTCGTTTTACTTTCTGCGCCGATTTTCCCCTTCTTCCTCGTTGCCGTCATTTTCGTACCTGACGGTTTATCAACCATCGTTCAATTTCTCCCGAATGGCAGCTGCAAGCTTAAATTTTGTATTGAAAAATGAAAAATAACCAACACCTATTCATCTATTTGTCGAAAAAATATTTATTATTACTTTTCAGTATCAACGATATTATGCTGACTGTATATTGCTCACCGACCATTTAATTACAAATTAACGAATATTAAACACAACTCCGAGAATCAGTGAGCCATGGATCTCACTTCAACAGAATAGTACGCTTCACCAGTCTTTCTGTGCTTGACACACATACAATTGCTGTTTTGTATATACATTCACAAGCAGGGAAATTCAAATTGAAATCAGATTTGTGGCTTGAAATATCTGCTTTTGTGCCGATAAAATTATAATCCAATGTATAACGCTAACGCTACTTGAATTTTGTATTATTCTTTCAACCGTGCATTTATCCACGTGTATATCAATAAACAAATAATTATTTTCATTATAAATTGAATGGCTTTTTCCAATACATAGAAGTCTTTGGAATATATTTTTATACAAATAATGATGATACTTATTTTCTAGTACAAAGACAACGACGATATTTCTTCAAATCAAGAAATAACGACATTTATTACGTTCAATCTTTTGCCTCGCAACTTGAATGCAGTCTCATAGTAACTCGTTTTCCTCGCTCAGGGTTAAACACCATTTATGATACATTGCTATCCCCGCCGAGTAGACCATGCCATATAGTCTCGAGTACTTTCATATCAGAATCAGTCAACGTCCGGAGATTCTGTGCAGCATTACATACGTCCGTGAAAAATAAAAATCTTGTGCCTCCGTATTTCTACCATCGTGTCAAATCGTCATTCTTATCGAAATCAAGATTATCTTAGATTTTACGCATACGACAAGAAAATGTTCTTTGAATATCGGATTGCATGAATTCTTTCTCTCTTCGATCCGGTTCATGTTTCTAGTCGGCTCAGTCAGTTTGGTTTCACTTCAAATTGCATTCCTGCTGTGTACCTACGACAGTGATAAATAGTGTGATTTTATTACGAAAAATGAGCGTTAGTGAGATAATTCCTATCGTTATAAATGTTAATGTTTAGTAGCAACTAAATTTTACAATTGTTGTACACGAATAAAAGTGACACATAATAATTGACGATTAAATATAATAATTATTAATGCGGACTGATAAAACATATAACGTAAGGCAATATAAAAAATTCTTTACCAATGTTTGGCAACTATGACTGTACGTTGCACTTAGTGATGCATCGACTCGAATTATTGTAACTTGTCTTTACAGTAGCAAAAAAAAAACAATAATTACAGTCGAACACGTCCGAAAAAATGTGAATAATTTCCCAAAGCACTGTCGTAATCACTGACCCAAAAAAACATCACTAGACCAGATAAAGGAGAGAATTTTGGCACAGCGTTGTACTTTACTTTGACATTGAGTTGGGATTTCTTCGATACACTCAATTATATTGCGTGGCTCAAAATTATTCTTTTTTTCGACCAGTCTGTAACTTCATTGTTTTGAATATCTATTGGAAAGAACCATTTTTATCGAAGAAATGATATTCAGTCCGGTACCAAAATGTTGCCCTTTCGCGAAATTCCGTTGCAACATGATGACCCTTTGCAGGTGTAGCTTTTGATTTGTTTGAAATTACTTTGTTTTCTATCGTTTCTGCATAGCACAATCTTAAAGCTTGGCAGGATATCCTGATTATCCTTAATAATGATCAATCACAGCTCTCCGACACGACACAGTAAATGACGATTCGTCGTGTTGCAACAACGCTCCAACGCGTACATTGCAAGCAATCGTCTTTGACGCGCTTCGTTAATTATTTCAATGAACATTTAATAGCCATTTAAACATTATTTTGAACAATGCTTCGTTAAAAAACACAACCTTGTTAACTGTCAGTTTGTTTCCCTACAATAACGAAAAATAATATTTCACGAAAAGTCAACGAACGCCGTCGCCTTAGTGCGCATGTCCATGAACTTCCATAAGTGGAAAGTCGTCTTTCCCCCTGCCGTGTAGGAACATCGTGTTCCCGATCTGAGAAGTCATTTTGTGCATCGCGCGAATGTCTCGACGCGATTCTTACTCCTAGCGTAACAGTTGGAAGAAATTCTTCTCTTTGTCAGTTCAGTCCGAACGTTCGGGACCATTATTTACGCAGTGTAATAATATTTAGTACCTTTTCGATATCCCCAGTCACGTGGGAACCACTACTATTCGTGCACGCGGACAAAATCCATAAAAAGAGCAAAACACCATATGCGATATCGCATATACTTCGTCGTGAATCAGCAAGTTATTATTATTCCATCGTTATAAACTTCATTCCTATCTACGCCAGGACGTCTTCGTTGGAGAACGTATAATTAAAATTGACGACGAAATAAATAAAAATACGCGGTAAAAAAACGAGGATAATCGGGTACTGTGGGGAAAGAATACTCTTTGGACTGTTGCTTCGTTGAAGTTGATTATTCCGCGGCAAGCGAAGCCCGCTCGTGCAATAAATCGTAAATTGAGCTCAAAGTATGGTCTTCGGGTTGTGCCAGTACACGAAATAACTATCGCTCGTCACATCGTTGACACGAAGAGTCGTCGTCTCGTGAAAAACCCAAGGAACAGGATTGAACGAAAAAAGGATGTTGCGAAGAAACAAGAAAGCTTTATTATATTGTGAATTGTTTGGACTTACAGAGGAGGACGAGTCGCAGATATTCGTAAAATTCTTCAAATTTCACAAGTGTTACGACCTCATACCAACCAGCGCCAAACTCGTCGTTTTCGATACTCACTTACTCGTCAAGAAAGCGTTCTTCGCCCTCGTTTACAATGGTGAGTTTTATTATTTTATTTATTTGTTTTTTTTTCTGACCATTTTACAAGATTACAGTTACGATATTTTTCGAAAGATCAATATTTTCACGGACTTTTGGGGGGTCACTATAGTGTTATTCCCTTACACAGGGCGTGATTGGACAAATATTACGTTGTCAAATTTGTAAAATGATTTCAATAGGTGTAAGGGCCGCACCGTTGTGGGATAGCTCGAGACAGCAGTTCGTTGGAATGCTCACCATAACCGATTTTATTAAAATTCTTCAAATGTACTACACGAGTCCGTCGGTGACAATGGACGAGTTGGAGGAACACGAACTGGATACCTGGCGAAGTGAGTTTAAACATAAATCAAAGTTCCAATTTTCAATAAGAATTCAATGAACTCGATAGATATGCACGATTCAAGGGGCATACTACAAAAAAAAATGCAATACAGGTTTAAATGAGTGCAACATTCCTTAAGTAATTGCAGGAATCCCGGTAATGCGCCAGTATTGTTCTCCTTACTTTTTAAAAAATTCTGCCAGAACATCTCCTATAAGTTTCTTGCCCAAAATTATTTTTCATTTTTTAATTGAACGTTGCACACTTTTGTTATTTCTGATTAGATTTTCTCTGATCCAACTTCATGTGTTTCGATTTTGTTCTGAAAGTACGTTACAACAATTCTTTCACTGCACTTTTTCCTCTCGGCTCCCTTAAATATTTTACTCCATTCAATTTTGCAACGAGCAATCTGACTTTCTTCGTACATCGATGTATGAAAATTTGCAATAAAATAAAACGTGATTGTTACAGAGGTCTTGAAGGGTCAGGTAAATCCTTTGGTAAGCATCGGACCAGACGCATCTCTCTACGAGGCCATAAAAACTCTAATCAACAACCGAATCCACCGATTGCCTGTGATAGATCCCGACACTGGAAATGTTCTTTACATTCTGACACACAAGAGGATATTGAGGTTCCTGTTCCTCTATGTGAGTCACGTTTACCAACAATTTTTACTGCCGATTAAAAAGTTGAAATAAATGAAGTTTTATGTACAATTAATTCACGAATATTGTCGTTGCATATTATCTTGCAGTTATGATTATTGTTTCGGTCATAACTGCACCAATTCACATTGTTGTTAATGTTTCTTACACAAAACTTTTTGATAAATGCTTGTGCTGTATTAACTTGTAGCTTGGTTTTATGTTTGTCCAGCCTACATCTGGCGTTTATCAATTTGGACCTTTTATTCGTACTAACTTCAAGATATAATTCAGGCTGTCAGATGATTTCAAATAAAGGCACATACAAATATATATTTACATATACAAGAGTTCGTTGCTTCGCTTGTGTAGAACGTGTTTCAATCGTGTTTATTTTATAGCTCGTTCTTGTTAAATCTGTACAGATTCACGAGTTACCTAAGCCTTCCTTCACAAACAAAACTCTGAGGGATCTGAGGATAGGCACTTTCGACAACATAGAAACGGCTACCGAGGAGACTAGCATAATTTTAGCACTGAAAAAATTCGTGGAGAGGCGAGTATCGGCATTACCCATAATCGATACCGAGGGAAAATTAGTCAACATTTACTCCAAATTTGACGTCATCGTGAGTACAAATCTCTCAAGGACTATGACGTTGAAGTTTGCATCGTTGGAATGCAACGAAAATGTTTAATTTTTTTATCTTTTAAATCTTTGGCGATTATGAGCTACGAAAATCACGAAAATATTTTAAGAATTCTTACTTAGCGACCCACATTCTTAATGTGCAAAATATGACCTTGGATAATAATGGAAATAAGAAATTGAAAAGAATTTACGTTGCATTCTAATGATGCAAAATTGAACCTCGTCGAGCACTCATTTACTCTACCGAAAAAAGGCTTTGCCCTTTTTTTCTGTTTAACGACAATATGTATAAGTACATCCGTGTTTCTGTGCTTGTACAGAATTTAGCGGCCGAGAAAACGTACAATAATTTGGACGTCTCGCTGAGGGAAGCTAACGAGCACAGGAATGAATGGTTCGAGGGTGTCCAAAGCTGTAAATTAGACGAGACCCTCTTCACCGTCATGGAAAAAATTGTAAGAGCGGAGGTAAAGTTTTTTTTTCGTTTCATAAACGGCAGTGGAATCGAATCTTACGGCTGTTTTAACAAAAGGTATCAAAATACGCGAAAAAAAAGATCCAGCTTATCGGATTTATTCCATGTGTCGAAACAGAAATTACAAGATTACAATAGATTCGAGAGTTTTCTTTTTCATGGGCACAGGATATTATCACCCCACTGCTGGCCTCTTACGCTTTGATAAAAATCGCATAAAAAAATCATATTTTTTTTTCTCAATGCTTCCAGGTCCATAGGCTAGTCGTGGTTGACGAAGACGACAAAGTCATAGGAATAATATCTCTGTCCGACCTATTGTATTATCTCGTACTCAGGCCTTGTGGTGAGTATTTAAAAATGTTGTTTTAAAAATCAGTTTGTTTGGGTTATTTATGAGTATTTAAAAAGTATTTAAAAATGAACCCAAACAATAAACGTCCTTTCAACCACATTGCGCGTATACACAAAAAGGAGAAAAGCAATCAAGTTTATACGTCATTTTCTTTTGTTGTGCCAGTCACATAAATGCTTCAAGACGTGGTAATTTTCCACAAATTAACTGATATCGAGAATATTTACAAGTTAAAAAGTTTCAATTTTCCCAATCATTAAAGTATGCTTTTTTCGAGACGAAATATAACGTCTAGGGAAAAAAAACGAACAAAATTCTATTTGGTCGTGTTACATTAATACAGTCATTCGATATTACTAAATAAATCATTTGCCAACGCTTCAATTAATGATCGATGCATAATTTTGCCCAGGTTGTGTTAAGGATGCTCCGTCACGAAGATCCCACTTCCAGAAAAAAAATAATTTCCAAGTATATCATGGATAAAGTACCCACATTCACGTATGCGAAGTTTCAGATAAGGTCAACGACTAAATAAGAGACGACTAATAAGACAAATTGTTGAACTTAGGATTTTAAAGATAAGGGCTTATGGAAGAGTCAGCCTCAAAACACTTGAATCGAGTGATATATTTCTACTCATGCAACACATATTGACAAAACACTACAGCAACGTTGATTAGGTCATGAGGATTTCAAATACAACTAAAAAGTTTTTACTTAACGACTTATGTAAAAAGATATTTAATGGTAAAATGTCGAAATACTTGAAGTTCCCAGAGGTCTCGCGACCGTGTGAATATTCGGCAGCATCGTGGAAATCAGGTGTATTCTGAATAACGCAGAAGCGCATGTGCGAAAATTAAATCATTAGCTACCAAACCTTAAATTGGTTTATGATTGACGTATACGTAGAACAATTGTAATCCTCACAATAAAATAACAAATTTGATCGATTAACGAAACCACTCACTTATTTCTCAACAATAATAAAAAATACATTTGTATTACAAAATAAACAGACATCTTAAGAATATTCCGTAAACTCTCAAAAAAAAAAACGAAAATTTTGTACACAAGCTCACATTGCGCGACAACCCACGGTCAGCTCGTTGCGAATTGCGACGTTGCCATGCATCTCTATACAGTACCGTAATGTAAAATTGTGCCAATTTTACGATATTTATTTATCGATGTACAGTTAATAAACTTTGCATAAAATTACCAATAATACGTTCATAATCAACTGTATTATGATAAACATGTGTATCACTAAAAAAACGGCCCTGCTTACGCGCCCACGCAATCCGGCCCTTCGTGACGAAGCCTCTTTAAGAACCTACTTTATAATTATTACTTCATGGATTGTAATTCCAGCTTCTCCCAATTAATACGTCTCTTCATGTAGACTCCTTGCATCGCATAGAAAATGGAAAACACTTTGACGTAATTTTCCACGTTATCTGATTCGATTGTTCCAGGCGAAGACGGCGCCAGTAACAAAGGTAGCTCGGTTTCACTCAGAGCGCAAGATTCAATTCCATCGAAGGCTCCGAGTTCAGCGCAGTCGGAAGCATCCCTCGGCGATGACGAGCCGGAAGTCGACAACGAGGCAATTGAGGCGAATCAAGCGGTAGAAGTTCCGGATACTCCTAGTCCGCCGTTGAGTCCGGCCGCGTCGGACATATCCGAGACTCAATCGTCGATGGTAAATCAACCATCGGAAACAAATTGGCGCGAAGTTACGGTATCCGGTGGCGAATGAAAAAAGAAAAATAATCGATCGTCTGAGACGCGTGCGAGTATGCTTGTTCGGAACTTAAGCTCGTATCCATACCCACTTCCTTTTACAACACACGTGCACATATGTGTGTGTATGTGGTCCAACCATTGACCTGGGAAAAAAGTACATAAGCAAAAAAAAATTATTAGCCTGGCGGTGGGCCAATAATTTGTTTTTCCTTCTCTTTTTTTCATATTAGAGAAGATTTGATCGCTGTTGCTTCGCGAATTTTGCGTTTTCTATCCTTTTTTTTTAGCAACGACTTGTATAGCGAAACGAACATGCGATTTCCAGGAGAAAGTGAAGGACAAAGAGAGAAAGAGAAAGAAAGAGAATAAAAGAAAGAAAAAAATGGAGACGGAGGGCCTCCTCGAAAATTATCTTGCCGGAGTAACGGACGCGACTCCGGCAAATTAAACGCAGCGTAGTACAAAAATATGAATAATAATAATTATTAAAGGAGGAGAAGCGATCATGATTGCGAATTATAAGTATTTTAACGCAGCACGATTCTTCGTCGAGACATTGTACAATGTGTGATTGCTCTACTTGCCATAACTATTTCAGGTTCAATCGATTGCTTTCACTTAACACTTATTCATTTCTAACTAACCACTTCTGGGAAACGGATCTACTACCGTTTCGTTGTAGATAATATATATATATACACACACACACACATAACACACAAAATTTGAAAAAATTAAAAAAAAATTTGTCGCGCAGTCTTTGTTGCTAAAACGACACTCGTCGGTGTCTACAGTGCTAGGGAGAAGCGTTGAAAAAAACTGTCTTTTATTTCGCATAATAGATTCAAAATATATTGGAAGGCAAGAGGAAGTAAAAGTAACAAAAAAAAACCATAGTATGTACAAGGTTTGGAGACGCAATGACGTGTGATAATCCACGAAGATCCAGACCTGCCTATGGTTTTCTGACGGATGTTCTCAAATGTCGGTTGAAGCGCGATGAACAAAAAAAAAAAGAGGAAAAGAATGAGAAGCGAAGATAACGTCGATAAAACGTTGAAATAATGTCTTGTGTAAATAGATAATGAATTTACCACGTTGAATTAATATGGATTTTTGGTGAGAGCTTGCGGGTGAGCTGTTATGGAATGAAGACTGGATTGTTCTTTTGTCGAGCCGAAAATTTGTAATTTAATAAAAAATAACAATAATAATATTTATCATCATTTCGGGGCACAGCAAAAAACCAAACGAAGGAATCATGACTAGTTTTCGAAACGCGATAAAAGTTTAACGAGCAAATAAGCACACGTGTATATATACATATTGTATATCTATGTGTGTATGTACATGCATGTGTATATTGCCTTGTGTCATTTTGACGTGCTTTTTTTTGACAGCAAATTGTACCGAGGATGTGCATAAGGTTTATGGATGATGTGTGAGAATTGTATATTATGTCCGTGCGAAGTTTACATTAAAGGCCTACGTGCGAAAAAAAGATATAACAGACAAATGAAAAACCAACAAAAAAAAAACAACGGCTATAGAATTTTTAGTACTTAGCGCGCCTGATCGAATTTCGTGCATTGGCGTTATTATGCAGCGGAAACCTGAACATTTATTTTTTTTAATTCGCAAATAATCGGGAGGAATAAAAGAACACAGCATTAAGAAGAAATAAATTATTATATCATTGATCGAATTTTTGTCTTTCGTGAATACTCCGTTAGCACGTTTCGGCGTCGCCGTTTTCATTAATATCATTTCTGCTAAGTTCGATTATTACTTAAGTCCATAAAAATGTGTAGTTAATAATATTGCATAGACTTGTACGTAGCGATTGTTCGCAGGAAAAAGTGCATATAGCGCGCAAACGCTGCGAATACCTTAGGCGAAATTCATTTTTGTTAAGCCTGGCCAGTGTCACACAGATGCGGAGGAGAAAGATAAAAGAAAAATAATTTCACGGTTGTTCTGAATAAAACGCGAACCTATCCACTAGTCATCCGAGATAATACTTTAAGCGAGTGCTATATCGTTGGATGGCATTGCCAAATCGACAATGATCTTGTGCATTTTTCTTTTCTTTCGTATTTAAAGAAAAACATAGTTTTGAAATTACACTTTCGGGTATTTTCATCCCTCTATCAATACATACACATTTCAATTTTTTCGTACTCTCGTCTCATCAAGGGAGAGTACAATTACCCGCCATCGTTCCTTCCACCCGCACTAGCATCACAACGCGCGGTCAACGCGGTCGCTGGTCTTCCGCCCTATTCTTGTTTTGTTGTACAGCAGACTGCGATTTTTCGCAGCGGAGTAAAATTAATTGAGGTTTTAAGGATGTATGTCGAGTCCTTTGCCTTTGAACAATTAAACTGTCGACTAGTAAATATTACATTTTCATTTTAATTATTACTTATAATAATATAAAATAATGATTATTATTTTAAATAATAAAAATGTTTAATTCTTAATTATTTAAAAGTAAATATTCTTTTAATACTACCAAAATAAATTTGATATTCTTGGAGTTCAAAACAAATGTATAAATGCTAAATCAAACGTGACTTATAGCGTAGGCATGAAATTGTTTTTCTTTGCGGTAAATCTGGGAGACAGTAGCCAAACATTTTTCTGATTAGAATTGTTCTACAGAAACATAAAGCTTGGCAGGAAAATAAAAATATGAACATACATCCTTAACGATAGATCCGTCATACGGTCCACCCTTGTTATATCAGAAAAGATTTCTTTTTACCAATCTATTCTCGAAAAGAATAAAGTAGAAAAATCTAAAGAATAACTACTCCTAAGCCTTATCACCGCACGATTGACGCTCTGGTACGATGATAATTTTAGCGTAGAAAATATTCGGAATAATGATAAAATAATCTATTTGCTTTTGTGCAGATTTTATTCAACACTGAAAAAACACCGCTCGGCTTCTTGACTCACAAAATTTCTGTTTTCCGGAAACGGATACTATTCTTGAGCCTCGTATATCCGAAACCGTGATCTTTGGTAATCCGGAATTGTATTTTTGTATAGCGATAATATTTATGTATACATCTTTTACTCGGAAATACCAAGATCAGGTTCAAAATTATTTCGGCTTAGTTAACAAATTGACGAGGTACGTAACATGGATTTTCGATCATGCTCACGTTAATTTTTGTCAAACAATTTTTTCCGAATGCACTTGCTTCTTTAACCGCTTACGGCTGTCTGGTACCAATTTCTTCGTTCCCTGTGAAAATGTACAAAGAAATATATATAAAGTACTGGAATAACTATAGTTTTTCAGAAAATATCTATGGAAAAAATAAAAGTATTTTTATCAAGATCGTTGCACATTGTTGTGCACATAGAGGGATTGTAGATAATTCGTATATTGAACATAAATTCCACTTAAAAATTGAAAACGGCTTCTAGATATAAGTATAAAAAATTGTTTTTTTTTTTAGAATGATTCTACTAATACTGTATTACCAGTATAAGATGTATATTTCAACTTATTGTTTACTATGCCTACGTACAATCTTATACGTTGTTGGGTTCCAATTTTTTTATCATCCTAAAGTTTGCATCGTTGGAACGCAACGAAAATTTCGTAGCCCAATCTTTTTTTCGACAAATTTGTGTTAAAAAACGCTCAAACGGTTTCCAGGATTCTTATCAGAGATCTACACACGAAATTTTCAATATGAGATTTGGGCCATGATATTAATGAAGACATTTAGAAATAAAACAATGAAAAAGAATGTTCGTTACATTCCAATGATGCAAACTTTAACATCGTATTTTTTTTAGAAATTCACGTTACTGTTTTTCCACCTTACCTTTTTCGTTTTGCAACGCTTTGTCTTCTTCCCCTCTAAATTTGCCTCATTCTCCTCGTTTTCAATAACTGCCATTTTGTCGAACATATCGTCGTATTCCGGATCGTTATTCGATTCAGGATCGATTATGTGAAGATCATTGTCGTCATCGCCCTCTTTGCGCGAGCGTTTACCGACGTATGCTGTGGGCTCTTCTTTCACATCGCTTTCCATCGAGAAATCGGAACGCAGTATCATGCAGCTCAGACGGGACGTAAGATACATCTGAATATATTCGTAACGTTTCATATACAAGGAATTCGAATATTGAGAAACGTAGAAATGTTCGAGTACCTTTTTTAAAAGTGCTTTGGAGTCCAAATTGTGTATACGCAGATATCGGTCGAGGCCAACGCTCACGACAACCGGATTCAATTTGGAACAAGCAATCGACGTTATGCTTCCCACAAAATCTTTGTACGTGTTCAATATTTTGCCAGGACTTCGCAAATCTATTAGCTTCATTACACCTCTGCCGGATCCCACAATTATATGCCTAGAAATAAGTGAAAGAAATAGATTTCAATAAAAACGTTAAAAATAGTTATAGGCGATGAAAAAAAATCCCGTGAGATGGAATTCATCATCGAATTAAATCATTTTTTCTTTTTATATGCATATTTTGTATTCAACGACTTACTTTTGCCGAGAAGAAACAGCGAGCGTTGTGAGAGCTTCGTCTTTTACTTCTAGATTTATAACTGGTCTCCTTTGTGCCACAGGATCATAAAGGCGAACCTGAAACATTGTTTACCTCAAAATACTTTTGGAAAAGGGAATACATTCCAAAAACTAACATTTCAAGAAACCTCGTTATATAAATATCTTAATTCTGCAAATTGATAAATGCAATTCGTCCCTATAAATCACGCCCCCTTAAAGTGACAAGGCAAGAAACTGCCCCTTTATACAGAGGGAACAAAATAGTTACTGAACGTATGATTATTTGGGTACTTAGTCCTTACATGGCCAAACTTGCTGCACGTGACAACTTGCGAAGAGTCTGGGAGAAATCCTATGTCCGAAATCCATAGTGGTACTTTGAGCTCCAGCCAGTCGTGCCGAACGTTCTTTTCCTCAAAAATCTTTGTCTGTTTCTCTAAGTTGAACAGTTGTAGCTTGTGTTCCTTTCCACCCGTGGCGATTATGTCGTTATTTGTAGTAGAATGCCTCATCCTCTCCAAGTTCTCACCAGCCTCTATCATTGTTTCGTTGTCTTCCTCGAATCTCCATAACTTCACGTGGCCAGACTCAACGGCTGTTATTATGGCGCTAAGTATAAAATAAATGGATTACAGTCCATTAATTACTTAGAGATTGGGTACATTTACTCATTACTTTGCATATTATAATTCATTTCAAGGAGTTTTAATACCGATCCGTGGCTGCAAGAGTGAAGATGAAAATACAATGAGTTGTCGGCTCGCTGCCGACTTTTTGCGAATAAAATTTAATGTAGAAAATTTATTATTAGGGAATTTCCAATTCATAATATTATCGAAAAATATTTCCAAGCTGGGAAATGATATTAATAGTTATTGTTTTTGCAATTAAATATAAATATGTTGTCACTTTAGTTGAGGAAAAATAACCGATGCGCTTGTCAACAGCGATGGTTTCTGCCATTAACAAGACTATCGCTAAAGCGTCGTCGGCTCCAGTTTATATGAACAGTGACAATCATTCGACGGTCAATGTTTTATAAAGAGTTTTTGATTCGACAAGGTCGAGAAATCGTTAAAAATGTCGAGCTGACAAAATATACATTTTATTATAAAGTTCAAATGCTACAATACTATGTGCGTTTTAAACATCTGTTGATGTTGGAATACCTGCCAGTTAATGATTAGCTGTGAGTAGCTTACTCGACAGAACCAGTTAACACAGTGTTCAAGCTCATTAAAGTAGTACAAGTGGGATCTGATTATTATATCGCTGCTGGATCTTTCGGTATACTACAGATAATGGCCATAGACATGTGTGTATAAAAACTTAAGCAAAGTTTTATCAGTTTTTTAGACTGAGTCTAAAGTTAGAACATTTAAACTGATTTTTTACAGAAATTTTGAAAAGATGAACGGGATTTATTTGTCCATTTTGATTTAAAAAAAATGTATATTGATATATCGCTGTACTCACTCGTTGTATCGGGAGAGGCCTTTGATATTTCCCATGCCAACGTCGCATACGAACGAAGTTGTGAACGCAGCCGACTCCGTATCATAAATTTTGACACTGAAAATATACGATAAACGCATTGTTGTTAGTTACCACGACTGTAACGGAAATAATTGAATTTTTGTACGCGAAATGAATTACTTATGTGTATGACCTCCTGTCTCCTTTGGATCCGCACGCTAGCAATATTTCCTTCTCGTGTTCGTCGGCCCAGGACATAGCTGTGACTTCATGTTCGGCTTGTATCGACATGAGACTTTGTATGTTCTTCGTTATACAGGCCTTTTTGTCGATCTTGATGCCTTTAAACACACCCGACTTTCCACCCACAAACATATCGAAATCTTTCTTGTAAGACATTTTCCATTCGTTGCCGTGCGTAGACAAGAGTATCAAAACTTTACATCAATCGAACACCATGTGCGCTCGCAATGTGTTTAACGCTGGGAAACTTAACCTCTAAAAGTTGGAGAGAGATGATGAATAACACAAGTTCTGAAGCTTTTCAAACGCGATGGCACCACCAACACGGAAGTCGTTAAAAGCGTTTCCTTTCGCTACACGTTTTCGAAAAAACAGAAGGCATATATTATGAAAATCGTACATAGCGACAGTTGGTAAAGTGCAGAGCGTACACGCAAATTACCAGAAGGAATGTTGATATTGCAGCACAATTTGTTAATTGACTAAGCGCACTGATCTCACCAAATGTTCGAAGAATCAAGTTTAGCGAAAAGTACAAATTCTATTCGACGATTATCCCTGGTTATCCCGTTTAACTGCGAATAGTGGAAAAACAGTAATAAAAACGCGACTTCGATAATGAGTAACGTAATGAAGTCGTTTCGGGAGAGTCTGTCGAACGCAAAACACGTTCTTATTCTTACGGGAAGTGGAATATCGGCAGAATCTGGTATACCAACGTTTCGTGGTCCCGGCGGCTTTTGGCGAACATATCAAGCCCAGAGTCTCGCTACGCCGCAAGCTTTTCGCTCTAATCCTTCCTTAGTATGGGAATTTTACGAATACCGACGACAACTCGTTAGCAAAGCTATGCCGAACAAGGTACTCAATTTCAGGAAACAAGTCCACCGTTAGCGCCACTTTTTCAAAAAGTGAAATTCAATTATTTTTCTATTCATTTTTTTCCAACCTTAATTTGCTTTAAATAAGAATGATTTTCCAAAAATTCGAATGAATTTCGACACATTCAACAACATTCAGTTACACAATAAGTCTAAACGCATGCTCGACAGGCACACGAAGCAATTTCGAGGTTTCAGAACAGATTTAGGAGAGACGGCAAGGCTGTGACTCTTGTGACTCAAAACATAGATGGGCTTCATCAGAAATCTGGCACGGATGAGGTAATCGAACTTCATGGATCACTGTACAAGACTCGGTGCACGAAATGCAAGAATATCGAATTCAACGATACGATTCCCATTTGCGCAGCTTTATCCGACAAATGGTAACATTCTGCAACACTGTTGGTTCATATTCTCACATTTTAGAATGTACTTTGCATAGATGCGCATCAAAAATAAGAATTGGAAAATGCTCTGTAAATTTGTGAATGAAAATAGCGTGTGTTTATGAATATTTATAGCTATAAAGAATAATAGACATATTTTGTTGGGGGACCGCAAATGGTCAGTTCGCCGGATCCAAAAGCTACAACGTCAAATATTCCTGTAGAAGAATTGCCAAAGTGCACAAAAAATGGATGTTCCGGCCTACTGAGACCCGACATTGTATGGTTCGGTGAAAATCTTCAAAAGGCTGTTCTTGATAAAGCTCGTAATTACTAAATTTTTCACATATAATAAATATTCCATTTTCCCAATAGCATTAGTTTCTCTGCCTTCCTATGATATTTGCAATTACTCCTATGTGAAGTTGAAATTTTCGAGTTTATTTGCAGACTCGTTTTGATAAATTTCAAAATTCTTCATGATTTTGCAATATGGCTATAAGTAACTCTTAAGTAATGGTATTTATTTTATTGGGTATTTTATAAGATAAAGCTGTCGAATCTTGTGATGCCTGTCTTATTATTGGCACATCGTCCGATGTATATCCAGCGGCAATGTTTGCACCAACTGTTGCTGATCGGGGCATTCCTGTAGCTGAATTCAACCTCGAAGTGACTTCGGCTACACGACACTTTACGTGAGTACTTATTTTCGCTCATGACACTATGAATTGGATTGGGATATAACAAACATAAATTGTATATGTAACACCGTTTAATTTAATAGTTCATTAATATTTCATTCTGATTTAAAGATACCATTTCAGCGGCCCCTGTACCGAAACGGTTCCGGAAGCACTCGATCCTTGAAAGATCTGGCCGCTCCCCCGCCAAGCAACAGCGAAACCTGGAACGATCGTATGCAAATCGAATTTCAATGGGTTCTTGATAAGAAAGAGAATTGCACCAATAGTCCAAGTGACATCTGGTTAAGAGATGTAGGAAACTATATGGGCTAACAGTAATTCTTTCTTCACCGAGTTTTCAAAAAGAAGGGATAGTGTACAAACTAGTTCGAATAGTATTTAAGTATATTTTTAAAAACTGTTGAATGGTACCAGAGAGTATACGTACAGTCCGTTTGACAAAAGTGTGTACAGCTACATTTTTCTGAAAACTGTTAGAGGGTAGATTCAAACGCGAGCAGATAGTGAGACCTTTCCACCAAGATGCTTCAAAAAGGAAGCGTCAGTTGTCGTCCGACCGTGGTCGCAGATGAACCGCCGTTGTCCGGAATCACGTCGAAAAACGTCTCGCTTGGGCGAAATGTGTTTGGACTGCGATTGGGGCAACGTAATTTTTTCGGACGGAGCTTCTTTTTGGGCACGTGCTCCGATCAATCATACCGGGTCTATCCACACCAATATACACCAAAAATGTAGAAGGTCAATGAAAAAATAAACACGAAAAATTGTATTCGGAGTATATTTTTATTTTGTACTAAAAAGTCGAAACCGGCCGAACCGAATGCAGAACCGAGAGTGCTTTCGACCGCTCGAATCCACGACTTGCATAGGCCGGATATGCAAGTCGTGCCTTCGACCGTTCAAATCCGCAACTTGCATAGGCCGGGTATGCAAATCGCGTATTCGAGTGATCGAAAAAATACGAATGCTACAATTAACAAAATTATCTATATTAACGCTTTCCGTATCATAATTATTTTTTTTTATATTATACATTTTACAGAAAGCACTCAGAAAAATCATATATCTTATGGTTCATTTTTTTTAATAAAAAAAAAACTCCCTTCGGATAGGTCAGAACAAAAATTTTACCGAGTTCGAGCGATGCTTGTTTATAGAACTGGGGAATTATGACGCGAACGGTAACAACGGCGAATAAAATATTTTAAATTGCAGATTGTACATTATAGGAGCAGCGTGAACGAACGATTTAAAATTTTTATTTATATATTTATATTAAATATATAAATAAAAATGTTGTAAATGTACGTTAAGAATTGCATACATTGAAATAAAATATTAATTTCTTGTTACATTATTAAATTTAGTGGATTCATAATTCTTTTTTTTATTGTAGCATTCGTAGTTTTCCATCACTCGAATTCGCGACTTGCAGCATAAGCTGGATATTCAAGGCGCATATTCGAGTGATCGAAAAAATAACCTTAAATTCGATGATCGTATATTTTTTTATTAATCCCAGTTTTTGTGTATGATCACGTCGCAGTCATAAATGAACAAAAAGGGATAATGGAAAAATTAAAAATACACCGATCGGATCAACGACATTGTATTAAGTTTTTTTTTAAAGAGTTGCAGAAAAACAAAGTTTATTGGCCAACTTCACGGAGTTGCGAGCGTGTTTTAAAATAATGATAATAATAATGACAACTAGTGATGAGTATTGTGTCGGATGGAAAGCTTGTCGGGCGCGTCTCAACAGTAAAGTTTTGAATCGTTGTTCAAACACATTTATTACGATAAACAAGAAAGATAGTTGATTGCGAAAATGTCGTGTTGCGATGTTGAGGAAGAAGAGGAACAACAACCCGATCCTACCAGAGTTCGTGGATGTACGGATATCTTCTGGCTGTGTTTGTTCATTGCTTTCTGGTGTCTTATGGTACGTAACCTTCGTAAACTTCTAATTTTCACATCCCCCTTAAATTAAACATTACTAATCACGTTCTATTCTTAAAGTGTTGTCACGTGAATGCAATTACTCGATGCAGCGGCGGTTTTTCACTGTCGCCTCTATACGTAAATTCTCTTATCTGATCGTCACGCAATTCTTTGTATTCATTTTCCCCATTAGATCCTGATAGCGGCGTTCGCCCTGGTCTACGGAAATCCGATGAGGCTTATCAGCGGATACGATAGCTTTGGTAATACCTGCGGTATGAAGAATGAAAAATTTGGAAAAATGGAATTATCTGGTCAAGATACTAGCGACAAACCGTAAGCAATTTTTCCTAGAACTAGCCATGCCATTTCTCCTACTGTACGTTTTTTTATTATAATTTTTGGATAAATTGTGAATAGTCTTAAATAAGACACTAAGAAGAATTATTGCTATCTGATAAAAAAGACAGAAGCATTACTGATATTAAAAAGGATTCTCACTATCGCAGTATCTAGGATTCTTACCTATAAAAATCTGCTTCCGTCTCTCCTGTTTCCACTACCTGAAAAATAATGATCACCACAACCAATTTTAGAAAACACGAATATTGCCCACAACCCCTGATCACTTATTTTGGTATGCTTAATTGTTTATTTATTTATTCATTTATCTGTCTGTTTGCACTCATTTTTTGTCAGCTTGCCACTAGAGGTATTCTTTCAATTGTAATACTTTTTTTGGAAAAATGTTGCTGATAAAAAATGAATACATTAGTGAATAAGCAGAAACAAGCATTTTTTTATAGAACAGAGAACACGCATGTACAATAAAGTTTGGTGGAATATTTTATATTATACACATATTAACTGATCTAGTTTTATTGTGATAATAATGCTTGAAACAAAAAGACAATGGTGCCAGAGTGAACCTATTAATTAACATCTTTTGTTTCAGATATCTCTTCTTCCGAGATATGACGGACGTGAAGCAATCATTGAAAATATGTGTCAAGAAATGTCCCGATAGAACAATGAACTCGATGCAGGATGTTTGTCAATTTTACAAAGAAACAGGCTCTCAACTCTGCCATCCAGCGGGTGATTTTTCACCATGCGACGACCGCAGTAAAAACAAGACCGTATACTGTCCTAATTTGCCGGTTTACGAGAGCATTCCCATTCTAAACAGATGCATACCAAAGGCGATAAAGGATGCGACGACTACTTTAATTTCCAATCTTTACGGTGTACTCAACTCTTGGGATGTGATCGAACAGATACTGGGGGATCTCTACAAAACATGGAGAGAAATTTTGGGATTGTCATTCCTTGCTTTTTGTACGTATTTTCATAGTTTTTCTTTTCACACAGAGACTTGGTATGACCCTGTAAAAATAAAGAACAGAAATGGGAGAATAATTGCATCTTTCATATCAATATTCACAAAAATTTAATTGATAAGTTTCGAAATTCCTGCATGTTTCATATGACGTTGAAGTTTGCATCGTTTGAATGCAACGAAAATTAATTCTTTGGAATTATTCGTTTTTTTTTTGTTGTCGGTTTAGGCTGTGAAAATTGCTGAAACGTTTCTACGTAATCTCATTAGACATTTACGACCTCAATTTGCAAAAGAGACTGTATAATGATAAAAATAAAGAAATAAAAAATGAAAAAAACATATCGTTGCATTCCAACGATGCAACCTTCAACGTCATTGTCCCATTACCTCCAGGACAAATCGACTCTTATTATTTTACATCAACTTATTCTTTACCACAGTTTTGTCGCTGTTCACGATCGCGATGTTCCATCTGTTGGCCAGTTTCGTCACGTGGATTGTAATGATACTCGTTAGTGTCACCTGCATCGGTATGAACTCGCATCAGGAGTACATATTGGATATTTCCATTGTTTCTATCCAGCAAAGTAATTTTTCCTAGAATTCATAAAATTCGGATATTTCAGGTGGTACCGGCCTTTTGTGGTGGACTTATATCGGTATCAAACGAACACTGGATGCGACCGATTCTAGCCAGCTATTGGAGGAATCGGTCAGAAATGAAAAAGCTTTTCTGGCTTTTGCCATTATAGCGACGATAATAACTGTAAGTTCAATCGAGTCTTCGAGCGATACTTATTGGCCCGGACATTATAAACCAATCGTTGATGAACAATGAACGTTGTTTCCTCGCTAGGTGATTCTGCTCTTCCTCTTGTGTGTAATTAGAAAGCGTATAACTTTCATGGCGGCATTGTTCAAAGAGAGCGCAAAGTGCTTGGCAGAACTTCCAGGATTATTTTTTCAACCGCTCTTAACGTTTGTGGCGCTTATAGTTTTCTTCGTCTTCTGGGTCATTGTGATACTCTGCCTTGCCACAGCCAGTGAGTATCGTTCCCTTGCCCACGACTCTTGACGCACCTATCACTGAACTACATAGAAAACTTCATTTCAGATTATCCTGGCACAAAGTCAGTACAAATGTTAAACGCATCAGGTAATGTTCAATTATTGCGGCCGTCCGATCCGACAAATGCATTTTTCGAGCAGAAAAGACTCGATTTGCCCATAAAGAGTCCCAAGAGTGAGTATCTCAATTCAATATCGGCATAATCGGTAAGTAATAAAGCTCAAATGTATTTTCGCGCGAAATTACAGCCTTTACTTTTGTCGAGTTTGTCGATTCTACGTGGGTTAAGTACATGTGGTGGGTTTACATAATCGGACTCATCTGGATTTCCGAGTTCATCACATCCTGTCAAGATATGGTGATAGCCGGCGCTGTCGCTCATTGGTATTTTCGGTAAGCTCTCTGCTTGAAATTACAATTACTTAACGAGTTAAAATTTAAAAAATGCAGAGAATTTTTCAGGAAATTTCGCAGGGCAGATGATTTTTCTGAACAAATCATTTTCGGAGCTCTTTTCGAAGACTGAAAAATTACACATTTCAGAGGCAAGAATTCGAGTGCATCACCAGTATGTTCGTCAATGGGAAACTTGGTGAGCTACCACCTTGGCTCAGTCGCATGCGGATCGTTTCTCATCACCATTTTCAAATTGCCGCGATTGATACTTACGTATTTGCATCAGAAGTGAGATTTCATGAAAGTTTTGACGTTACGCGTTTAATGTAAAAAACGTTAGGCGTTTACAACAGTGATTTTCTTCCAGATTCGAAAGAACCAAAGAGACATCACCTTGTGCTCAGTGTGGTTTGAAAAGCTGCATTTGCTGTTTCTTTTGTTTAGAAAAATTCATTCGTTACATGAATCACAACGCGTATACTGTAGTCGCTATCGAGGGAACGCATTTTTGCAACGCCGCGAGAATCGTGAGTAATGCATATTTCTTTTGTCGAGGCTGCGATTCGTATACTCATTAAATCATGGAAAAGACGAGAGTGATTTTCATTTCGTCCAAGTAATAAACGTTTAAAAAAAAAAAAAACTCATTCGGTTGAAACCTCGGCCAGAAGTCCAGACGAATGAAAGGATTTAACAATAGTAATAAAATTTAATCTTGTCTTTATTTCCATTAGACCTTCCGTAATCTGGAATGCAAAACTTGAAGTATTCCTTTTACGAATTCAACAATTAACTGATTTTCGTCTACGATCAATTAAAAATATATCCCCGTATACTGATGAACTTTCGAGCCAAGTTACCAAACTCAACAAAAAATTACGAATTTAAAAATCGTTTAATTTATGCAGTACTTTATGAAGATTAAATGCTGGCCACATTTCCATCTAATAATTTATATGCTAAATAACTCTAGATATCTGATATAAGCTGCGCTAAGCATGTAAAATTTTTTGAAGAATCCGTAACGAAAATAAAAGCCAGGGTTCACTGAATGTTTAACGAAAATATTAATGATAAAACTTAGAAAAATGGAACTAGTAGAAGAATTTTCGTAACCACAACTTTTCAGAGTACATGTAAAAATGTCTAAATCTACAAAATTTATGCGACATTTTTTATTCCAGTTCATCGTTGGGTATAATGATTGATTTTTGTTAAGTGCCACTGCAATCTACTAATGATTCAAAAGGGCCCTGGCTTATGCGCCCACGAAATACAGCCCTCCACGAAAGGAATACCTCAAAGTAATAACCCATTGACTTTTTAGGCATTCACAACACTCGTGAGTAACGCTATGCAAATAGCCGTTATCAATGGGATAGGAGACTTTGTACTTTTCCTGGGCAAATGTTTCGTGATGGCGGCAACCGGTAGTATAGGTTTGCTGTTCATGCGACAGGACCCAAGATTACACTTTTACGCAGCTCCCATATTCGTAATCTGCGTATTTGCGTTCTTCATAGCTCATTGCGTAATTTCACTCTACGAGGTAAGCTTTTTTTTTTAATTCTACGAATTAAATTGATGTAATCGCACAGTAATTTATACGTTCAATTTTACCGCGAAAATTATTCATTCGATTTCAACGATTTCAGACCGTAATCGATACGCTGTTCTTGTGTGTTTGCGAGGACAAAAATCTTAACGGCGAGAATGGCAAATGGCGCCAATCTCCTCTCGCCCTTTTCGACGGTAATCCGAATCCGGAGGTCCAGCAAGCCCACGAGTTAGCACCCATCAATGAATAATTTTTTTAACTCAGATTTTCTTCCTTTTCCGCCATCAAGCACCGCGTACTTTTGCGCAGCGTTAATTTTTACTAGTGCAGCTAGGATAGACATTTTAACTCACAACAAAGTCTACTTGGACAGCCGAGAAAAGCGAAGGGGGTATCGAGAACGATTGTTTCAAAGACCGATTGACATCCGCACCTTTGTAACTTAACGTACACAAATCTGCAAACTGTTCGTTTTTTTTCCTCGTACAAAGATTACGTTTTCATACGATGTGATCGAGATCTCGGTACAACTAGCCATAATTATTTCTTTGCTGCAATCGTACAAATAATCGAATATTATCATTGAACATACGTTGAGAGACATTCGGTTAGTTTTGGGGCAGCTTTTATACGTCACTTAAGAGAAGTATTGAAAAACTAGCTGAGTTCTAGGCATGTGCGATGAAAGAAAACGTTTATCTTGACATTCGCGTTACGTGCAATAGGTAATCGTCATGCCTGTGAAAAAGTATGTACAAAAAAAAGAAACTAAGAGAAAGATTCCTTACTACTGGTAGAGATTCAAAGAACAACGAAGGAAATACAAAAATAATTTACATTCGTACTTTTTGAGTCGAACTAATTAGGCTGTCATGAAAACCGCTTCCGAATTGTAGATTCATTTCAGTGATACATTTAGATCATGTTAGGTTAGCGTTTAAATGATAATGTGTCATTTCTAGCGATTTTAAGATGTGAATGTGTATTTTTCTCTTCGTTTATGAATTATCGGATTTTATCGTGCAATGCTACTACTAGCGAGTCGTGAATGGTACTTTTTTTTTGTACCACCATTCGCTGTGATGTTGGACGTTATTTTTTTACAGCTATACTTGTGAAGACATATATAAGAGGCTCGCGTGAATTAATGTACAAAGTACTTCACGATCCCTGTGGTAGGGATTTTTTAAATCGATTTTCGGTGACGTTATTTTTATCGAGGTCATACAGTATTTCGGTTTCTTTCGATTTGCATCAATACGTCGTAACTCGAGACTTGCATAACCAATCGTTATCTTTAATAATTCTATTTCGCGGAAGGCGAGCGCTTTCGATAGTACAATGAATTTTTTCGACGTTTATGTTAATGCAATATGTAGATATATATATACACACATATATATACTATATACACTTATACACAATCGTTTATATATTTGCGTGGTCAGCTGTATTTTTTTACAATTCTATCGTCTATACATACGCACATAAAAAAGTGCAAGGTTTCGATATTGTGCTTGATCTATTTACACCTCAACTTCTGAAGCAAGCAAATATAAAGAATAATAAAAGAATCGATTTTCTCGAATCATATTGTCAAAATGCAAATTCTCTTTTTCCTCCTTCCCTTCTTTTTAGTTTCCTCTTTTTATCCGTACTCACTATATTTGTATTTAAACAATACCACAAGTAATGCTTTTTATTAGTGTAAACCGCGATACATCGATCTGTGTAGCGAAAAATATTATTGATACCTTACGTCCTAACTTTCTTTGCGACAACCTTCTTCTTTATCTTTTTTTTTGGTGCTTTGTTCAAACGTTTTTTTGAAGCTCCATTGATCGTTTTCGCCGAGGCTGAAACCTTCGAGGTTTCAATTTCTTCCAATTTTTCGGCTTTCTCCAGCGGCTCACCCGTGAATATTTCATCGATGGGATTGAGCGCGTAAGACACCTCAGGTTTGTTGGCTTGTCGGACCATTTTCTGCTCTATTCTGTTCATGTATTTTCCACCAGCTTTTTTACTCATAGCTTGTCGATACTGGAAAAGAGAAGATAACATAATCGTGTGAAAATGTCCCAAAATGCTCCAAGTGATTTTCCATTTTCAAACAAATATATCGTGCTCACCTTTGCCGGTGAAATGTAGTGTGGATTGTCCCAGAGTGTTTCACCCCCAAAACTGCTGCCAAATATCTTCACGGGATTCAGCACGAAACGCGGTCCAATTTCCGCCAAACCACCGTCTTCCGTCAATATTTGAAAGTTTCTAAACCATATTCTATTGTCGAGTATGCTAAAAGTGTAAACGTGATCGAAGAAAGGCTGGCTCTTCGGATGATGATTCGGCACTCCGAATATTTGCGTGAATAGCTCTTTCAGAAGCGCATAGTGAGGATTCGTGGTGAATTGTTCGTCAAAGGAGAGTAAAGGTCGGGAGCCCTTCAGACAATTTCCCGTCAATTTTAACTCTCCCATAGTGTAGACTGAAAAGTTCGAAAATATTAGTAATCAGCAAAACTTTTTTTTAAATTATTTTCTTGTTATGAGAATAATGCGTACTGTTTTCTACGAGGAATTTTGCGCACGGCCCTGTTGGTACATTGGAAAACCACATGTACAGATCCCGCTTCCTTCTTCCCTCGAAGAGTACCGCCTTGTTGCAATTCTTAATTTCGCATATCTCATTAACAACTTGAAGATTTTTGGAACGTTCCATCTTTGCCTCTGTTCTGTGATGAGGCATTAGGGTCTTTATGTCTTCCATCAGATGACGGTCCCGATGATTTATACCACGCGATGCGAAAACTAATACTCGCTGTTTGTTTATCCATTTCACCTGTGACGGGAACGTTATCAATGACAAATACAATCCGACACACGATTGAAAGACGATAAATTAAATTCATTTATGATATAACAATCCGAAACACGATAAAGACGATAAACTACCGACTTTTGATCACTTTGTTCAAATCTTGCTCGAGTTTTTGAACTTACATTACGTGTGCATTATTTGTAGCATGTAAATACAAAATAATAATAATAAAAGTACGGGTTTGTCCTACCTTAAATAGTTTAAATACTTTATATAAATGCAACGAAGCCGAACATAACAAAACTTTAAAATTCTTTTATTTGCCCATCGCATGGCACCTATTGTACTTGCTTAATGAACATTAACAATATTTTTAGGTTATCCTCTGACCTTTTTAGGCGCTGGCTCGTCGGACATTCGTTTTGGAGGTAACGTGATCTCTTCTTCCGCTGGTGATTGCTCATTCTCTTTTTCAATTTCTTTCCTCTTTCGTTTCAATACCTTTTTCGCCATTATTCAGTGAAAATAACAATATTATATGTTGGGGTTCTGTGACACACGTGCTCCTTTTCTCACACGTAAACCCGCACTCCCGTTTTGACTTTCACGATGCGCGCGCAAACGCACCGTAAAAAACCGCTACGAGTGCCATCTCTGCAGGATTTTTGGAAGCTCGTTCGGTATCCCAACTCCAGTTAAATATATATATATATATATATATATCTCGATGAATAGCACAATCGGGCTCACATGACACCTACCCGAAGTTTCTAGTCGTTTCGAGACGGCGCTCGAGACCTACGATCGATAACGAAGAGTACGGACAAAGAAATTCTCGACCCTTCGAGAAACTCCTCCACAGGAGTTCGGAAAGTTCTGGACGATTCGAGATTCGCTGATTTAGAGCCAGCGATTCGAGCCAATGTATTTTGGAACGATTTCGATGAATCGTGACAAAAATATTTGCACGTGGGATGTAAAATATAAGCACTTACGCGTCATGTTGAAATACAAATATAGAGCTGACAATATAATGAAGCATTATTTAGAGTGAACGTTTTGGAAAATTCCGAGGAGCAGTATTTCCAACACCCCAAACAAACTCATTTACTTTTTTTGTTTGTTCACATCTAATTAAAAAAGATACTATTCCTGGCAATTCTCTCAGTTCTATAAATATAGTATTTACATTATTTCCACGTGTAATTATAAATTGATTTTTTTTTTATCTCACAATACAGCAGATTCGCTACGCTGAGTAATTCAAAAGAAACGCAAAGCATCGAAAACATCAGCACGTACTCTATAAACATTAGTAACCTGGACTTTAACTATAACAATTTTTCCCATGAACTACACAAATTTTTCACCTCAATATTTCTTCGCGAAAACTACGTTTTGAAAAATAAACAAACAAATTATCCGACGTTATACATACATAAAATTGGAGCATATCGAAAAACGCGTGTTTTTCGGAAAATAATTCTACCGTCGGGATGACCTCGAGCTTGGAGGGTTGAATTCCAATATAATAATCATAAAATGCTCATAGACACGAGGAAAAAATGCAGAAAATAACGACTTGTACGAAATACTTGAGAAACTCGTCGCTGTACATTGTGCAGAAGGGCCAGAATTGCATAAGAACGAATAAAAAAGTTTGTTCATCGTTATAACATATATTGATGTCTTTGATTTATTTTCAAAACAAAAAATGGGAGATGTGTGAAAAAGTTTTGTTGTTTATAAGTAAATCCAATGGAAAGCGTTTTGTACTCGACATGTTATCAAAATATGCGACCTTGCTATATATATATATATATATATATATATATATATATATATATATATATATGTACACGGGTACATTGGTGAGAAAGGTCTAGAAACCTCTGGAACGGCTTCACCGGCTACACACAGGTAACGAACGTTGCGCGAACGCTCGAGCACATTCGGCGTCGGAAAAAGCGGCGGTGGGGGTTGCCTGCTCGAGCGTATATAAAGTGGCCGTGCTGCCGAGAGTGTCAGTCTACAAACAAAAAGCGAACGAGTAATATCGAGAGCTAAACATTCGAGAGAGAGAGAGAGAAAAGCGACTTAAAGTTGTTGACATCTCTGCGAAACGAAAAATTAAACATTCAAACTACGTACATCGAAAGTAAACAAATTACATCGATTATTCGAGTTGGTTAATAATAACGAACAAATCAGAAAAAAAAAGAAACTCACGTCAAGATGCCTGCAATTGGAATTGATTTGGGAACGACTTATTCGTGCGTCGGTGTTTGGCAACAGGGAAAAGTTGAGATAATCGCGAACGATCAAGGAAATCGAACGACACCGAGTTACGTGGCTTTCACGGAGACTGAGAGGCTAATAGGCGATGCGGCGAAGAATCAAGTAGCCATGAACCCGACGAACACGGTATTCGACGCGAAACGGCTGATCGGTCGTAAATTCGACGATCCAAAGATACAGAGCGACATGAAGCATTGGCCGTTCAAAGTTGTATCGGATGGTGGCAAGCCGAAGATCCAAGTCGAGTTTCACGGTGAAGCTAAGAGATTCAATCCCGAGGAAATAAGCTCAATGGTATTGACGAAGATGAAGGAAACCGCCGAGGCGTATCTCGGCGAGAAAGTCAAGGACGCCGTTATAACCGTGCCAGCATATTTCAACGATTCGCAGCGTCAAGCAACCAAAGATGCGGGCGCAATAGCGGGTCTTAACGTTCTAAGGATAATAAACGAGCCGACAGCAGCAGCCCTCGCTTATGGTCTCGACAAGAGTCTCAAAGGCGAGAAAAACGTATTGATCTTTGATCTTGGCGGCGGAACATTCGACGTGTCCGTTTTGTCCATCGACGAGGGTTCGCTCTTCGAGGTCAAATCAACAGCCGGTGACACTCATCTCGGTGGCGAGGACTTCGACTCGAGGCTCGTCGATCATCTGTGCAAAGAGTTCGAGAGAAAGTACAAGAAGAATATCAAATCGAATGCTCGATCGTTGCGACGACTTAGAACCGCAGCTGAGAGAGCCAAGCGAACTTTGTCGTCCAGCACCGAGGCAAGCATCGAGATCGACGCCCTCTACGAGGGTATCGATTTTTACACGAAAATTTCGCGAGCTCGATTCGAGGAGCTGTGCGCCGATCTTTTCCGTGCGACCCTCGAGCCCGTGGAGAAAGCTTTGTCAGACGCGAAATTGGACAAGAGATCGATAAACGACGTCGTCCTCGTCGGTGGCTCGACCCGCATACCCAAGATCCAAGCGATGCTGCAAAACTTCTTTTGCGGCAAACCGCTGAATCTATCGATTAATCCGGACGAGGCGGTTGCTTACGGGGCGGCTGTACAAGCGGCCATATTGACCGGGGAAGGCGGCAAGAACTCGACCCTTCAGGATGTATTGCTCGTGGACGTTGCCCCGTTGTCACTCGGTATTGAGACCGCCGGTGGCGTCATGACCAACATCATCGACCGCAACGCCCGCATACCCTGCAAGCAGTCCAAGACCTTCACCACTTACGCTGACAATCAACCGGGCGTCAGTATCCAAGTATTCGAGGGTGAACGCGCAATGACCAGGGACAACAATATCCTTGGGAAATTCGAGCTGAGCGGCATAGCGCCCGCGCCGCGTGGAGTTCCAAAGATCGATGTTACCTTTGATATTGATGCCAATGGTATACTTCACGTAACTGCGAAGGATGTTGCGAGCGGTCGCAGCAACGACGTTCGGATTACGAACGACAAGGGCCGTTTGTCGCGCGAGGAAATCGAGAGGATGCTCGCCGAGGCGGAGCGTTATCGCGATCAGGACGAGGAACAACGGGCCAAGGTCGAGGCGCGTAATAACGTCGAGAGCTATGTATTCAACGTCAAACAGGCGATACAGGACAACGGCGATAAACTCGACAAATCGGACAAGGATAACGTCGTTCGGCTCTGCGAAGAAACGATCAAGTGGCTGGACAATAATACACTCGCCGATAAGGAAGAGTACAAGCATCGACTCGAGGAACTGCAGAAACAATGCTCCCCCGTAATGGCTAAAATTCATCAGGGCGGAGCTGCCGGAGGTCCCCAAGATTGCGGCGCCCAGTATAGACAGGCAGGCAACAAACAGTCCGGCCCATCCGTCGAAGAGGTGGACTAAACGAGCTTATCGGCATTTTTCCCGGTTCACCCTCCAAAGACTGACATTGTTGTACTTAATTTATGTTTTCACTTGGACAGCGAACAATCGATTCGTTCCTCTAGTCCTTCGAATATTATGGGTTTATACACGTTAGACTGTTGAGATACGTTGAAAAGAATGATCATGATGAAGTTGTAGGACAAATTGGCTGTATAACACGATAGGGTACCAAAATAAACTTTTCTTTTTTAATATAAGGACTTGTTTATTTTCTTCAATAATCCTTGTCATCGTGAAAGCAATATTCCTATGGTATGCAAGTTCGCATCGTTGGGATGCAACGAAAATATATATTTTTCTCATCGCTGTATTTTTTTTGTTGGCATATTCAGGCTATCAAAATCAGTTTAACTTTTTGGAAATCCTCATTGAAAATCTTTGACCAGAATCTGCAAAAAAGATTTTAGATAATAAAAATAAAATCAAGAATTTTCGTTGTATTCCAACGATACGAACTTGAACACCATATATTGCTTTTACCCTTATCAGCCGCGAAGTACGCAGTGATGCCATGTACGGAAAAACAGAAGAGCTAGCGACTGGTCGAAGGTGACGAATCGTCCGAGAATATAAAAAACAGTTAGCTTGTATAATTTATACCAATCGCACAAATAATCTTCGAATACAGAATCGGGTGTTTGATTGAAAACAACGTTCGTGCCGTTTAACATCATTATGTAAGCCTCAATCGTTTGCGTACTGTTTTTTTTTGGACATTGCGTGCCAGTTGTTGCTACTTAATGGCGTTCTTCCGAAGCAATCGCGACTTAATGATTGGTCTTTTCAGAAGAGAATTTTTTTTTGGCTTGAATATGACCTCAGTTTTTTTTCGTCACCTCTTAAGGCCTTAATCCACTCCAAGATTTTCCAAAAATTGATTTTTTTTTGTTAAAATTTACGTTTGTACTTATAAAATTATATTCCAAAAGATTATGGGTGTGTAAAATCTTTAAGTACTCGATTTTCGAATTCTGGCGCAACCCCTCTTGATTCATGTCGTAACTTTCTACTAACTTTAAACGCGTTTATATTAAAACTACTTTTTTTCAAGTCGGCCGGACTCATAAACAAATTTCAACCGATTCACTTGAAATTTTAATTGTATATTTAGAATTACATTTTCTGAGGCACTACGAAGGATTTTTTAGTTATATTGCATAGTTCCTTTTTTTATAAACAATTTTCTGACGATTTCTCATGGCATTTTATATTTTTTGTTTTAGAAATGCGTCATTTTGACAAAAAACAATATATCAAAAAAATCCTACGTACTTCTATAGCTATTCTTATATATAATCGAAAAAACTTTAGTGTCTCATCATAACTCAAAAATTATAGGAGCTGTTGGTCCGGCCATTGACCTTCCAGAAATAAAGACGTCATCGGAAAAATGCTGCACAGTCGCCATTTTGACATGTATCGCTGTGAAAAAATAATTTTGCATAGTCAATTACGTGTATAATAAAACCCCTATTTTGTAATTCCGATTTATTTTATAGTCTCGCTGAAAAAAAATCACAAAATATGTCCTTTTTTTAGCCTCTAGAGTGGCCTAAGGCCTTAACTAACCAGAAGCTTTTGGAGTGTTGCTTTCAGCCAACTTTTGGCTCCGTAGATCTGGTCGAAGATACGTTTCTGGCGGGTCGTAGTTTTCGACGGTGAGGCTTAAGTTCGCGAAAGTTGCCTAAACTGGGGTCTAATACGCGTTTGCCATAAGATCGGATAATTATGAGTTGCGATAGAACGATTCAGATGAAATTTGCAGCGTTGGAAGGCAATGGAATTTTTCTTTTCACCTCGCCCCTTTTTTTCTTGAAGATTCCACGAACGAAAATCTCTCAAACGCTTTTTTTGTGGTCCTTATCGGAGATCTATAACCTAAGGCTGCAAAGAAAGATTTCGGATGATGGAATAAATAAAAAAAATATATATATATACTTTTCGTTGCATATCAACGATAAAAACTTCAACGTATCGGTCGAGAAATTTTTTCCAGCTCGAGGGTGGTCACATGAATCAGTCATTTATTGTTTCCACCCAATGCCATATAATTTTTATGTATGTATATATTTAATATACTGTCACTAAATCGGCGAAGATCCATGATCGCATATTTTTACGTTGATATTTGATGCTGCAATTTGGTTGTATATATATTTGACGATACAAACAAGTGAATGGAAGAAATACTTTTGTAATAAGCGCGATCACTGAATGGGAAATTATTGAATACATCTTGAGCTCTGAGCATATCAATAAGAAACGGAGCGAACGATGATTCCCCATTTCATATGTATATTTACATATATATCTCCGGTTGTAAATTTTTGGCTTTCTCACTTTACGATTTTAGAGGAAACAAAGAAGAAAAAAACCGCGTGAGACTGTTCGTACGCCCAGCACTGATAATAAAAAAGTAGATGCTGCGGAATGCCACAGTGTCGTAATAATATTTATAATTCAGCGCAATTCCAGGCATTTTAGTCAAGATGCGTCCAAGGAAGCGGTAAGGATTGTGTGCGATTGAGTGTATTTAACGAGCGAAACGCAGTTTCAGCACGAGTGTAACAAAAGTAGAGAAATTAAGGAAGAACACACTTTTGTGCGACGTGAACGCATATGGAGAGTACGGATTCGCAATTGCCCACAAATAAGAAGAAAACTAATTGCATTTGCCATTGATATCGTGGAGCAACCATAGATCGATATCTTCAAGCATCGGGATTAACAATAGAAATGTAACAATGGTTATTAAATCGACAAGACGGTTGTCACGCAAAAAAAAACAATATTTCACAGCTGTCTCTCGCTTTCTCTCTCACTCTCTCTCTCTATCTCTCTTCGTCTGTTTTTTCACTTCCTCTGTGTTCTTTTTATCTTCTATTTTTCTAATATCATTTTTAAATTATTCGGCTAACAAACTGTTGGAAACAGTGACTAGCACATCAAGCATGGTTTTTTTTTCTTCCATAAAAAAGTACTAAAGTTATGCTATCGATCTCAGCTAAACGCGGAGTCGTTCTTCAAACGCTACGCAACTTTTCTCGAACAGTCGAATTTCATTTTACACTCGGAAACTATCGCCATTCATGCCTAACTTCTACTGTCCAATATAAAATTATTCAATCACATTTGTTGTCGACCCATCTCCTTTACTATGTCAAGCTTGTATCATGTGCTCGTCACATGAATTTAAGATATGAATATGTGGTAATGATGATAACAGTAGCAATGATAGGAATAATAATAACAATAATAATGATAATATAATGGAGATGGGTGTCCCTCGTTATTCTCATTGTTGGTGCATATTTTATAATTGTAATATTACTCGATACATTCAAACGCAATAAATCGTCATTCCCGATTGCGGTAAAATAATTTAATGAATGCTCTTGAAAAATAAAACAAAATATTAACGGATATTTTGTTAAGAACTATATACGATTATTGTAAAATAATAATAATGAACAAAAGCAACACCCACACATTGCATAAGTACCTTGTGCTGTCTGCATACTGATTGATTTGTTATTTGCTATACAATATTTTCGAGCGCTCGCTACTGCGCATTGATAATTGATTAATTTAAACGAAAAACCGATAACCTATCTAAGAACGAAAAAAAATTGCATACGGGCAAAAAAATATGAAATAAATTTTGTGACAAAGAGAATTCATTCGCCATGAAAAAAAAAAGTAATAGTTACGGAGTGATTCCGAAAGGCGCACGCTTAACGCAGCTGTTATTGGCCTCGAACGTTTCTGCAACGTGACGCGATTTGCAGTGAAAATCGTACAGTGAAATTGCAAGTTGAAGAAGAACGCAAAGAGGGAGTATTTTTGGTTTGTCATGCTTAAGAGACAAATTGGTGTTTTTCGTCTCTTGGAATGCAAGATTAATACTATGATTTCAAAACAATTGCTTTCCGTTTACGATTACAGTAATCACGTGAATGTCTCGCGCATACGCGCAGGAGCACGTACGATTACAGATTCCAAAATTTTCCGTATTTCATTCGTTTCTTTTTGTGCTCGAGCCTTCGAATTATTTCTTAAAATACAATAACACTTGTTTTATATCGATTTCGATGTTGCACTGTTATTTGATCCGTAAAATGAATCGACTTGAACAGCCTCGTTTGTGTGAAAATTTTCGTGATTCTTCGCTCACGGGAGACGAAGAAACGTGTCGTTTTATTGGACTTTTTGTTTTCGTCATTAACTTTTTTATAAATGTATCAAAGCAGTCGAATGGTAATGTATATCTTAGAGCAATAGTGGAAGCATCATTGCTCCCTTTCCCCTTTGCATTTTTCAATGTTCATGCATACTCGCGCATACGCACAACGACTCTAATTCTCTAAAGGGAACGTATTTCTAGAAGAGATATATAATTCGATTGATTACTTTCTCGTCGATATCACACACCGCGGTCCGTTCGATGCGTCCTCTCATACAGCGATGCAACTTTGTAACTCTCAAAATGAGAGCGCGAACGAAAAACGAAAGGTGAAGGGAACGTCCCATGGAAAATACACGAATCTGCATTAGCGACTCAATTTGAGACAAAAACAAAAGAACCCTCGCGATTACGCGATGAAAAGAATTGAAGTTTCCGTTTTCTCAATAGAACAATTAGCGTTGTCGTAACGAAGATTTTTGCTTTCTCGTGGCGATGAAAGCGAAAAAAAAAACATATATAAATTGGTTCGCACGTGGGACAGACTGGACCAACGAAGCGTGAAATTGAAATCGTTTTCGAACAACTTTTGAAAATACAATTTGGGGAAAGAGGACAACAGCTTGTCCGTTTTGTCGAATCTTATCATATCTTTTCTTTTTGTAGCCTTCGTACGCTTGAAATTAGTGCCTATTTTTGTTCTTTTTTTCTCTCTTTCGTTTCTTTCTTTTTATAGTAAACCTAGACTCATTATAGAGCGTTATTCGTTTCACCATTGGCAGCTATTTTATGCTTTGTTTGCTCTCGTACGTGACTGTACATTGTTTGGAGTGGTACGTGGAGTAGTTCCATTATTTGAATAAAATTAGGCTCTGCAACACACATCGAACGGATTAGTCAAATACAGAATACTTTTGTGCGATATTGCAGCGTTCGTTGCAATTGTTCGGTAGAATTGGTTGTTTTTTTTTATGGCTTGTTCTGTTGACACAAACTTACCATTTTCGGGCGTTATATGGCCGTGTCTGATGAGAAAATCGAGGGCGACGGGAATAGAAGTGGTTTTGAAATGAGGCGACAGTACCCTCTCGAGACACTCGCCGACCGGTAGCAGTTCAAATTCCTCCACTTCACCGTCACTATTGCTCGGCACAAAGTCCGGTGGTAATTCGAGATCATAGACGAATTCTGTGTTCGGGAAGAGGCCTCTCTCGCTCTCGAAGAATAGCGAGACGCAGCCGGCGCTCTTGAGCTTGCCGAGTAAATTCGTTGGAATGCTACCCTCCTCACCAGCCTCCTTGATCGCAGTTTCCTCAATACCAAAACCCACGCTCAAGCCCCCGCTGATCATGTTGTCCCAGTAGCCTGGCCACGTTTGTTTGTTCGGACTACGCCTTTGTAGCCAAATCGACAAACCCTTTATCGGATCCATTACGTAGCCGTTTATGTCGACGCCGTATTTTCGAATACCAAACAAGCCTGGTAAAGACAAGAAGTGAATCAAACAATATTCCAACTCCGGACTTTGCCAGCTTTCATCGACATAACGCCTCCTGCTAAACTACATGCCACCCCTGCCCCGTATACGTATATAACATATGCTCTGTGTGAGTGAGCAACACACGCGCATTTTGTCAAAATTATCAGCATTTTCGTACACGGTATCTTTAGGAATTTTTCTCAGCTAATCTTCACAGCGTGGAATGGTTCGAGTGTCACAATACGTGATTCTGGTACGACTGGGAGCTAATTCTCTTCGATTTGCCATTAGCTCAACCGAAGTATCATTATGAGCTTAAAGTTTGCATCGTTAGAATGCAGCGAAAATGAATATTTCTGAATTCCTTTTATTTCTTTTAGCAAATTTTCCCAACAAAAATCTCAACCATTTTTTGAGATATTTATTTAGCGATCTACAACAAAATCTATAAAAAAAGATTTTGTATAATAATAAAAATAAGAAAAATGTGCAAAAGAACTTTCGTTGCGTTTCAACGATTCAAACTTCAACACTATATATCATTTTTTAACCTGTTTCGAATACAGTTTTTTACTGTAAGAGAAGCTATATTCTTTTTACTAAATTACGAACATTGGGTAGGCGTAGCTCTCCTTTCACTAGCAATTAGACGGTGATTGTAAAATTTTTATTTATTCTATCCGTTACTGAGAAAAGTTCCGTTAGGCCGTCATTTTTTCACTTATTGAGGAGATAATTCGCTGATATTTCGAGATTTCTTAGCTCTAGAGACTAATTTAAAAGACACTGATGTTACCTCCGAGGTATTTAAATGTTTCAAGGATTTTTTTTCTATGTATTCGAAGAGAACAGCGTAACTCACGGGCAACAGTTTTTTAATTCTTATTTTCTCGAGGTTTCTAGAGAGTCCAAGCTTCTCGAAGTCGGGGTTTTTTTAATAAACTTTTTGGTATTCTGGAGATATACATGAGACATCCGGCATTTTTTTTATCACTATGTCGTACTTCTGCACTTGCAAATTCTCAAGGACAGTGACTCAATTGGCCAGTTTCGTAAATATAGACTTTTAATTTGGCAAACATCTAAGCTTTAGGTCCGAAGCTTTGATCTGAAAGTCGCTCCCGTGCAATTAATATACGGAAATGTGTGTTGTAGTCACAGGAACTATATTATTTGAATAGCACTCCAGAAGAAAGTTTACATACACGAAGGCATGGCTGCAGAGTGATGATTCGAAAAAAAAAAGTTAATCAATTATTCTGTACATTAAAAGAATGTTCATCCGAACAATAACAATGGCAGAATAAAGAACGCGATAATCCTCTAAATTATAAAATTCCTATACTTAGGAATATACAAAGGCTAATTGCTCGTTGATAAGACGATTGCATTTTAATATTTCATCAAACTCTGATGAAGGTTTAAAAAAATATATATGCAATTCTCACAGGTTGCGGACCGGTCCATCTTGAAGAGCGGAGGTGTGTTGAACTGTGCCCTCACTTCGTAACATTCTTCCCTCCAGCCTCGAAGAGTTATGAATTTTCCTCCGGCTCTCCATTCCTGCAGAACCTCGTCCACGCGAGCGCTTCTCTCTCCGTAGCCTCGAAAAGCTGGATTCAACTGAACATACTCCGGGTGTACTTGAAAGACCTTAGAAAATAAACAAACGTGTATACTCCGAGCAATCATAATGGTGTTACTCAAAAGACGTTCCTTTAAGTTTAGCAACTGAACGAAACTCAACGAGAAATTGTTAGAGCTTCCATTTTAGGAAAATTGAAGTGGCAAATTTTTATCTCCTGATCGGACGAGGCGTCGAGTGCAAGTAAATAAATATTTGTCGCACCTGTGGATGATTCAACAGCTCTTTCATCACGTCGGGTCGCACGAGACCAACTTGTTGGCCATCGACGACGAATGCCCTGCAATCACCTGCGTGAAAGCCTGAATATTGAAAAAACAAAGATAATGAGGAAAAACGTTGTCCATAAGTGTCGAAGCAAAGTGAGAGAGGAGCAAGCGACAATGACTCGCGGCTGGCTGTACTTTTGTAGCTATGGCGCTATCGTGATTTTTATGTTAGAATATAGCGATAAGGAGGGGTCGATGCGAGTTGAACGAACCACAGTTCCTGCGACTGGTTCCTTGAACTTCGAACATGTAAATAATACGCAGCTTGCCAATCTTTCTGGATGATAAATAATCAATAAATAATAAAAGTATATAGAAACGCATCTATAGCCAGTAACGAAGTAATTAGTCAGACGAGGCAGACATGTTTTATCACGATCCACACGCATCGCGACCAGGAAAAAACTCAAATTATCAAGAAGTGCAAGGCAACGATATTGCGATTAAGGAAAAAACATTATCATTATTTGATAGCGCTCGCATTGACCGTCGTGTATGTTTTTTTTTTTTCTTACACCTTGGATAAGCGCCAATTTTTCAAGGTATACACAAGAATATCTTGTTCCGACGGTGCACGCGAAAGTGACAAGACTATTTTTACATTTCACCGCACCAGCCTTGGGCTTTACCTGATAATCCCAGGTGTGGACGGACATAGTCTCAAGTTTGTGAGCTTGTGTTTACCTTTCTTCCGATAGGAAGCAACGTAAAACGAAAAAAAAAAAAAAAAATACTAGACGCGCACGTAACAAAGAAAAATTAGTAATTTTTCACGCCGCAAAATATTTAAAAAATGTGAATGGCATCGATTTCGCGTCGTTGAAAATAAAACGAATGATCGTTGCATGTGTGTGTATGTTGTGACGTGCGAAACGTAAGCAGCACCGTTTGCGGTGAGCAGGAAAGAAAAACAATACGAAATATGTTGGAAAAAAGGGGATATCTCTGTATTCATCGCGTGTGCGATGGACAGATTTTTCAAGATTGTCAAGTAAAAAAAATGGCTTGGTTTACGTGTTTCTTTTGTTAATCACGCATCGCGCATATATACATACATACGTATAATTCCGTCTGTAAATTATTATTATTCGCGTAGTTGCGGGGTATGGGAGCGCGCAGGAGATACACAACACTCGAAATCAATATCTCGGTATGAACGAACACGCAAAAAAAACGGCTTTAATGTCGCGTTATTATTAAGCGAGCGAAAATAATTGTCATATTTGTAATTGTGACGATTGAAAATAGTGGAATATGCATACCTGACAGATAAAAGCAGTTGAATTTATTGGCGATTTTCAGTAAGCGTGACATCGGTTTGGCGTCCGTATCCGCCATCATGCTCGTCCCACACAGCCTTGCCCCCAACTGCAATACCAATTGCAGGCTGGAGACACGTCGCGCGTCTATAGATACTTGTATATCGATAGAACACGACTTTCGGTAATCGAAAGAGCGTAACCTGCACAATTTGATACGCGTGGCTGTGCGAGTTACGCCCTTTTTCCGCTGACACCCGTTTTTACGCAGTGCTCCAGCAGAACTCTATCTGTCAGTGGAAAATTATCCTCTGTCGAGCCTGTTAATAATTTTTTTCTTTGCTACGAGAATAATTACGAATTTAATTTATTCCCCGACAATACAAAAGGAGATCGAAGAGGACGCGAAATACCAACAGACGGTAACGAGGACTACAATTAACATACTTCGAGTTTGAGATTTGAATTAGAGGCTGAATTTAAGCTACGGTGCTTGTGTTCTACGCACTAAGTTTTTTTTTTATGTGGAAAATTATTCTGCCAGTACTGACGACATTGACGCTACAAAACCGACGAGGGGCTTTCAACGGTTGAGGTAAATATAGTTTCGTTGATTCATAAGTGGACAGATAGGGTACATCGACCAGCGAATGGATGGGAACCGGTGAAAAATGTTGCTCCCCTGCTGAAAATTGTAAGTTTAATAACTGTTAAGAATTGATAATGTACCATCAAATGTCATAAAATCATTTCTTCGTTTTTTAAATTTTAACGTAATTTAAGTTTCTATTGATCTGTTCAAACGTCGGTAGTTTTTTAAAAGATTTTCACGTTTAGGTGCAACAAAGCTTTGTGTATTTGCTCCGAAATCGGAATAACAAATATAGTACTGATATGTACAAAAATAATTGTAGCGCAATTTAACAATGCCTCCAATATTATTCGTCGCAATTATTTTATTTTAATATTTCATTTTACAGTCTATCTGAATTTTTAGTGTCGTCATTTGTCCATTAACTGGTCGGTTTACCCGAAAATGATGATTAATCATGCAAACGAAAAGTTTGCGTGTTACTTTTTCTCGTGACTTCGAAACAGTAGCGTGTGCTTGCTTTAGGTGGCGCCACCAGTAAGTTTTGCGTTATTTCACAGTCATATGCACATCACAAAAGGGTGAAACAGTTACGTGTTTATGGTCGAAAAACGCGACGCGCACATTTTGTAATTTTCCAAGTGTGCATGTGTACGCATGTTTCAATCGTCACACATAACGGGGGAGAAATTTTGAATGCACGTGACAGTTTAGTTAAACAATTTTCTTCGGCGACTAACTTTACAATGTCTTCTGGCGAATCCGACTCGGAGTACAACTCTTCGGACGAGGACGTTAGTACAATGCGCTTTCTTCGTCACGACGAGGTCGAACCGCCCGGCGCTTAACCAAACTTTTTCTCACGTGTCTGTTTTTTTTTTTTGTTTCTCCTTTTATCGTCACAGTTGCAAGAAGCCTTTGCAAAAGGATTGCTTAAGCCGGGATTGAACGCGGTCCTCGAAACGACGAAACGAGAAAGGAAAAACAATGTCGTAAGTTGTTTCTCGATGTTCATTTATTCGGCAAGCTTCGACCAAGTCACGGTACGCCTGTCGCGTTTACGTTGTTTACGAAACAAAAGATCTGCGAAACGATTGAAACACGATGGCAATTGGCGACAATTTTTCTCGAATCTCTTCTGAGGTGCTCACAAATTCCTCGCCGTAAGCGTTCCTGCGTCTTCAGGATTTGTAGCTCAGGAGAAGGGCAAACTTTTGGGCATTGAATTATTGCTTAGTCCCGCTGCCAGTTGCAGGTGTAGCGTCAAAGTTATACTTGATTATTGGATTACTGCTCAATCTTTTCTATATGCTACAGATAACACATGCAGATGTGCGTGAACACTCGAGCACGGTTATCCGCTAATCATGCTAAATAAATTAATTCAGCTTTGGAAGGTTTTGTTTTTTTTGGGGATAGTACGATATCGGAGGCGCCAAAGTTTCGATCGTTGATTCTTGATATTTCAACCAAGATAATAAGAATATCAAGAATAAAAAATTTGCCGTTTCGCTTCCTTTGAGGAATTATAAGCGCTTTTAGCGGTAATTGGTAAAATGCCAAAATTCAACGATAGTTGTTGGCTCATGGGTACAATATCTTTATCACAAATAATGGAAATTGACTGGGCGAGCTTCACAAAGTATTTGTTTAGTATTGCCTGAAGGGCAAAAAGTTTTCCTCCGATTTGGCTGAGACCCAAGAAGTTATACTTCAATATAGTACACAATTTGTTCCGAGCTTCTCTATTGGGAAGATGCTATGTATGTAGAAGGTGTGTCGGATGTGAAAAGTGTTTGCCACTGGAGCATGGGAGGTCCAGGGGTTGGGCGCCTTGTGGCGGCAGAGGCGGCGGAGCCCTGCTAAGGACACTAAACGCAGCATTTATATGATTTTCAACGTAAATTCTGAGATTATAATGCTTTATTTATTTTCTTTGTTTATTTATAACACTAAGAATTGTTCCTTATAATTACTATACCAAATTACTAAACGATATATTTTATATAAACTTGGAGTCTTACAAGTCCGAAGATGGATGAACCGTATACTTTTCATCCCTCTTCGGCCTTCTAGCGATTAAAAGTGCTGGTTTACTCTCTGCCTCATCGCACCAATAAGTGAGGAAAACATGGTAGTGGTATTTAAAATACATTTTTGGCTTGTGAGACACTGTTGAAATTATATTTTTCCAAGTTACCTTGCCTGATGTTCCTTGAAATTTTCAAATTTGAAAAAAGAAACACCATGTTCGATAACTAACGAAACATTCTAATTTTAACGCAAAATAAGCGAAATATTAACTTTTACCACTCTTCATATTATGTTTATTTTGACTCGATAACCCCAAAATTCACTGTCAAATCTTGGCGCCTCCGATATCGTACTCTTGCCTTTTTTTCTAATGGAAAACGCGTCATGGGTGTTTTCTTATTCAGTTTTATGCTATCTTGCATTCGAACGAATATAGTGAGAGAGAGCATAATGAGTTCCAGGGATTTAGGAAATTAAAGTAATATTAGAAAAAAAAGTGGTTAGCAAATGTTTCAGTAAGAATTTAGTAGCCAATGACTGCGATGAGTCTGCTTAGCAGAGTATTTGGCTCTGAACCAAGATAGCGATGGTATCGATTCGGTACTATTGATTCATTCAATATTGAACCGTCAAGTTTTGATAAAAGATTACGAATCTTTTTAATGTTTTAATCTTTTTCATACTTTTTATATTTTTAATTTAATAAAAGTTTACAACTCTTTCATAATACTCACCAATAATGTCATCATTTTTCAAGTTGTTAGTAACACAACAGTTTTTCTTTTTCATGTAATACAAGTATAAAAATGCACAATTTTGCATTTATATATGCAATTATATATGCCCTTTAATTATATATTTTATGAAAACGTGGCTACAGAATAAATCTATACCTCGTATGCCTTTTTTTTGAGGTTTATTGAGAAAAACAACTCATAAACCGTCATTCGACTCAACTCGACCACTCCAACCTCCTTAACTGTTCAAAAATCAATCAGCCTCACACGATAGTTTTGGAGATTTTTCATCTGCGTGAAGTAGCTCTGTTGAGTGAACTACTCACAGTTAAGCATCGACTGGCGGTTATTTCAAAATTGGTGGGTGTTTAAAACCTACGTAGTATTACGGCATTTGAACTTTATAATAAAATGTATTTATTCCACTCGACATTTTTAACGTTTTTTCGACTTTGTCAAATCAAACGTTGAATGTTGAACGTTTTTCACCATGTCAATAATCCAGAGCCGATGACGCTTCGGCGATAGTCAGTTGTGCCAATGGCAGAAACTGTCGCTGTTGCCAAGACCATTGGTCAGTTTTTCTTGAATAAAATTGCAATATATTGATATTTACTTGCAAAAATGTTAACTATTAATACCATTTCCCAGCTTGGCAATATTTTCCAACAATATTATCTGTTGTTATTTTCCAACAATATATGAAATTTTATTCGCAACCAGTTGGCAGCCTGCTGAAAACTTCTTGTATTTTCATGGCCACATTTTCAGACGAGGGACGGTATCCAAACTCCTTAACGGGCCATAAGCTTGAGGCCCAAAAAAAAAGAGGTTGATTTTAAATATTTTTCACTGATGAGAGTACTGAGATGACAAGGTCGGGTTTTTACACACAATCAATATATAGTCTTGTCAAGCTTGAGATTTTTTTTTTATTGAAAAATATTATACAATGAATTAATAAATGTATAATGAATTTATAATTATTTAAACAAAGTGTCGCCGGTTGCTGCATGGTCATGACGTTAAGTTACACGGTATGTTTCAGGGTTCCATGAAGAGAAAGTTGAACGAGATTAGGCTAAATTTGCCATGGATAGAGAGACTGGATTTGGCGAGTGCGCCTGCCCCTTTGGCGCCCGAGTTGGCGTTGCAGATGCAGGATCAAGAGGTCAGACGAGCAAAACAGCTCAAGGGTAACCAAAAATTGCCTCAGTTCAAGCCATCGGAGGATCCTGTGCTGAACGACTTCAAGCGAGAGACCGCGTTCCACAGGCAAGCTCAGGGCGCGGTGATGGACGGTATAGCGAGATTGAAGCAACTCGGCGTCGCGACTATAAGGCCGGACGATTATTTCGCGGAAATGGCAAAGAGCGACGATCACATGCACAAAGTGAGGGAAAATCTGATGAAGAAACAAGTGTCGGCGCAACGAGGCGAGAGAGTCAGACAGCTGAGACAGCAGAAAAAGATCGGCAAGCAGATGCAGATAGAGGCCACTCTGAAGAAACACGCGGAGAAGAGAAAGATGCTCGAAGAGGTGAAGAAGTATAGGAAGGGCATACGCCAGGATCTCGATTTTCTCGACGACAAGAAGAAGCCCGGTGGAACGAAGAGAGCCGATGGCAAAGTCAGCGACAAGAGGAACGCCGCGAAAATGAAGATGAAAAACTCGAAGTACGGCTTCGGCGGTAAGAAAAAGGGTAGCAAGAAAAATACGAGGGACAGCGCGGCCGATGTTTCGGAGTACAGGAGACCCGGTAAACCCCAGAGAGGTGGGAATACGGGTAAGAGTGGATTCGCGGGCCGTGGTGGACAGACCGGCGGCAAAGCTGGAAAAATGAGCGGCAATCAAAGGCCCGGCAAAAATCGCCGTGTACAAATGAAAGCCAAGAGAAAGTAGAAGTGTTCAATTTATCGATGATTTTCGATAAAGGATTTAAAAAAGTTGTTGGTTGAATGAATTTCGGGTCATCGGATCGTAATTCCTAGCTCGGGCAACGGACATTTTCGCTGGGCTGATTGAAAGTTCGAGTGTTTAGATCTGCTGATTCACGCGAACAACTACTTTGCGTCTTTCTAATGATTTTACCGTCAGCGAATCATTTACTGTACAAATTCGTTACATCGCAGCTGCGTATTTTTAATTCTGTTAATAAAACAAGCTCATGTTTCGATAAAATGAACATAACGCATGTGTCTCTATTAAAGCAATACAGACGAGTATTTCATATGGGCACGGTCTTACATACAGGTCTGGAATCTCTGGCATTTCTGAGTGACAGGGAGTACCAGCGTTAGTGAAGCATATATCCGCTAAAGGCGCCGTCACGTACGGGTTTTGTAGATATGGACAGCAATCACCGTGACGTCAATATATAAGCTCCTCAGCTTCTGTATAGTGTTATTGTGTTCCGTTGTAGTGTCGAAAGAAAGTAAATGATCTACTGAATTCAGAAAATGTTTAAAGCGTGCATCGTTCCGAACTTCTGGAAAAGTTTCAAGAACGATAGTCGTAAGTGTCCAGCGTTCAAAGTTGCGCGTAGTGCATATATAATAAATCGATCGAGAAGGCTGGCACTCTACCACTATGATACGTATCATTACGAAAATATTTATATTCTACTGTCTTAAAAGTCGAGTGCCCCTGCTTGATGTTTACAGATGCTATTAATTAACAAGGTGGGCGGAGGGGGGGGGGGGGGGGGGGGGTTAATTACAGATAATTGTCGGTCTCACCAAGGGATCATAAGTAGAAAAAAATGAATCACTTTGTTTGCGAAACCAGCCGGATGGTGCGGAAAATGAAAATTTTCGATTTTTGGATATTAAAGAGCCCCATCCGATGTAAAATTGATCGCTGATTGCGAAATTCCGGTCTCGCCCGCTAAAAATAAATATTTCGCAGAAAATATAAACGCATTTTCTCGTTAACGAATGCAGGTAGCCGGATATGCCTAACGACATTCTCTAAGTCTATCAAAATCCGTTTCCAAACACTTGTTACCGGCCCCAATCGGCCAAATAGCGGCCGAGATATGACCGATCAAAGTTTGGCAAATTCGCAAAACTGGCCAGTTTTGCCAATATTCAAATGTGTTAAATAAAAAATTGCAAAGTACGAATTTAAAAAATGGTTTAAAGTGCCCTGAATTAATTGCACTAGTGGACGTGTCACGAAAAAATTGAAAGAAGGACCAAGGCTAACGTAATTTCTTATTCAAGTGGGATAAATTGATCCTTCTGGGGGATAAATTGGTGGGATAAATTGATACTTATGGGGGAAAGAGTGGGTCAGTTGATGAGGAATGTCTCGTGTATTGATATCCAGCATGTTTCCATGAAATTCTTTCACAATAACGAGGGTAGCCGAGGATAAGTAGGGTGAGCGTCATGGTAGACAGTAGTAAAGATTCTCTGAGAATCTGGTGCCCGGCAACAGCTGTAGCCCAACGTCCAACCAATAACCCCTCTGTAACGTACCATCACGAGCGTGCAAACCACTATTCAGCCGCATTTACCATCTCTCGCTCTCTCTCTTTCCTTATCTGTTTCTGTCTTTTCCTCACACACCCCTTGTTCCTGTCGACCCTTCGCAATTACAAATGTATCGGGGGCCAAGCCTCTACACGACCGTGATACAAGCCCGTTTCCCGTCTTATTCCGGCCGTCCATGGGCGGCTGCGTTTAGACAACATCGAATCATTGGCTTCAATGGTCTTCGCGTTTTTGCTTGATGGCGTCTGAATGAAACGATTAGAACGAAATGTGCGTGTGTGCGTGTATGTATATATATATATATTTAGGGTGACAATTACAAGGCGGCTATTATAATATGCTTTTCAAGAGCGCAGAGATTTTACGAACGAAAAAAATATGATACTTAATCGTTTTTGTAGTCCACTTCGAAAAAAAAAATATAGCGTATTTTTGCGATTTAAACACAGATCACAGCGGCATTTTTCGAATTTTCATGTTTTGCAAGTCAGGGTGGCATTCCGTATGAAAACGGGAAGATATAACGATATTTTTATTTTCACGACGTCGGGGCACGAGGAAAGGCAAATTCTAGGAGTCTGATGTTTTGCACATTGTTTTAGCGTACCTTTGCCTAAGAAACGACCGAAAGACGTTTCCGATTTATTGGTTTTTTATAGCGTTACGCTACTTAACGGGAAACTGTAAAATTCTGAGATTTGCACATTATGTTTAATCGCGTTTCGTGATAGCAAAAACGGGAAAATAAAATAAAGATTTGTAACCGTTTTGTAGTCGAAAACGTCACCCTTACAATGCTCCCCTCATGAACATTGTGCGACCTTTTTTTACCGAAGTTATGACCTTTCAAACTCGAAATACGCAATTTTTGCTTGACCGTCAACAACTCGGTAAAAAAAATCGTAGAGATGTTGCTAAAAACGATTTTAAAGCGGAAATGTGGTTATTCAAAATCAAGGAAACAGTTTTTCGAAAAATAAATTCCGTTCCCCGTACATATCCTCAAAGTTGTGCATTTTTTTTCTTTAATTTCTACGTTTTGTAGTTCAACGGGTAAAAAAAAACCATAAAAAAAAGAATACGTTTTTTTCAATCGATATTTCTAAAGAGCACACTTCACGCTTCAAAATGCTTTAAAAAAAAAGAATTCTACTGAGCTATAGCTGTTCAAATATGATCAAAATTATGGCGAAAAATTAGTGGTCCTTTAATTGTTGCGCTTCGTGTATATTGGATACGACGGAACTGTCTTTTCGTCCAAGCCAAAACAACATTTTTTATTTCCAAGGGATTCATTGCTGCAAATCTTTCTCTCGAGGATATATGCACATGATGCGTCACGAAAATTTCAATTAACCAAAAAGCCTTTGGCGTTACATATGAACAAAACGGAAGACGTAAAGAGGAAGAAACTTTGGGCAAGCAAGAAATAGGAATATAAGTCGGTTGGGCGCAAATAAAATCTCGACAGCCATGAGAAATATCTGGCGGAGCACGAGTGCTCGGGAAAGGGCATATATAAGTGAGCATGTGAGAGGAAAATAGAATAAAGTAAGAAGAAGAAAGAGTGCGGGCGCCAGTGTGTGTGTGTGTGTGTGTATGTACATATATGTAGAACACTGTACGGAGTGAGTGAGAGCGAATCTTCGCGGTCGAGCCGATATTACCATATGAAAAGTACGCCTAGAGTAAGGATCGAGCGAGCCTACCCACATACGAGAGAATAAAACGAGAAGACACGTAAAAACGCGCGTCTCGTGGTAAAAGTATGACTGACGTGTTCACTCACTCAGCTTTCACGGGCTTGAAAAGGAGTGACGTATTTCTTCCCCTCGTACTTTTTATCTCTCGACTCCGACGCATCGAGGTATAACTTCTCGGCGCGAACGATGGTTATAAGTTACAACTTTGTCGAAGTCGCTGCTCGCGGGAATCCTAAAATCAACGATTATTCGATAGACGCGACCAATTGAGTACTCGTATTTTATTATCGTCTGTCGGAAAAAAGAATTATCGGATGTAACCGGAATCACACGTCGAACATTTTTGCAAATATCCGGAATTGGATTAAACTTTTGTTTTTTGATGTTTCATCGATTTTTATTCTCACTCAAAATTGGCGATAAAATCAGAATAAGTTTTGCTCTTACATTCTTTGGGGAATGGATAAATTCGTCGTGGAAATAAACGTTCGACCTTCTTCAAGACGTATATGTGACTATATGTTCCGTTTTTTCATCACCATCCATACAAGTTGGCGTAATCTTCACAATGTCGATATGCGGGAAATATCCGGAGGGGGCAAAAAAAAAAATAGTACATCGAGATATTAAATTGCCCGTAAAGTATTTCTCAGGGTAGGACAATTTTTATTGCCGAAAGATAAATTCTTTTTTCCTCTACGCAATCGGAATATTTACAACTACGATATGGCTACAAATGGGCGGGCTATATACAAAATTATATAGATCATACATTTGTAAACGGTATATATATATATATACACACACACACATCATTTTTAAACGATTTGTTCCATCGTACGGGGTGCTCCCCCTTTCATGTGCTCACCTTATTCCATTTTAATCCCCACCTTATTTATTTATATATTATCTCAATGATAGAAATCATTATCGAATTCTTATCGTTATAATTTGAAGAAAAAAACGCATATCCACGTATGGACTTACGTCCAATACGCAATCATTTGTAAGACTGACAATGTTGGTTCCTCTGCTCACATGGCATAGCTCTACTCGTGTAATAGACTAAAGTAGAATTCGTATTCTTTCGATGATATGTTGTATATTGTGATATCTTTGTGTCTCTAAGATATTATTTGATGCGATTTTTCTTTCAAGGTACTCACGATTGCAATTTCACATTTGAAGTACTTTTTTTTACGTAATAATTACAGTATCTACGATAATAAAGAATTATCGTTAAATTCAAGGGTTACTACCTTTATTAGTTCATGTTTTCTTATTCATTTTGATTTCAAGATGTATACCGGTTCATTCAACGATGCAAGCGAACATTGTACTATGCAGTTTATTACCCCTAAAGCATCGTTTTTGCATATACGTATAAGTTCTCCGGTGGTATATAATAACCACCTGAGAACTTATACATGTCGAGAAGCTAGATGTGCGAGAACATTTCAACGTCTCGTTCAAGCGACATGTAAAAAACAAACACTCTCAAAGGCAAGTCATAGAAAATCCAGCAGCAATAGTTGATACCGAAACGGTAGACATTGATCCGATTGATCCTTCTGCAACAGTTGAAAATATTGTAGAGCAAAGTATATTAACCATTAGTCCTGTCAACGTTACTCAAACGTTAACAACGTTGTCATGGACGTATTTGGTGTTGTCATACATGTATGACTGGACAATTTTTTAAATATATTTATCCATTTGTTAGTAACAAATTATTAAAGTTATGTTTTTGTCGAAAAACCAACTGTTTTTTTCTACAGCTCGCCATTTTCGTAGTTTTCCAAATTTCACAAAGTAGCATTACGAAAATTCTATTATTACACTAAAAGTATATTTTATTTCTCATTTCAGGTCACTTGTTTCCAGAATCTCTTACACCGAGCCATGTAGCAACGGCAGTACTTTGTTTGAATAATAATAACTTCATCACTTATGAATATTTTTCAATTTAAAAAAAACATTAAAAGTCGACCTGTTTTCTGGTTCTCAAAATAGAAGTGAAAGTGTACCGATAGCCAATGTTACATGGATGTAACGGGTTCAAAATATACTTTCCCCATATATAGGGTGGGACATTTAAAGTCTTACAGAGCAATAGCAGTCAAACTATTGGTGATATTTTAAAAAGTTACTTTAAAACGCCATCAAAACGAACCATTTTAAAGCGAATGATTACTGGCGATTAAAAGTGGATTGACTACAAGAATGTCAGTCGAAAAAGATCTCAGCTGCTCAGACGTCGCAAATGCTGGATTACACTCGAGGAAGGTCATGCTCTGTATCTGGTGGGATTGGAAAGGAATCGTCTATTATGAGCTGCTGCCGCCTATCAAAGCGATTGATTCGACCAATTATTGCTAACAATCGGCCAAATTAAAGCGAGCAATCGATCCGAACCAGCCCGAATCGGCGAACAGAAAGGGCGTAGTGTTCCACCAGGACAACGCTAGACCACGCCTTTCTCCGATGACCCGGCAAAAGTTACTGTGGCTTGAGTGGGATGTTTCGATGCACCCACCTTATAGTCCGGACCATGCACCTTCAGACTATCACTTGTTCCGGGCGCCAGAGAACAAATTGAATAATAAAACCTTCAGTTGACTGGACTTCCTCAAAAACTACTCGGATGACCTCTTTGCCCAAAGATCTCAGGACTTCTATGAAAGAGGGATAATAAAGCTCGTGGAGAGATCGCATTGAACAGAATGGAACATATTTTGTTGATTAAACTCACGTTTTCCGTAAATATTTTGCCTTTGAAATTTACGCGATTTTAGCTACGGAATTAGGCATAGATCCAATATATCTATATATATAGCAATGTAGGTATTCGTGCTATTTGTGGATTACACAGCATGATCGTAATCGCTGCACATTATCCGAACGTCCGGCATAGGGGTTGTTAGGCGCATCGCTTTGTGTGGATCATATCTATATACATACAGACACTGCTACATATATATATATACGTGTGTGTGTGTGTGTGTGTGTGTGTGTCATACAACGAGACTTTTGCGAAACGTTTAAACTTCGACTGCGAAATGTTTAGACTTATATTCGCATATATACATAAGTGCATGTCAGTGTGTACTTATAAATATATGCCAACTCCTGCATAAACACATATTACCTACTTCTGCATATATATAAGGTCGTGAAGGTGAGCCGAGAAGAAAGGTAATGGAATTTTCGCAATATGGCAGGTTGGCATACCATGGTAGATTTCTTTACACTCCTGGTGTGACTCGACAAACGACATTTTCCAGAAACGGTAAAACAACGCTGAGTAGGCGTACTGAGTAGGCTACCTGCGTTGACGTCCCTATTTATGCGCACGGACATACAGGTGAGGGCGCATCGATTTTTGCAGATCGAAAAATAGCCAACGATGTACAGGGTGATCTATACGAGCAAAAATACACAAGTAAACTTGATCCTGCGAGATAAATGACGGAATGTACCTTTCCTTTGGAGAGAGGACGGAAATCTAAAATATGCACTTTTCTTCGTTATTTGCTGTCGGCGACCTGGCCGGATACTTGGTGCTCCGACGAAGTTTTCACGATCCAAAGTGTCCGCTATACCAGATTTTTTTTCTCCACTAATTCCTCATTGGACGAAGAACATTTCTATGTGAAGAAAAAATTAATCGATTTATCTCTGCGTTATATCAATTCGCAGAAGAATAGAGACCTCAATCACTTCTGCCAACTGGAGTAAAGACGAAATGGGTTGATAATGACGAAAGTATCGATCATTTCTTAAATGTATGGGCCATCGTAGATTCTGCGTGGCTGGCAAAGTTTGCCAGTTCTTGAGTCTTTTGTATTTCTTTCCACATTCTATATATATACATATCCAATATATACGTGGAAGATGCATTGATATAAAAGTCTTCTAAGAGGATGCCAAAGTTGCTACCACTGCGATCCATCAATATATCGCCTGCTGATCACGACAGACGATTCTTTTTTACGTCGACTATAAATCCATCTACATATATGGTATATTTTCTATGCACATGCACACTCGCGCACACATAGACAATTCGACCTGAATGAGAATATATATTACTTTTGAAATTCTAAGGGATGACGCCTTAACAAAAATCAAATCAACAAATTCTGCGATTTTTCTATTCCTTTGCCGCACGCGATTTGCAAATCAGCCACTTTCATGATATTTTCCGAACGATTAAAGTTCAAGCCGTATTCAGAATTCCAAATCATGTATACGATATATCCCCTTCAAAACGTGTGTGATCGTCTTTTCACTGTATATGCACGAGGTGATATGATATCACAGTAGTCTGGCATCATATGGGAACCTGATGCAAAAGGCAGCAGCAGGTACGTGTTTCACTTCTCATCGTTGTAGGAGGTACGCATAACATGAAGCTACGTGTCCCTTAGAGTTTCGAATTTCGTCCTCGTTCGTCCAATTTGCCGATCTCGCAAAATCGAGGAAAGTTGGGAATCCATACCCATACACACACACACACACACACACACACACACTCACTTATTCACCCACGTGTTTGCAAGTGTAAATAAATAAGTATATGTACACAGGATAAATTTTATACAATAAAACGAATTTTTTCTCCGCACTGTCAATATGGTTGCCCGAAGAAAAAAATCGTAATAAGACAGAATTGAATTTCTAAACCTTGTTTTTCTTTAAATTTCTACCGATCATGCCCAGGCTCGGAGGACAACTTTCGTGCCGGTGCGAAAGGAATGAAAATATTGATATTGAAGAAAAAAAAAATTACGGGTGTATGTAATAATGATTTTCAAAAACTGTGTCAATGGTATCAAGCATTGCGGGAGCAACACGAGTGTGCCACATTATTTATTTAACAATGGCGAATTGGCACAGCATGGTGAATGCGACTGGTTGCGATCGTTCACGTTGCTAAATAGAGCCCGACGTGTGAAAGCATTGACAGGTATCTGAAACGAGCTTTCTTCGAATTCCTTATACAGTCAAGCCAAGTGATGCCACGGAGAAAAGACATTTTTGGGAAACACACACAATGTATATCTATTCACAGTTGAGGCGAAGATAGATAGATTGAGAACGAAAGAAAAGTGCGGGATAGCGAGATATATATATATATATATATGTATGTATATGTGTGTGTATAAGGGTGAAGAATGGAGATAAAATTCGATCATTCGTGAAACAGTGTTACAGCCTCCCCCGGGAAGACAAAAACGTGATATCTGCCCTCCATCCGTATGTACCTTTTTACGTTGTAGAATTCCAATGAGGCATATGATATTCGACGATCGGAAGACGTCAACGACAAAAATATTTCTGCGCTCGTGCTATGAGAGTAAGAGTATACACATGTGTAAGAGAGAGAGAGAGAGAGGGAGAGAGAGAGAGAGAGAGAGAGAGAGAGAGAGAGAGAGAGAGAGAATCGATAATACGTGGGTGGATGAGAAATTTCTAGATCGCTTTTTTCAAAGAATACCACACGAAGAGTCCGTGAAGTGGGCATATGTAGTGTTAAAAAAATATAGTGAATTATTCGTGGTAATTAATCAGTAGATTTCTTATTTTTGAAAAAAAAAAAAGGACATTCCTTTCGTGCAACATAATTGTCAGGGACGGAATTTAACGGAAATGGCTGTTAGTACCGATTTTAAGCTCGAATACTTTTATAGCAGTTTGATTGAGTAAAGAATTGAGATCAATGTGCGCTAGTGCTGCTGAGCAATACATTATTGGTGAATTGTTCAAGATGAGTACGTAATATGCGAACAAAACGAGTATGGCATGCGGTATTGATTATTAATCGAGGAAATAGAGATTACTGATTTTTAGAAGGGATTCAATACTCGTAAGGAAATAACTATGTAATATTCTTCTTTTTGTTTAAAAAAATCGCAAAAACGATCGTATTTTAGTAATTTTTTTTTTTTGGAAACGGAAGTCTTGAGCATAAAATCGGAGATCACTCTGAAAATGTCACACAGTATTGCGATTCTCGTGTTGACACAGCTTTTTCATTAGATTCTGTATCCTGTGGCAAATGGGAAACTCTAGAGAGGTGTTAATAACTCATCATGTTACTCACACAGTGTGAGCGAGGGGAGAAATCTCGTCAACTATATGGCACATCTTTCGAGCTCGGTGAAGTTCGTGGGTAATGGAAGGCAAATATTGCAGTCAGCCAGAGCACAAGGAATTCTTTGCCAGTACTTCGCCAGCGTAGAAAAGTGTCTATTCTTTTCTCCTTCGCATTCTCGTAGACGAAAGTTTGCATCGGTGAATTCTTTTCTTGCAAAGCTTGAGCAAAGTACTAGTATGCATGAAAAAAAAAAAAAACTTAAATTATGTGCTTTTGACTTGGAGAATCATAAGAACTATCCACTTGGAATTTAGACCCACGAGTTCGGTAGACATCTTTTTTGCTATGCAAAATTTTCATGCGGTCATTCAACTATGACGTTTTGCATTTTGCAAACATGGCAATTGTTCTGATTTGTATAATTTGTTGTACCTAGCGATAAAACATGTTACGTAGCTTAAAAAGAGCAGGGCTCTATTTTATTTTCGAAATAGAGCAAATTGAGAGAAGGATGCGTTGATAGCGAATTTTTTTAATTTACGGACAAAAAATCTGCAGTTAATAACTTTGAGGGGAACAAATTTCATGAGCTGAACAATTTGGGCATTAGTAAATTCGACTCTTCGAGTGCACACGGGATCATTCTGACTGTCACATTTCGGAGCAACATGCGCAGCCTTGAATTTAACTACATTGTTCGACAACTAATTTTTTTTTTCTAAAAATCTCAAAGATCAATAAATTTTCTACAAAAAACGAATACTGCTTTCTAAATATACAGTTTCGAAGATATTTGAAGTCGATAAAATAGCTTGGGGTCAATTTGATGTCATACGCACTTTGAGAATATGAGATGTGCGCTCGAAGGGTTAATAATACAATTTGTAAAGATTTACGATAGTGATAGTGAGCGTATACGCGTAGCGAACCGCCGCAACTCCGGTGCCTCAAAAGAAGCCAGAACAAAACGCAGAAACGCTATTTTAGATGAAAATGAACACTATGAAGAAGTAGAAGCCGTACTCGATGGTGCAGGCATCGCTGATTGAGCACAGGTAAGATTTTTTAACGATTTTTCATTAAAAAAAACTTTAAACGCGTTTTTCTCGAAACAACGTTTTTCGACGGTTTGTCGATAAAATCTTCGAAACTACTGAACCGATCTTTATGAAACTTTAATCGCATATTCTTTACAACTGAAACGCATATCGAGGATTTTTTTGAATTTTGATATTTAATATTTTTTTTGCCAAAAACGGTGACCAAAACATTTTTTTTTTGTTTTTTTTTTTTCGAAAAATGTCCGCCATTTTGTTATTTTTGCATATATCAAATATCGTATGATATGCGCTACAGCCATCAACATACTGAATCTAAAACCGTTTGATTTTTTTGTTTCAGATGATCCATCTCCGAGATTTCATCAACAGCTCAGACCTACAATTTTTTTAGGACATTTTTTTAACTACCATTTTCGTCTATAAATAGTGACTTAAATAAATAATTTTTTTTTCTGCCGTATTTCGAAAGTGTATTTATTAAGTGTAACAACTTTTATATCAATATCTATAATATAAACGTATCAAAAAAATTCATGAAAATAGCCTTTTTTTTAGCGTCTAAAGTGAGGAGACGCCTCAATGCGTGTAGAATCCTGACCTCGTTATACCAATATTCTGATCAGATTTTTTTAAACTTGTAAATCGACCTGTTATTTGGGCCCTGAGCTTATGCAGATCCGTAGCTTATATCTAGCACCTGTGAAAGTAAAAATGACGAACAATTCATGCTGCGCGGATGAATGCCGTACACATTCGAGCTGCCGTATACATTCGAGCTGCCGTATACATTCGAGTTTCAATATTCTTAGATTAGTTGTTAGGTGTAGGTACCTGGAATTTCTTATTGCGTGCCTCGTGCAAATATTTGTAACTTCCTCCGGTTCTTCTTGAAAAAAAAACGCGAGGATCCCGCCAGCGTCGTTATCGTGTTTTCTGCTGCTACTTTTTTCTTTCACTTCTTTTTTTTTTTTGCTCTCTACATACCTATCCGAGTTTCTCTGCCTCTCTGTCTTTCTTTTTTCCCTTCCTCTCTGCTAGTCCCCGTTATTTACAGACGGACCGAAGAGCACCGTGTTCGACGTGAAATTTTAATTATATGACTCCCGGGATCCTCCTTTTTTTGCTGCTTTTCCATCCTCCTGCATCCCCTTCGTACGCTGAAGCGACCCCGATATCCCCGCAGGGGCATCGAAAGCCTCCTCCCCCCCCCTGTTAGGCTACACGCTGCGGATGCCCCGCGTGCTGCCTCTCTCAGGCAGAGCAATTTCGTTTCGTACATTTTTCATGTCGGAAAAGACGATTTCTCTCTCTCTCTCTCTCTCTCTCTCTCTCTCTCTCTCTCTCCTTTATTTCCCTCGTTCTGCCTTTCTGCCGTCCTCTTACGCGTCTAAATCGACTATTTTAAAAAGCCGAACATCAAAGACACACATACTAATAAACTCGAAAATTTCGTTTTTCTCTTTTACCTACGTACGTTGCTGTGTATTAAAACACTTTATATATTTAAAAATTTCATGCAGAGAGAATCCTGTGTGATTTATGTCTGTCCAGAACTTCTTGCGAGAAAGTAATCGAGAATGTACGAATAAGTGTTCCTACGATTAATTGTTGAGTAACATTTATATAATTGACAAATTATACGAATATTCCCTTATGCATTAAATGTTTTCATATACTTCACAACTTACCCCCTCTACGGCGAATAGTTTTCTGCGAAAATTGAAATTTCCATATTAAGGCGTTACATCACCTTGACGATCGGAAAAAAAGGTATACATTTTTTTTAAATTTTGACGCGTCTACACGGAGAGAATTAAATGTTAAAAATTACCGTGCCGTAACGGTAACCAGATGACAACCCTGAAACTTCGCTTATTATTACTGAGTAAAACACCGATTTTCGCGAAAATAAAATAAAATTTCTTCTTCAGATAGAACATTTTACCAGATTTTCTAGTAAATTTTCATGTGTAACAAAATACGCAAAACTTACATTTAAAAAATATATAATATCAGAGAATTTTTACTGTGCATTTTATTATTCTATGCCTTTCAAAAATGTCTATAAAAAAGTATCGTCTTTATAACAGTTATTTTAAGATTTATTATAAAATTTAATGAGTTATATAGGAAAATGTATTGTGCTCTCGGTAAAAATTATCGTGCGCGCTACCCTTCTTGTATAGTAAAATTTTACCTACGTATTTGAAATTTTCTGTAACGTGAGTTAACAAAAAACTTGTCGCGTACGGATTATCATGCTTTTCTCACTTGTCACCACATTGAAATATATCACGGTAATTTTTACCGTGAAATTCACGACAGAAATTACTTTTTAATTCTCTCCGTGTATTGAATATATAAAATCATTTTTATTTTTCAGTAATACGTTATAGTTTTATGAACAAATAAAAAAAGAACGAATAAAAACAATTAAAAAATGGCGGAGATATTATATAAGTCGTCTAGTAGGTTTTGAATTCGAAAATTCCCTCATCCTTGCAGATGGGGGAATTTTTTTCTCTATCAGGCATTGTCTGAAAAATAAATAAAAAAAATTCTTGTAAAGAAAGATAATAGCTAAACTCTAGTATAGGATTTAAAAAAAAATTCTTTTTATAAAAAAAAATTATTTTTACCAAAATGTTGAGTTTTAAAAATTGATAAAAAATGAACGCGGCATCCGATTTAAAAAATCCTATGCTACATCCTAGATAATGTTATAAAGAATATGTGGTATACCTTTAATCAAAATCGGTGCGCATAAGCTCGGTGAGCAAGGAACAGGTCCATTTTTTATATTTTTTTTCTCATGGGAGGTCTGACGAGGTCGGAATTTGACACACAATTAATACAGCGTCTGGTGAAGTTTGGGTACTTCTTTAATTAAAAAATATTGATAAACCATGAAGTTATTATTATACAAACAAACTGCCGCCGTTGCTGCACGGCCAATCGCTGTTCTAGCAACTAGGATGATCTTTAATGAAAAAGAAAAAAAATGACTTTTAGTATAACAATAAAACTTCTGTATGATGGGAGATTTTTTTGAAATATGGAAAATTACGAAAATGGCAAGCTGCAGAATAAAAAGTTCGATTTTCGATAAAAAAAACAACTTTACTCATTTTTTGTTAACAAATGGATAAAAATATCTAAAAATCATCCGGTCATACGATAGGAAATGTTGTAAACTATCCTCTATCCGAATTTGGAATGAATCGGACGAATAAATTTTGATATACGACTTATATCGTTTTGTAAAACATCGTTTCGAGAAGAATGCAAGACAAAAATTAATCGCAGCGGGACGGTTCGCCCCGGCGCAGCGGGCGATCTAACCCTCCACAAAACTCGTCGTAACACAATCAATTTTTACCGAATATATTTTGCCTATTAATGTTAAGACCCTACTCTATCCTACTACGTAATGAAAAATTGTATTTTACAATTTCAAGCTTATGCAAACCCTTCAAAAATGAAAATATGACAAACACGAATAATAAATTCACAGAGTCCTATCGTGATCGCCGTGCTATAAAAACCATTTCGAGGTGCATAATTCAGTGCTTTTCTACATTCGTCGTATTGCTTAAAAATGCTATTCCACTTCAGATTAAATATAACGTTGATTACACTTGGCGACTCCACCTTCTGCATATTTAAGGTATTCCTTTCGCGGAAAGCCGTATTTTGTGGGTGCACAAGCCAGAACCTTTTTTTTAATCATTAGGAGATTAGATTAGCGCTCAATAAAAATGAGTTACAACCATTTAATAATTATATCCAACGATGAACTGGAATGAAAAATTTTGCATACATTTGCCAGCTTTAGACATTTTTACATGTTTTCTGAAAAGTCGCGTTTACGAAGATTCTTCTGCTAGTCACATTTTTAAAGTTTTATCATTAATATTTTCTTTAAACATTCGGTGACCTCCTGTTTTTATTATCGTTATTATTATTTCATTTAGTAGTAGCTTCCGCCCGCGTCTTCGCCCGCGTAGAATTTGGCCCATAAAAACTTCATTAGAAGTAGCACCTTGCATTAGTGGTTTTGAAAAATCCTAAAATATGCGAGTTTAAAGTTGATACATGCAAGGAAAGTTTTCCATACAAACTTTTACACCCCATTTCACCGCCTTAAGAGTTGATTTTTGAAATATCCTTTTTTAGTGCACCTCTACACCTTCTAAGGAACATTTTCCAGGTTTCAAATTGATGCACGTAATGAATATAATTTCCCATACAAACTTTGCCACCCCCTTTAACCCCCTTAGGGGTTGAATTTCGAGAAATCGCTTCTTAAACGATGCCTCCATTCTAAAATCAACAACCTCTCCAAATTTCACGTTTCTGCCTTTAGCGGTTTAGGCTGGGCGATGATGAGTCAGTTAGTCGGTCAGTTAGCAAGTCAGTACTTTGCCTTTTATATATATATATATATATATATATATATATATATATATATATAGATATTCCAGTAGATTAGAATTTGAATTACATATCCAATTTCAATTTTATTGGATTAATATAATACTGTTATTGGATTATATATAAGAATTATAATTACATAATTCAATCATATTTTTATAATTAGAAAGGATTAAATGTTAGATTATATTCAATTTGCATTAGATTTTATTTGTTTGTATTCTATAATAATTCGAATTTCATCGTTAGATTATATTCTATTTGAATATTATAATTGAAAAAATATTAGATGTTATTCTATTCTATTTTAATTCGTTTTTCGACGTTTGTATTTTATAAGAATTTGAATTTAATAATTACATTAGATTTGACACAAATGTTATAATTAGAAAAATATGAGATATTATATTTATATTAGATTTGATATTATATTATCTTCTATTTTAATTAGATTTGATTTGTTTGTATCCCATAATAAGAATTATGTAAGACTGATAATTTTATAATTGAATTAGATTCGAGTCGAATATTAGAATTATTTAATTCTAGAGTTAATTCGAATGTTATTCGAAGTAACTCTCTACATGTGTGTCAAATTTCATCCAAATCGATTCAGCCGTTTAGGCGTGATAGTGGAACAAACATCGGGCATACAGATTAGAAAAATATTAGATATTAGAATTAGAATGAAAAGTATCCTATATGTCATAAGCTATGTACATTTAAAATTTCATTGATTATATAATAATTTGAATTTCATCAGTACATTAGATTTGAGTGTATAATATTATAATTAGAAAAATGTTAGATATTAGAATGAAAAATATCCTATGTCTTAACTCAGGTCATGAGCTATCTACATGTTAAATTTCATTGAAAACGATTGAGTAACAAACAGACAGACAGACAGAAAGTCAGATTTATAATATTAGTTAGGATATAAATTATTAGATAGAAATGTGGTCAGCATGTTATCTTCATAAAATGCTGCATGAATTTAACAATTTTCAAAGACGTAATTTTTTGTTAAAAGTTCGGTAATCTGGCTTGAAATTTTACCAGTATACTGGGATGTATTTTCACTCAATTGTAGTTGAAAATCAGCTAATTGTTAATTATACGGGTTCGTGAAAGGAATTCCTTAACATTACCCGTGCGTAATTTTAATTGCGTGCGTAACCTTAATTTATTGGTTTTAATAGTGGAACAGTCCTGTCTCCGTGTAAATCTGATCGTTACCGTGTGAATGCTTTGGGCTGCCATATCAAGGCTTTGTCGTCGCGAAGCTTTGTTGAAAGACACCGAAAATCCGTACGTTTGTGATACTGATATCCCTGCGAATAGCGAATGCACGAGTACACGTTCATGTATCACCGTACAGTCCCTGTCAGGTACGAGGTAAGCCGTTTCCGCAGAACTGGAGGGTGTTACGGATGGATCTCCAGAAGTATGACTTTTGAAATCCGATTCGCGTTTCCATCTCAAGATCAGCCGAGACACGAATGGTCGTTGTTTCAAAAGCTGTAATCAATCAAATATCATCAATGTTGCTCGCGAGCTTAAGGTATTCCTTTTACGAACTCGAATATTTAACAATTAACTGATTTTTGTCTACAATGAAGTAAGAATATATGCCAGTACACTGGTAAAATTTCAAACCAAGTTATCGGACTTTTAACAAAAAATTACGACTTTTAAAATCGTCTAATTTATACAGCACTTTATGGAGATGACATGGTGGCCACATTTCTATCCAATAATTTACATACTAAATAATTCTAGATGTCTTCTGACATAAACTGGTCTATGCATGTTAAACATGCTAAAGATTCCGCAACGAGAATAAAAAACAGAGGTTCACCGAATGTTTAAAGAAAACATTAATAATAAAATTTGGAAAAATGTCATTAGCAGAAGAATGTTCGTAACCACGACTTTTCAGAAAACGTAAAAATGTCTAAGTATACAAAATGTACGACAATTTTTTTATTCCAGTTTAGTGTTAAATATAATAATTGACTGTAACTTATTTTTTTATCAAGAGCCATTGTAATTTACTATTGATTTAAAATGGCCCCGTTTATGCGCTCACAATATACGTTCCTCCGCGAAAGGAATACGTTAAGAATATATTTGCTGCTGACCCTGACAAAATACATGACGAGCTCCATGTCTACCTTCACAGCTTCTGATCTGATTGATTTTCGTTTGATTGTGAGTTTGTTTGTTTTGGTCCCACGTTAGTCCTCATGTCAGACTTAGGTCAACATCTCTTTCTCTTTCTCACTTTCTCCCTCCTCCTCTCTGTCTCTCTCTCTCTCTCTCTCTCTCTCTCGCCGTCCTTCTTTTATCTGAAACACGTAAACCCTGCAGATGTATGATCGAATATATCATAAATACGTAAATGTATGAGATATTTGATGCCAAATGAATCTTCGACCCGATTGATTTCCATTTTTCCATATTGACTAGCTCCCGCCCTATTTGGCTTCAAGCTATTAGGTACTTGGATTTAGCACGTCAACACCCCGTGGCACCCCTAATTAAGGGTTGTTTTAAAAAATACTATAGTATATGTTTTATTATTTGTTTTGAAGGATATTTATACCCAGTTTCAAATTCATACAAACAAGGCATACAATTTCCCATACAAACTTTTACATCCTATTGTATTCTATTGGGATTGATTTTCGAAAAATCCTTTCTTAGTGCATCTTTACGCCCTTTAAGGAAAATATATTCCGAATTTCATTGAGATAAAAGCAGGGAATTCATTTTTCCCATAAAAACTTCAACACCCTGTTACACTCCTAATTAGGTGTTGTTCTACAAAATCCTTAAGGCGATCGACCCGTGTAATAGCCTATTTCCAAGCCCATTTTCAGGATTTTTTTTGTGAGAACTACTAAAGATATTCTAACGATTTTTTTTTGTTTTGTCGGTCCATTCTTTGATATTGAACAGTAATTTTATTGAATGAATATATCCAGTGTGGGTGTCCCTAGATGGCGTTCAAACGGGACCTCTTAAGAATGACAGTGTTAAATGGTAGCCACGATGCAGCCCGTTCCCCCCATCTAAAACAAAAATAGGAAATATTGCGTTATTTTTAGTCCAATTGTCAACGTCCTGACGTAAGGGATTTTCGAAATTTTATGCAGAAATACACCTTTTCCGTGCACTTTTTTGTTGTATTATCAGCTGTAAAAACTGAATGGAACAAAATGTAAAAAATCCGCTACCATGAGCCCTCGGGTTATGTCTATAGATTGTACAAAAACACTTCAAACCGATTCGTGCAATACATTTTATATAATCCTGGCAACCGACTTTAGAAACATGGTTTCGAGAAAAACGCGTTTAAAATTTTAAAACGACCACCTTAAATAGGCATTTCATTATTTGTTATGAAGAATATTTACACCAAGTTTCAAGTTGATACCCGCAAGGAATAAAATATTCCATACAAATTTTTACACCGCATTTCACCCCCTCAGGAGTTATTTTTCGAAAAATCCTTTCCTTAGTGCACCTCTACACCTTCTAAGAAACATATCCTCAAAATGTCATATTCTATCTTCAACGGTTCAAGCCGTGCGTTGTCTATATGTCAGTCAGTCACGGAACACTTTTATATGTATAAATATCAACGTCAAAATTCTTAGCATTTTTTTTTTCCTTTATACATCATTTTCCATTCTCGTTTTATAATTTCTTGCATTCATTCGACCCTCAAAACATTCAAACAAAATCTGCACGTACAACGAAATCGGCAAAAACATCACGTAGTACCCTACGTCCGGAAGCGACGACACCTAAAAGAATCGGTTGTGAAATTTGCCTACGGTGCGAGTCAGCATAGAATACCGTGTATATAGATAGATACCCACGACCACCGTGTTTCTAGAGCAACTTTCTCCTTCGTCGCTTCCTCCAGGATGTCGTCCCTTTCGACCTCGCAAGGTCACTCCTGCGGTAGGTCTTCACTCCTCGTGACAGGATATAAACTCGTACCAGGTACGGACGGAAACCGGAAGGTATAGCGCATATAGACAAGCGAAATATCCGAGTTTCTGAAGCCTTCCGTTTCTATCTCTCTCTTTCTCTCTCTCTCTCTCTCTCTCTCTCTCTCTCTCTCTCTCTCTCTCTTTCTCTCTCCCTCTCTCTCTCTCTCTCTCTCTCTCTCTCTCTCTCTCTCTCTTCTCTCTCCCTCTCTCTCTCTCTCTCTCTCTCTCTCTCTGTCTCTATATTGCTACATCCAAGAGCAAACTCAATGCAACGCGAATCGGACGTGTCAGGATATATATCCTTCGGGACGGAAACCTTCAACCTCTTCGGTATTTCTGCACGGTACTATATTACTTTACGTCACAAACTGTTATGGCCGAATCTGTGAGACAGAGAAGATACTGTCAAGAAATTATATTGGGAAAGAGAATTTATGAGCAAATTCATCCAGATTAATGTACATTCGTGTACATATACAATTCTATACACGAACATGAGGAGACAGTACAGGAATGGTATATTCGGATTATGTAGAATATAATTGCGGCTCCGATTCGTTTGACAATCCGAATCATTCCGTGTCTTCTTATACCGTCGCGGAAAACCATTAGCAATAACTACCGTTGTGCCGAGAACTAGATATGGAACTAGATATGGATTATTCGGCGCGCACTTCCAGTGAACGAAATGCAGAGTTAAAATAGTCGACGTTACAATTGATTTCCCGTTCATTTCCGTACTTACGTCCACTTTCCTGCGAAATTATATCCGAAAGTGAACCAGCATAAATCATGACCAGGCAGCGAATTCTATTATCCATTTGCATAACATGTAGAATTTTAACCGGACGTGCCCTGAATAGTTGCGTAACTGGTCAATTTGAAACCTGGGTTTTCACGATTTCCTTCACATCCTCGCTGAGTACAATAATATCGCCTCAAAAATAGCTAAGTTATCAGTAATTCTAATCCAATATAGTCATCAGTGATATTGCTTTTTTTTGTTAACACAGAATAAATAAAAACACAGAACGAAGCTCATAGAAGCTTTTTTCTTATAAGATTTTGTTTTCTGTGTACAGACACAGCGAAAAAAATATCCCCTGGATCGACAAAATTGTTCATTCAAAAGTGGCCGACGAAATATTGACATGAAACACTAAAATACTCGATTATTCCGAGTATTCGTTAGTTTAATTGAATAAATCATTCTCAAAATAACTTCATATTAAATTTTTTCAATAAATAATTCGATTGCATCCGCCAATGACGATTTATTCAGCCAAGTCAGCCATTTATTCAGCCAAGTTTTTTCAGTGTATAGATCTACCCGAATTTCTTGATGAAATCGTCCCAAGTTTCTTTTAATTTCAATACATCCGGAATCTACTATTTTATACACATTTCCTCTGTATAAGTTTTGACGAAGACAAGTATGAACTTTTCCATAATTTATCTAGGTTTCTTCGAGGACATGCGACTCCTGCACAAAAGAAAAATTTAAATCTCCTGTTGAAAGTTGCAAAATGAATTACTCTTAAGAATGGACAATGTACATTTCATCAAATATTGTCATAAAATCATTTAATTTGTTTCCTGAATTTTAACAGAATCTAATTTTCTGTTTCTCTGTCAAAACATACTTTGGCAGTTTTTTAAGAGCGTCACGTTTAGATTCAACAAAGTTTTGTGTATTTTCGACGAATTCGTAATAACAAATATAATACTGATATGTATATGAATATTATGACGTTTGAGCAAGACAGTGATCTGCAAATCTAGCATTTAGTAAAAATAAATCGTTATCCTTCGAAGCGTTAATCCTAACTAATATTATAAATCTGACTTTCTGTCTGTCTGTCTGTTTGTTACTCAATCACGCCAAAACGGTTTGGTCGATTTCAATGAAATTTAACATGTAGATAGCTTATGACCTGGGTTAAGACATAGGATACTTTTCATTCTAATATCTAATAGTTTTCTAATTATAATATTATCTACTCAAATCTAATCTAAATATGAAATAAAAATGATTATATAATTAATTAAATTAAAAATGTAGATAGCTACATTTTTAATTTCATTAATTTATAACACATAAAAGTATCCTATGTGTTATAGCTTAATACATAGGATACTCTTCATTCTAATTCTAATATCTAATATTTTTCCAATCTGTGTGCTTGATGTTTGTTCCACTATCACGCCTATACGGCTGAACCGATTTTGATAAAATTTGGCACACATGTAGAACGTTACTTCGAATAACACATAGGCTATAAAAAATACATCACATATTTTTCTAATTCAAACATTCGACTCGAATCTAATTCAATTATGAAAATATCAGTCTTATATCACTCTTATTATAGGATACAGACAAATCAAATCTAATTAAAATAAATGATAATATGAGATCAAATCTAATAGAAATATATCTAATATTTTTCTAATTATAACATTCCTGTCAAATCTAATGTAATTATCAAATTCAAATTCTTATAGAATACAACGAATCAAATATAATTTAAATTTGATAAATCCAACGTCCAATATTTGTCTAATTATAATATTTTAAAAAATCTGGTGATGAAATTTTAACTCTCATGGAATACGAACGACTAAAGTATAATCAAAATCGAATAGAATCTAATACAATATCATATATTTTACTAAATTCTGAATCACGTATGACAGCCTTTGAAAAAATAATCCATTAAGGAGTATTTTAACACAAATTGCGAAATCCACGCAGATGAAGTCGCGGGTAGGCTGGTGGAGTGTCCATTTACTGATAATTTCGTTCATACTCTGACGATTTAATTATTTCGCTACTTATTTATCAATTCCTCCAATATTATTTGTTGCAATTTCTTCAAATAATGTTTTCTACTATCAGAATGATATCATTTGTTAGCTATAGCAATTAAAAAATGTGTTTTCATAACATTTCACTGTACAGTCCATCTGAATCTAATAGTGTCGTTATTCGTCCATTCTCTGGTCGGTTTACCCTACGCAAGCGTCCTGGGAGCCGTACGAAGAAAAATCGCGATCCACAGTGACTTTGAACACGCTCACGATCAAACGTTTGGTAAAACCATATTGCACACAGAAGCATACACCAAAACATATATAAAAACCAGGGCGCGTCCGTGTAACCGGGCTTCTCTCATTTTAGGAGCGCTAGTCTAACGTGCCATAAGGAAGTGTAAATAAGTCGTAAACCCTTAGGGTTACGGCCCTACGGGGTTCTCGAGGCAAGCCGGTACCAGGATGAGAGGGAGGGCTGTTGAAAAGCCCACAGTACAACTCGTCTCAACGCCGAGCTAAATGAATCTGGCCGCGCCCTTCCGAAAGTACAGAGAGTATACCGGGAGTATGTGAGTTTGTTTGGGTCACTCGAGAATTTCACAATGTTGCATATCACCTGCAAAACTTTACTGCCGAGAACAATTCATCTCTCATCGTTGTTGCACCACGCTCTGTTATTACTTTGGACAAGGTGCAATCTTGCGATTCTTGCCGGGCACGTAAAACTTCGTTTCTATATGATCAGGATAAAATCTGTTATACGTTCGCTCCACGAAGAAAAAAAAATCATTCAGATCAAGGGAATTGTTCATGAATAGGTGACCAACGAAATATTAAACTGAAACATTAAAATATTTGTTCATCCCAAGTATTCTTTTGCTCGATGAATCATTCTTAACCGTAGAACTCATGACCGGCGTCCGTTCACACTCTAATTTATGTTACTATTTAAAAAATAAAGTTTTTCCTGGTTTTTTCCCGTTTTTCAGTCTCCAAATGGATTTTTCACTAATTGAATGTTAATTAAATCACATGTCTCCGACACTGGTCTCGAACGAAAAAATTCATGTATGATGAAGTCTATTTATCCCCGTAGGACCGACTTTGTGATCAAGAAAGGGCGCGGAGTAAACATCTCAGTCATGCGTTTGAAGGTAAAAAAAATGTTCTATTCTAGGTTCTAGGATTAAAATAAAGGTTCTAGGATTTGGTTCTAGGAAAAAATATGGAATATTAGATTATTTTAATCCTAGAACCTTCTAGGATTAAAATAATCTAATATTCCATATTTTCAATTCATAATTTGTCAGCATCCTCCAATTACGTATTTAGTCAGCCCAAGTCGGTTTTTTCATGTTGGGTATCGGCTCTACCCTACTCGCCTCAATCATGAAGTTGATCATATGGATTGAGAAAAATTGATTGCAAAAAAGCTTCTTGTACACGAAGCGAATTAATATTATTAAAAACTTGGAACGTTTCGATGAGAAGCCTTTAGGCTCGTAGGCTGAGCAGTTTTTACTGACGATCTATTGGATAGTGATTTTTTTCGGACGTAGATACCTCCAATAATATTTGAACTTCAAAGTTTCCGCGGGTACCAACAGATCTTAAGATGGAAAATAATTGAATTCAGGCAATTCAGCCACGTTCCTTGCGAAAAGAGGGTTTTTAGCCTTAGTAAATATATATCTTGCTGAAATATAAACAGCGGTCATTGACCGTAAAATTCCACCTCAATTTGGAATTTCTCGTAAAATAACTGCGGTAAATTGCTTACATTTTTATTTCGTATTTTCGAAAGTGCTAAGAACCCCCCGAAAAACATCCAAAATTGATTTTTTTCGGATACGTTGGTCTAAAAAATTCTTTTTACATTTATCAGTGAAACGATTAACCTCCCTTTGTAATATATACATTTATAGGAGGTGAAAGAACTGTCACTGTTCGTGAACTTTCAAGAAAATTTGCCGTTTTTCGCTCGCGATAAGGGAGAGTGGGACACAATGTGTCACGGGGCAAAGTGAGCCACATGCGATTTCTCGGAGGTTTGTAGCTCGTAAATTCTGAAATTTTATGTTTTGGACCGCGATTTATATTAGATTTCTTCAAGCCTAAAAGAACGTCGATAGCAGCTCACAAAGGATTATTGAAAATAAAAAATTGATTTGAGGCTTGGAAAAAAAATATTTCGCTCACCGGAAAAACGTAAAATATAACGACACTTTCTGTAGCGGCTCCGGTTTTCGGTCCTAATCGATAGTTTTATTATTTATGATGCACTCAGTGACTTGTGTTTTTCCATTCGTAGTTTAATTAATATTTATTTTCATCAATAATCAAATATTTTACGAGTGGGGTACAATGTGTCGCCGAGTGGTGGGGCAAAATGTGTCGACACCCAATGAGGAAACAAAGAAGTGACGACGCTCCGAAGAAGCGCAATGTGTCCACGAGCAACTGTCAAGCACATGCGATTTCTCGGAGTTTTGTAGCTTGTAGTCCGAAATTTTGTGTGTTGCTCCGTGATTTATATTAAGTTTCGTCTGGCCTAAAAGAAAGTCAATAGCCGCTCACGAAGAATTATTAAAAGTACAAAATTAATTTGAGCCTCGAAAAAAAAATTTCACTTGCCGGGAAAACGTCAAATACTGTGGGGCAATTGTGCGGAGCACAACGTGTCATCGAGTTGTTGAGCACAATGAGTCGAATCCCAATGTTATTGGCAAATAATACCCGTTGTGAAATTATCGGTATGTATGAAAATCTGTTTTCTATGTTAGGAAAATATAAGAGTTTCAACCTCCTCGTTGTACCCTACATTTCGCAGCACTTGACACACTGTACCCACCTATCTCACACATTTTACCCCACCCGTGGGGCACAATGAGCCAATCCGCAAATTTTGTTCGTACCCATTATTTTAGGATTTTTAATCTTTTTGCAAAAAATATGGTAGCTTTATAGTACGCCAAAAGGTCCATAAAATCGGTTATGACCTTTGTTTTTCTAATCAGACTACTTTGGTAAGAATAAAAATTAGATAGAAAAAAGTGACACACTATGCCCCACCTTCCCCTATTTGATATCAAAGTTATCTTCTTTTCAGCAGATGAGTTAAAAAAATAAAGACAAAATTGTCGTCCGTTTTGTTTCTGAAATACAATCACAAAAGAGATTTCGAGCCATAGTCAACCGCGCAAAGTTGTACAAGTTTACAGTACACGAGTGTGCCCGCAGAGGCATTTATTTTCATATGTGTAGAAGCAATCCGAGTATGGAATAAATCAAAAGTAAAACGCTCGTCGTTCAAGCGTCCCTATATTTTAACCATATAGACTATGTCCCGGGTAGTTGGCCACCGTTTTTTCAAGGATCCGTAAAAAAAAAGTATAGACGTTTCTTTATTTATCTCTATTTGCAATTAAACTTTAGACATTTAACTTCAAAGTAATTTACGAAAATAAAACAAATTCTTATAAGATCAATCTTAAAATTAGTATTTTTTTTAACCCACGATTGGCCACCTTTCCTAAACTATCCCGTTGTGATGGGCACAGAAGTAGAGGAGAGATGGACAGTACTTAATTTTACTCCTGGTTTTACGTTTCGATTCTCAATCCGTCACAATATTTGCAAAGCACTTTTACATTTATGAGTCTCGAAATGTTTTACCCTGCTTCGGAGCATATCAGCATCAGCAAAAACGCGAAACTGCGGTTTCGTCCAAAAGTTATTTTTTTTTAATAATTCAGCAAATGGTAAAATTGAAATGATATTTTGAAAAGGAAGCGAAAAGAAAGTAGAAAAATATTAAACATACGGTCTCTCAATTCGCATACGTAGACGTAGCTTGCAATGAAAGTAAAATGTAAGACATTTGATCCACAAGTGTATACTAATGTTCTGAAACGCAACTCGAGAATGCAAGTTTCCCGTTGGAGATACAATTGACGTACATATAGAATAAAAAGAATTCTGCATGTTATCACACAACGTCGAAACTGCGCCGTGCCTGTTTTTGAGGATTCTCGTTTCCCAAAAGCATCTATCCGTCTTTTTAATACGCGATATCATCCATTCTCACTGTCGTTACGCAATATTACATTCTCGTGGTATTTTTCCTTTTTTTTTTCTTGTATTTTGTTCGCACGATTTTACGGTCGCTTATTCCAGAACTACTAAACATAGGTATACCATGAACATATGTATATTACGACGCTCGGAGCTATGGTGGCAGGCCGTATACGCTTTTACAGTCTCAAATAATGGAAAGAATGGAAAGTGTTTTTCCATGTACGTCGAAGAATGTATGTGTCTGTATATGGGGCCTTCTACCTCGACGTAACCTCGTATTGAATCACATTGAAAATAGCCCCATTGATATTATTTTATAGAGTCGTAAAAAAAGTACGTTGGATAACGTCGTTATCATTTTCTGTTCCTAGAGATATAAATGTATTTGTCTTTCATTTGAATTCTTCCTTTTAAAAGGATGTTATGGCAGAGACATGTTATAGAAATGATATATGAGACGGTAAACCAAAATGCTCAATAGACTAATCATATTAATCTTCCGAATAATATTCGAAATCATTGTTGGAAGTAATACCCGATACAATTAACAGATTAAATGAAGAGCAATCATTCTTTATTCATTTATTAATTACCCTAATAAAATGTATTTGATAAATGCTATTTAATGTTTACTTAAGGCCTCAGGCCACTCTAGGATTTTCCAAAAATCGAGTTTTTTTTTGTTAAAATTGTACCTTAGTACCTATAAAATGATATTCCAAAAGATTATGGGTGTGAAAAATCTCTAAGTACTCGATTGTCGACATTCTACTAACTTTAAACGCGTTTATCTCAAAACTACATTTTTCATGTCGGCCGGACTCATAACTCAAACAAAGTTCAACCGATTCACTTGAAATTTTAACTGTATATTTAGAATTACATTTTCATAGTCCTTTTTTATAAACAATTTTCTGACGATTTTCTCATGGCATTTTATACTTTTTGTTTTAGAAATGCGCCATTTTGGCAAAAAACAATATATCAAAAAAATCCTACGTACTTCTATAGCTATTCTTATATATAATCTAAAAAAAACTTTAGTTTCTCATCATAACTCAAAAATTATAGGAGCTGTTGGTCCGGCCGTTGACCTTCCAGAAATAAAGGCGTCATCGGAAAAATGCTGCACACTCGCCATTTTGACATGTATCGCTGTGAAAAAATAATTGTGTATAGTCAATTACGTGTATAATAAAACCCTATTTTGTAATTCCGATTGATTTTATGGTTTCGCCGAAAAAAAATCACAAAATATACCCTTTTTGGCCTCTAGAGTGGCCTAAGGCCTTAACGCTCTAATTCGTTATTGTCGAATGTATTTTCTTTTTATTTCATTTTTCTATAGTCCATCTTTATGACGCTAAGCAGTATCTACTTATTTTTAAATGTGGTAACATATTAGGGTGTTGAATAAATTCTCGCAGTTTTTTTCGTGAAAATTAATGCTTTATTTTTTTTTTAGTAAAAAACATGTCTCTGGAAATATCGTCCATCGCTAGCCACTACTTTTTCCCAGTTTCACCTGAATTTCAAGCTGGCTTATAGTACTTCTTTATCGATGCGTTACCATCTTAAACTCGCACGCAGTTCTCGCAATGCCATCCGTTGGAAAACAGCGAGAACTTATTCAACATCCCAATAGAAAAATGCTACACCGAATTGAGATAAAATACCTCGTAGATATATGCTTATATATATTCGCCAATGAATTAACAAAAACGGTTGTCAAGATCGTTGCCACGTGAGGTTGAATCAATCACTCCTTGGTATTGTCCAGTTGAACAAATACATGTTTAGTTAAATTGCTCTCACGTTCCCAATATATAATAGCTATAGTCGAATAAAAAAAAATACCTTTTATTTCGTCACTTTTATTACATTATTTTATTTCGAACGTTATGAGAAATGTATTTGAATGAACAATATTTCAATTTGCAAATAGCGAATTTATAAGTTTGTTTCATATGTCATATATATTTAGTCTTGTTGTCAACAATTCTCGGAATAGTGAAAAATGTTAAATAATATATTGTATCATCAAACCGACGCTGGTGGTTGGGCGGTCGCGGTGCGGCTCGGGCGATCACTGATGTCAAGCAGCCTCGAACGAGGTCAATACTTGGTGCGGTGACCGCTTAGCCGTGCTCTGGCTGGCGCATCGACGAGTGAGCGGGAGGCCGTTTTTCTGAGGCCATGGTATACATATCTTGAGCAAAAAGGTCTGGTATGCCAAGGAATCAGAAAATACAGGGCCGTCTATACCGGTACGGGTTTTCCACAGTCTCCCCCGTACCCTCGGCAAATGCGGTATAGTGTAGCTTAAGACGGCTGTGGACGCAACGGAAGTTAGGTTAGATTAGCGAAGTGCGGGTAGGGAGTGATAGGAAAAGGGATTCAATTGGGAAGGGTAATACGTAAAAACTCATAAAAGAGTATACGTTGGAACACTGCAAAAAATAAAAATATATATTTTATCATCATAATTTCGATATAGGAGAGGATAATTATCACATGTTGAGGAATTTCCAAATTTACAGGTAAGGGAAATATGAAAATCAAAATATTGAATCCTAAAGGCCATCATCCACCAAAGCGGAGATGAGCAGAGCTAGGAAAAAGCAGCTAATAGAATCGCCCCCCTCAGCGTCTATGGGCATTAATCAGTTGATCGTTACTTTTTCCTAGCTCCGCTCATCTCCGCAGTGGATGATGGCCCCAAGGCCTTGCCTTAGAATCGTTATAGGATGTTCTGGACCCACAGCTCCAACCACCTTCGCATTCTAGTGTAATAACGTACAGTAAATAGATCATAGTTAGCGATGGTCGGCAAATCACTTGTATGAAATCCTGCGTATATAGCCACGTGTATACAAAGACACACACACATAGATGAATATATGCAATACATACACGTACAAATGATGTACATGTACGTACCTACCAAGACCGCTCGGGCATGGAATTCTCGCGCGTATTTCACGAAATATACACGCCATTCCCAGGGCTGTTTCGCCGCAATCCGACGGAGCCAAAAATAGTGGCAATCTCGAGAGCCGCGCGCGCCGCAATCACGACGAGCTGTCGTGGCAGAGGTAGAAAAGCGCGGGCAATGGGAGTGAGCATAAAAGGGCTTGAAGGGAGGTGGGTCGGAGGTACATGGGATGGTGATAAAGGTGGAAAGGTCGTAACAGAGAGGTAGAAAGAAGGGGGGCAACGGTGAGGGAGAGAGAGAGAGGAGAGGGCCTCGCCAAATTGGACCAAAATCGCAACAATTCATGCGTTGCACTCAGCGAAGTTACACGCGCGGACAGTTGAAGAGAGGAACGATACGAAAAATTGAAATGAAAAACATTGTAAAACACGTATATTAGATTGCCAGGTGGAATGTCAATTCTTTTAATAGAAGCAACATGACAGATGTTACCTGCGTATATATATTTATATGTTCCTTTCAACACGTCAGAGTGAGCCATTTGTATGGACAATTCAATCTGCTCGGGACGCTCTCCAGAAGTGTGTGGTATTTTTATAGCGTTTCTGTTCCTTCCAACGTCGCAACTCTACTCGGCAACAATGGACAACATGCAACGTCTGTTTTCTGAAATGAAGCTACGTTCATTTTGAGAAGGATCCGTCACGTGGGCGCATAAGCAGGGCCCTTTTTTTAGTGATGCGCATGTTTGTCACAATACAGTTGATTATAAACGTATTATTGGTCATTTTATATTTGTTAGTTGTACGTTGATAAATAAATACTTGATAAATAACTTTAAATATAATTTAAATTAATAATGAAATAAATGACTGGTTTCGTTAATCGATTAACTAGATATACGTCAATCAAAAACGAACTTAAGGTTAGGTAGCTGATGATTTAATTCTCGCCCATGCGCGTCTGCGTTCTACAGAATATTTGGTTTCGTTAAGGCCATGTGTCACACGTCCAGTCGGTAAAAATCCTACTGCCAAGTTTTCTCCTAGACGGATCATATTTCGGGCAAAAGAAGAGAAAGCGGTTGTTCGTCGTTCAACAGAGCGGAACGTGTTTCTTTTCTTTTTTCCCAAAAATTAACCGTTTTAGAAATCATTGGGAATCTGCAAATCAGCTATCTCTCTCGCACTCATGGCCGCTCGGTCGGTGTGACACTTGGCCTTAAGGCCATGTGTCACTCGATTCGGCCGGTACAACAGAACACGATTACAGGTACCCAGTGTTCTCGAAAACGGCTCTACAGAATATCACGAAATTTGCACAGTCGATGACAAATTAATAGACGAACAACGGCTATCTCCGCGATTTTCCCGATTTTGAAAAAAATAAAACAGTTTCTCTTACCACGCGAGGCCCCTAGCTAAAGTAGAGAAAAAAAAAAAATGGCACACGCGATCGACTAACGAAGAGATAGCGGTTGTTCCCGAAGTGAAAACGAACATTTTGACACCTCAACCGTTTCATTCCAGCAAGTAATTACGGAAATCATTGGGTAGCTACACATTATAGGTAATCGTCAAGAATTTTACCCAAAATTCGGGTGACGATTGTCTAGTTCAGTTCTCGCGAATTCCGGCGAGGTCTCAGAGCTATCGTTCTGTCGCGTCGATATCAAATACCGACGGCTGCTGCTTGAGCTCGATAAAGCAGGGATCACACAGACCTTCTGTAGTGTATCCTCGACGTAACCACGCATTCGTTGACGATGGAAATTTGGCGACTTGTTTGTGTGAACCCGGTTTCGCGCTCAAGATGTGACAGCCAATATCGCGCTGTCGGAGTATAATTTTAAAAAGTTATAAATAAATTTTTAATGATGGTGTGTAGTGTTGGGATAGTGTGTGGGTTACCAAAGTTCGGCGAAATGTATGTGTTTACGTGTATTCATGGGCCGGGACCACCGATTCTCCGGAGGAATTTAAGGTTAGGTTAGGTAAGGTTAAGGTCTAGCAATCTCCATTGCTAGAGAATTCGGCCCTCGTAGCACTTTCCGAGGATAAAAACCGACGGAGACAAAAATGCCGAATATATTTGCTTAAACAAATAATATTAATTGTACTCTTTCACCACTCTCTTAACGAGTGAGTCTCCAGCGATCCCTGTCGCGCGAGAATTTGGCCGAAGTCGAATTCATCGACAATCAACGGCATCGAGAGCACAAGTACTGCCCGACGTTTTTCGTTTAAACAATTTCATGTTGCGAAATTCCACCGCTCATATGTAGAGCGAGTCTCTAGCAATCTCCATTGCTAGAGAATTCGGCCCTCGTAGCACTTTCCGAGGATAAAAACCGAGGGAGAAAAAAATGCCGAATATATTTGTTTAACCAAATAACATTAGTTGTACTGTTTCACCACTCTCTTAACGAGTGAGTCTCCAGCGATCCCTGTCGCGCGAGAATTTGGCCGAAGTCGAATTCATCGACAATCAATCACTTTGAGAGCATAAGTACTGGTCGAAATTATTTGTTTAAACAATTTGAAATAGCAAAATTTTACCGCTCTTAGGTAGAGCGAGTCTCTAGCAATCTCCATTGCTAGAGAATTCGATCCTCACAGCACCTCCCGAAGATAAAAAATGCCGAATATATTTGTTTAAACAAATAACATTAGTTGTAATCTTTCACCACTCTCTTAGCGAGTGAGCCTCTAGCGATCTCGTTCGCGCGAGAATTTGGCCGAAGTCGAATTCATCGACAATCAATGGCTTCGAGAGCATAAGTACTGCTCGAGATTATTTGTTTAAACAATTTTAAATGACAACATTTCACCGCTCTTATGTAGAGCGAGTCTCTAGCAGTCTTAGGGAATTCGATCCCTCGTAGAACCTCCCGATGGTAAAAATGTCGGGGAAAAGAATGCCAAATTGTTTATTGTTTAAACAATAAACAGTAATTGTACATTTTCACCACGTTCTTGAAGAGTGAGCGGATCTTACGATTAGCGATAACGCTTTCTAGAAAATTCGACCGAAATCGAATTTTCGATGTTGATGAGGAATACGGTGGAATTGTATTGTTTAACCAATTTATTGTATCCCCGTTTTTCCATAAAGCGGGCCTCTAGCAGCGCCGATTGCTGAACATTTTTATAATCTCTTGAATCTGGACGGAATTGCCAGATGTATTTTCATATATATTGTTTGACATAAACAATTAATTATTTATTAATTGTATCGCATTTTTGCGATAGCTATGATCGGGCAACCGTTATTGCCGGAATCGGAACGCTAGCAGATTCACGCCTCATGCGTAGAAGCGAAACACGGTCGCCTAAGCTAGGTGTGTATCCATCGATGTATACACACACATACATCATTCAAAGTATTTTCGTTTGCGACCGAACGCGTGCAAAAAGGTCACCTCTCTCTCTCTGCACGTGGCCGGCGTAGCGAACACACACACGCACAGCAATCGTCGCCTATAGGGTCTCGAGTCTTCGGCGTAACGCCAGGCATGGAGCCCCTATAGAATACGTGCGCGGCGTTCTCGGGCGGGAGCAGGCGGTGACTCGTAGCCAAAGCTGCGAGGTTCTGCCGTACCGCCATGATGGGAGGCCGCGTCGAAATTTTCTGGCGTGTGACACATGGCCTTAAGATGCCGATAAAAATTTTTTACAATTATTTGACAACAGTTAGGAGCCAGAACTCTTTTCGAATACATCAAACAATACTAATACTATAGTATCCTAACCAGAAAGTACCTAGAACTAACGCCTATCCATCAGCAGATCACACTTGCATAGTTAAGATGCCGATAAAATTTATTTACAATTATTTGACAACAGTTAGGAGCCAGAACTCTTTTCGAATACATCAAACAATGCAAATACTATAGTATCCTACCCACAAAGTACCTAGAACTAACGCCTATCCATCAGCAGATCACACTTGCATAGTTAAGATGCCGATAAATTTTTTTTACAATTATTTGACAACAGTTAGGAGCCAGAACTCTTTTCGAATACATCAAACAATACTAATACTATAGTATCCTACCCAGAAAGTACCTAGAACTAACGCCTATCCATCAGCAGATCAAACTTGCATAGTTAAGATGCCGACAAAATTTTTTTACAATTATTTGACAACAGTTAGGAGCCAGAACTCTTTTCGAATACATCAAACAATACAAATACTATAGTATCCTACCCCGAAAGTACCTAGAACTAACGCCTATCCATCAGCAGATCGCACTTGCATAGTTAAGATGCCGATAAAATTTTTTTACAATTATTTGACAACAGTTAGGAGCCAGAACCTTTTCGAATACATCAAACAATACTAATACTATAGTATCCTACCCAGAAAGTACCTAGAACTAACGCCTATCCATCAGCAGATCAAACTTGCATAGTTAAGATGCCGACAAAATTTTTTTACAATTATTTGACAACAGTTAGGAGCCAGAACTCTTTTCGAATACATCACACAATACAAATACTATAGTATCCTACCCAGAAAGTACCTAGAACTAACGCCTATCCATCAGCAGATCACACTTGCATAGTTAAGATGCCGATAAAATTTTTTTACAATTATTTGACAACAGTTAGGAGCCAGAACTCTTTTCGAATACATCAAACAATACAAATACTATAGTATCCTACCCACAAAGTACCTAGAACTAACGCCTATCCATCAACAGATCACACCTGCATAGTTAAGATGCCGATAAAATTTTTTTACAATTATTTGACAACAGTTAGGAGCCAGAACTCTTTTCGAATACATCAAACAATACTAATACTATAGTATCCTACCCAGAAAGTACCTAGAACTAACGCCTATCCATCAGCAGATCAAACTTGCATAGTTAAGATGCCGACAAAATTTTTTTACAATTATTTGACAACAGTTAGGAGCCAGAACTCTTTTCGAATACATCAAACAATACAAATACTATAGAATCCTACCCAGAAAGTACCTAGAACTAACGCCTATCCATCAGCAGATCACACTTGCATAGTTAAGATGCCGATAAAATTTTTTTACAATTATTTGACAACAGTTAGGAGCCAGAACTCTTTTCGAATACATCAAACAATACAAATACTATAGTATCCTACCCCGAAAGTACCTAGAACTAACGCCTATCCATCAGCAGATCACACTTGCATAGTTAAGATGCCGATAAAATTTATTTACAATTATTTGACAACAGTTAGGAGCCAGAACTCTGTTCGAATACATCAAACAATACAAATACTATAGTATCCTACCCACAAAGTACCTAGAACTAACGCCTATCCATCAGCAGATCACACTTGCATAGTTAAGATGCCGATAAATTTTTTTTACAATTATTTGACAACCGTTAGGAGCCAGAACTCTTTTCGAATACATCAAACAATACTAATACTATAGTATCCTACCCAGAAAGTACCTAGAACTAACGCCTATCCATCAGCAGATCACACTTGCATAGTTAAGATGCCGATAAAATTTTTTTACAATTATTTGACAACAGTTAGGAGCCAGAACTCTTTTCGAATACATCAAACAATACAAATACTATAGTATCCTACCCCGAAAGTACCTAGAACTAACGCCTATCCATCAGCAGATCACACTTGCATAGTTAAGATGCCGAAAAAATTTATTTACAATTATTTGACAACAGTTAGGAGCCAGAACTCTTTTCGAATACATCAAACAATACAAATACTATAGTATCCTACCCACAAAGTACCTAGAACTAACGCCTATCCATCAGCAGATCACACTTGCATAGTTAAGATGCCGATAAAATTTATTTACAATTATTTGACAACAGTTAGGAGCCAGAACTCTTTTCGAATACATCAAACAATACAAATACTATAGTATCCTACCCCGAAAGTACCTAGAACTAACGCCTATCCATCAGCAGATCACACTTGCATAGTTAAGATGCCGATAAAATTTATTTACAATTATTTGACAACAGTTAGGAGCCAGAACTCTTTTCGAATACATCAAACAATACAAATACTATAGTATCCTACCCCGAAAGTACCTAGAATTAACGCCTATCCATCAGCAGATCACACTTGCATAGTTAAGATGCCGATAAAATTTATTTACAATTATTTGACAACAGTTAGGAGCCAGAACTCTTTTCGAATACATCAAACAATACAAATACTATAGTATCCTACCCAGAAAGTACCTAGAACTAACGCCTATCCATCAGCAGATCACACTTGCATAGTTAAGATGCCGATAAAATTTTTTTACAATTATTTGACAACAGTTAGGAGCTAGAACTCTTTTCGAATACATCAAACAATACCAATACTATAGTATCCTACCCCGAAAGTACCTAGAACTAACGCCTATCCATCAGCAGATCACACTTGCATAGTTAAGATGCCGATAAAATTTATTTACAATTATTTGACAACAGTTAGGAGCCAGAACTCTTTTCGAATACATCAAACAATACAAATACTATAGTATCCTACCCAGAAAGTACCTAGAACTAACGCCTATCCATCAGCAGATCACACTTGCATAGTTAAGATGCCGATAAAATTTATTTACAATTATTTGACAACAGTTAGGAGCCAGAACTCTTTTCGAATACATCAAACAATACAAATACTATAGTATCCTACCCCGAAAGTACCTAGAACTAACGCCTATCCATCAGCAGATCACACTTGCATAGTTAAGATGCTGATAAAATTTATTTACAATTATTTGACAACAGTTAGGAGCCAGAACTCTTTTCGAATACATCAAACAATACAAATACTATAGTATCCTACCCAGAAAGTACCTAGAACTAACGCCTATCCATCAGCAGATCACACTTGCATAGTTAAGATGCCGATAAAATTTTTTTACAATTATTTGACAACAGTTAGGAGCCAGAACTCTTTTCGAATACATCAAACAATACAAATACTATAGTATCCTACCCCGAAAGTACCTAGAACTAACGCCTATCCATCAGCAGATCACACTTGCATAGTTAAGATGCCGATAAAATTTATTTACAATTATTTGACAACAGTTAGGAGCCAGAACTCTTTTCGAATACATCAAACAATACAAATACTATAGTATCCTACCCAGAAAGTACCTAGAACTAACGCCTATCCATCAGCAGATCACACTTGCATAGTTAAGATGCCGATAAAAATTTTTTTACAATTATTTGACAACAGTTAGGAGCCAGAACTCTTTTCGAATACATCAAACAATACCAATACTATAGTATCCTACCCCGAAAGTACCTAGAACTAACGCCTATCCATCAGCAGATCACACTTGCATAGTTAAGATGCCGATAAAATTTATTTACAATTATTTGACAACAGTTAGGAGCCAGAACTCTTTTCGAATACATCAAACAATACAAATACTATAGTATCCTACCCAGAAAGTACCTAGAACTAACGCCTATCCATCAGCAGATCACACTTGCATAGTTAAGATGCCGATAAAATTTATTTACAATTATTTGACAACAGTTAGGAGCCAGAACTCTTTTCGAATACATCAAACAATACAAATACTATAGTATCCTACCCCGAAAGTACCTAGAACTAACGCCTATCCATCAGCAGATCACACTTGCATAGTTAAGATGCCGATAAAATTTATTTACAATTATTTGACAACAGTTAGGAGCCAGAACTCTTTTCGAATACATCAAACAATACTAATACTATAGTATCCTACCCAGAAAGTACCTAGAACTAACGCCTATCCATCAGCAGATCAAACTTGCATAGTTAAGATGCCGACAAAATTTTTTTACAATTATTTGACAACAGTTAGGAGCCAGAACTCTTTTCGAATACATCAAACAATACAAATACTATAGTATCCTACCCAGAAAGTACCTAGAACTAACGCCTATCCATCAGCAGATCACACTTGCATAGTTAAGATGCCGATAAATTTTTTTTACAATTATTTGACAACAGTTAGGAGCCAGAACTCTTTTCGAATACATCAAACAATACAAATACTATAGTATCCTACCCACAAAGTACCTAGAACTAACGCCTATCCATCAGCAGATCACACTTGCATAGTTAAGATGCCGATAAAATTTATTTACAATTATTTGACAACAGTTAGGAGCCAGAACTCTTTTCGAATACATCAAACAATACAAATACTATAGTATCCTACCCAGAAAGTACCTAGAACTAACGCCTATCCATCAGCAGATCACACTTGCATAGTTAAGATGCCGATAAAATTTTTTTACAATTATTTGACAACAGTTAGGAGCCAGAACTCTTTTCGAATACATCAAACAATACCAATACTATAGTATCCTACCCCGAAAGTACCTAGAACTAACGCCTATCCATCAGCAGATCACACTTGCATAGTTAAGATGCCGATAAAATTTATTTACAATTATTTGACAACAGTTAAGAGCCAGAACTCTTTTCGAATACATCAAACAATACTAATACTATAGTATCCTACCCAGAAAGTACCTAGAACTAACGCCTATCCATCAGCAGATCACACTTGCATAGTTAAGATGCCGATAAATTTTTTTTACAATTATTTGACAACAGTTAGGAGCCAGAACTCTTTTCGAATACATCAAACAATACAAATACTATAGTATCCTACCCCGAAAGTACATAGAACTAACGCCTATCCATCAGCAGATCACACTTGCATAGTTAAGATGCCGATAAAATTTTTTTACAATTATTTGACAACAGTTAGGAGCCAGAACTCTTTTCGAATACATCAAACAATACAAATACTATAGTATCCTACCCCGAAAGTACCTAGAACTAACGCCTATCCATCAGCAGATCACACTTGCATAGTTAAGATGCCGATAAAATTTTTTTACAATTATTTGACAACAGTTAGGAGCCAGATCTCTTTTCGAATACATCAAACAATACAAATACTATAGTATCCTACCCAGAAAGTACCTAGAACTAACGCCTATCCATCAGCAGATCACACTTGCATAGTTAAGATGCCGATAAAATTTATTTACAATTATTTGACAACAGTTAGGAGCCAGAACTCTTTTCGAATACATCAAACAATACAAATACTATAGTATCCTACCCACAAAGTACCTAGAACTAACGCCTATCCATCAGCAGATCACACTTGCATAGTTAAGATGCCGATAAAATTTTTTTACAATTATTTGACAACAGTTAGGAGCCAGAACTCTTTTCGAATACATGAAACAATACAAATACTATAGTATCCTACCCCGAAAGTACCTAGAACTAACGCCTATCCATCAGCAGATCACACTTGCATAGTTAAGATGCCGATAAAATTTATTTACAATTATTTGACAACAGTTAGGAGCCAGAACTCTTTGCGAATACATCAAACAATACAAATACTATAGTATCCTACCCAGAAAGTACCTAGAACTAACGCCTATCCATCAGCAGATCACACTTGCATAGTTAAGATGCCGATAAAATTTTTTTACAATTATTTGACAACAGTTAGGAGCCAGAACTCTTTTCGAATACATCAAACAATACCAATACTATAGTATCCTACCCCGAAAGTACCTAGAACTAACGCCTATCCATCAGCAGATCACACTTGCATAGTTAAGATGCCGATAAAATTTATTTACAATTATTTGACAACAGTTAGGAGCCAGAACTCTTTTCGAATACATCAAACAATACTAATACTATAGTATCCTACCCAGAAAGTACCTAGAACTAACGCCTATCCATCAGCAGATCACACTTGCATAGTTAAGATGCCGATAAATTTTTTTTACAATTATTTGACAACAGTTAGGAGCCAGAACTCTTTTCGAATACATCAAACAATACAAATACTATAGTATCCTACCCCGAAAGTACATAGAACTAACGCCTATCCATCAGCAGATCACACTTGCATAGTTAAGATGCCGATAAATTTTTTTTACAATTATTTGACAACAGTTAGGAGCCAGAACTCTTTTCGAATACATCAAACAATACAAATACTATAGTATCCTACCCAGAAAGTACCTAGAACTAACGCCTATCCATCAGCAGATCACACTTGCATAGTTAAGATGCCGATAAAATTTTTTTACAATTATTTGACAACAGTTAGGAGCCAGAACTCTTTTCGAATACATCAAACAATACAAATACTATAGTATCCTACCCACAAAGTACCTAGAACTAACGCCTATCCATCAGCAGATCACACTTGCATAGTTAAGATGCCGATAAAATTTTTTTACAATTATTTGACAACAGTTAGGAGCCAGAACTCTTTTCGAATACATGAAACAATACAAATACTATAGTATCCTACCCCGAAAGTACCTAGAACTAACGCCTATCCATCAGCAGATCACACTTGCATAGTTAAGATGCCGATAAAATTTATTTACAATTATTTGACAACAGTTAGGAGCCAGAACTCTTTTCGAATACATCAAACAATACAAATACTATAGTATCCTACCCAGAAAGTACCTAGAACTAACGCCTATCCATCAGCAGATCACACTTGCATAGTTAAGATGCCGATAAATTTTTTTTACAATTATTTGACAACAGTTAGGAGCCAGAACTCTTTTCGAATACATCAAACAATACCAATACTATAGTATCCTACCCCGAAAGTACCTAGAACTAACGCCTATCCATCAGCAGATCACACTTGCATAGTTAAGATGCCGATAAAATTTATTTACAATTATTTGACAACAGTTAGGAGCCAGAACTCTTTTCGAATACATCAAACAATACAAATACTATAGTATCCTACCCAGAAAGTACCTAGAACTAACGCCTATCCATCAGCAGATCACACTTGCATAGTTAAGATGCCGATAAATTTTTTTTACAATTATTTGACAACAGTTAGGAGCCAGAACTCTTTTCGAATACATCAAACAATACCAATACTATAGTATCCTACCCCGAAAGTACCTAGAACTAACGCCTATCCATCAGCAGATCACACTTGCATAGTTAAGATGCCGATAAAATTTATTTACAATTATTTGACAACAGTTAGGAGCCAGAACTCTTTTCGAATACATCAAACAATACTAATACTATAGTATCCTACCCAGAAAGTACCTAGAACTAACGCCTATCCATCAGCAGATCACACTTGCATAGTTAAGATGCCGATAAATTTTTTTTACAATTATTTGACAACAGTTAGGAGCCAGAACTCTTTTCGAATACATCAAACAATACAAATACTATAGTATCCTACCCCGAAAGTACATAGAACTAACGCCTATCCATCAGCAGATCACACTTGCATAGTTAAGATGCCGATAAAATTTTTTTACAATTATTTGACAACAGTTAGGAGCCAGAACTCTTTTCGAATACATCAAACAATACTAATACTATAGTATCCTACCCAGAAAGTACCTAGAACTAAGGCCTATCCATCAGCAGATCACACTTGCATAGTTAAGATGCCGATAAATTTTTTTTACAATTATTTGACAACAGTTAGGAGCCAGAACTCTTTTCGAATACATCAAACAATACAAATACTATAGTATCCTACCCCGAAAGTACATAGAACTAACGCCTATCCATCAGCAGATCACACTTGCATAGTTAAGATGCCGATAAAATTTTTTTACAATTATTTGACAACAGTTAGGAGCCAGAACTCTTTTCGAATACATCAAACAATACAAATACTATCGTATCCTACCCACAAAGTACCTAGAATTAACGCCTATCCATCAGCAGATCACACTTGCATAGTTAAGATGCCGATAAAATTTATTTACAATTATTTGACAACAGTTAGGAGCCAGAACTCTTTTCGAATACATCAAACAATACTAATACTATAGTATCCTACCCAGAAAGTACCTAGAATTGCTGAACTTTTTTAGTACCTAGAACCTCGATTGCTGAACATTTTTATAATCTCTTGAATCTGGACGGAATTGCCAGATGTATTTTTATATATATTGTTTGACATAAACAATTAATTATTTATTAATTGTATCGCATTTTTGCGATAGCTATGATCGGGCAACCGTTATTGCCGGAATCGGAACGCTAGCAGATTCACGCCTCATGCGTAGAAGCGAAACACGGTCGCCTAAGACTAGGTGTGTATCCATCGATGTATACACACACATACATCATTCAAAGTATTTTCGTTACGACCGAACGCGTGCAAAAAGGTCACCTCTCTCTCTCTGCACGTGGCCGGCGTAGCGAACACACACACGCACAGCAATCGTCGCCTATAGGGTCTCGAGGCTTCGGCGTATCGCCAGGCATGGAGCCCCTATAGAATACGTGCGCGGCGTTCTCTGGCGGGAGCAGGCGGTGACTCGTAGCCAAAGCTGCGAGGTTCTGCCGTACCGCTATGATGGGAGGCCGCGTCGAAATTTTCTGGTGTGTGACACATGGCCTTAAGGAGTTTCGACACCAAAATCGAAATAATGGTAGACGAGTGAAATTTATATCACCGAGAGATTTATTTAGGATGCATTGACTACCTAAAATCAATCAGTTTTACAACATGGTTTCGGAGATTTTTAATGCTCAAGTTGGGCCTTTATCCATTTGGTAATACATACGACACCTCATAAACACCAGTTATGGGGCTGTAGGCCTAAAAATAATAGTGATAAACCGATAAAAAAAATAAGCAACCCGTGATGTGTTTGGAACATCGCGCTACATAATCAAGTGGTTTCTCTCCTTCGCTCATTAATAATATACGACAAAAGATGTGAATTTTGAGCTCGAAGGGTTTGTTTTTGGACATTAACGAAACTTGTAAGTTAAACGTGGCCACGCCGCATTGACGGGCTCTGTTTAGTGAGCCACTCCAGTCAAGCATTCAACTGGAGGGAATTTCAAAATCGGCAGGTGTTTGAAACGTAAAACCAAATGTTTTTTCGTTATGAAAGCTATGCCAAATGGATATTATAATTATATTAATGTTACAGATAGAATAAATAAATTCATCTCTTTATAAAGTTCAAATGCTGTTAAACTATCTACGTTTCAAACACTCGCCGACTGTCAGATGAGAAGTCATGTGAGGCTAAGCTAATTGATACTTTTTCACTTATATTTTGAGGCTTTAGGCCACTCTAAGATTTTCCAAAAACCGACTTTTTTTGTTAAAAATGTACCTTAGTACCAATAAAATTATATTCCAAAAGATTATGGGTGTGAAAAATCTCTAAGTACTCGATTTTCGAATTCTAGCGCAACCCCTCTTGATTCATGTCGTGACTTTTTAACTTTAAACGCGTTTGTCTTAAAACTACATTTTTCAAGACGGCCGGCCTCATAACTCAAACAAATTTCAACCGATTCACTTGAAATTTTAACTGTATATTTAGAATTACATTTTCTGAGGCACTATGCAGGATTTTTTAAATTATATTGCACAGTTCCTTTTTATGAACAATTTTCAGAAAGATTTTCTCATGGCATTTTATACTTTTTGTTTTAGAAATGCGCCATTTTGACAAAAAACAATATATAAAAAAAATCCTACGTATTTCTATAGCTATTCTTATATATAATCGAAAAAACTTTAGTGTCTCATCATAACTCAAAAATTATAGAAGCTGTTGGTCCGACCGTTGACCTTCCAGAAATAAAGGCGTCATCGAAAAAACGCTGCACAGTCGCCATTTTGACATCCATCGCTGTGAAAAAATAATTTTGTATAGTCGATAACGTGTATAATGAAACCCCTATTTTGCAATGCCGATTTATTTTATGGTTTCGCTGAAAAAAAAATCACAAAATATGCCCTTTTTTGGCCTCTAGAGTGGCCTAAGGCCTTAAGTCGACGTCAGTCATAAATTTAATGGATTACTTTACGTGTTTTTGATTCGAAAAAGCATCTGTCTAGTCCCGAATTTCTAGTGTGAATACTATTGCTGCGCAAAAGAGTTACCCGTAGCGCTGGATTTACGAAATGCTGTCTAAAAAAACACCCGGCCCTTTTTAAAAGCCACTAATAAAAGTCATATTTTTTTTACCGAACTCGTTACAGACTTTGATTTGTTTTTGGTTTTGACGTCCGGTCGTATAAAATTGGACCGAAACGAGAATAAAATTGATAACGTAGTGGAATTTGTCATGGCGTTCGGACGGGACAAAAAAAAGTGTAAAATCTCGGACAAGGTATAGATTCCGACAATTATACTAAAAAAAAATGTTTTTATCTCTTTGCTTTAGTTTGCAGATGCGTGCATGCGGATATTCGGTTTGCTTTCTCCTTAACGAGTTCCTCTCAACTCGTAGATTGTTTCATAGGCCGAACGTTTTGAGTACGGTTGGACAGGCGGGTTGTCGATTTCGTTCAGCGACAACGGAAATACATTACATTGCACTGTTATTGGCTTGTTTACTTATCTGTTCGTGTATTTGTTTCCGTTTTTATTCATCGCTGTTATTATTCGATCGCGTTCATTTATCTTACTGCTTGCGTGGAAATAAAAATATAATATACACAACAAAAACGCTAAAACGTTTTTAAAATCGCTTATTAATATAGTGAACTAATTTACTGATAAAGACGCTTCAGCCTTTGAGGAATCCATGAATCCAAACGTATTAACGAGTCTGCATAATCTTGGGCCTCAAAGAGGTGGATTTTAAACTTTTTTTTTTCGATGAGAGTCTTGAGATGACGAGGTCAGAATTTCACACGCAATTAATATATAGTCTTGTCAAATTTAAGGTTTTTTTTTATTGAAGAATATTGATAAACACGGAATTTATTATGATGTAAACAAAGTGTTGCCGTTGCTGCATGGCCAATTGGTGTAGGCGGCCCCGGCAACTAGGGCGATGTGAGATGAAAAATGAAAAATGTACTTTCAGTGTGAGCATAAAACTTTTGTGTGACCCGAGAGTTTGCAACTTACAACAATGACACTTTTATGAAAGTTTGAAAATTACAAAAATGACAAGTTGTAGAGAAAAAAGTTCGATTTTCGACTAAAAAAACAACTACAATTATTTATGATTAACAAATGGATAACTATAATAAAAAATTATCCGGCCATACGGAAGGAAATTTTAGTAAGCTGCCGTGTTCGAATATTAAGTAAATCGGCCGAATAGATTTCGAGATACGATTGACACTGTTTCATAAACATACTTTTACGAACAATGTGAAATAAAATAGGGTGAATTGCAGCGGGGCGGTTTTTTTTGCGAAATCTTTGCTGCAATTTAAAGTTAAGACACTGTGCTATAAAACCATCCTGTGAAAAAATTATATTTTTGAAAATTTATAGCTTGTGCAGACCCCTTAAGGGCTTACGTGGGTTTCGAAGCAAAAAAAAAGCATGTTTTCTCTATTTTTTTAAAATATAATATAAAAATTATTTTATTTAAAATGTTAAGCACATAAAAGAGCAACATTTCAACAATATTTTAAAATAATTTCATCCAAAAATTTGGGAAATGCAGCCGGTGGGACCTGGTTTCCGGAGACCCCTAAAAAAAAGTGTCCTCGTGGTGGTCGGGATAACTCATGAAAGCTTTATCAGAAATTAAAAAACCAATTTTTTTCTATTAGTAGATAAGTATAGCTCGTGATTGAAAGAACGATTTTTTTTAAAATTGACATTTGAATTTTTGGCAGAGTTGTATGCAAAATAGTTCAATTTTTTATACAATTTACACTACGTATCGCCTTGTAAAATTAGTTGTAATCGAAAAAAAAACCTTCGTTCAATCACTAGTCAATGCTGACTAGTGATTGAAGAAGTGTGCAAAATTTCAATAAGATCGGTGCATTCGTTTTTGAAAAATCGTGTCCTCCGACTTCAAAAATAGTGTTTTGAGAGAAATACTTATACCTGCGTCGCTCCCGGCCGGTCTTTCCCAGTGGGGGGAATTCCCAAAGACTCTCTCTCCTAGACTTTTACTCCGATTGACTTAAAACTTTGGGAGAATATTCTAGACATATTGTACTATTAGATAATAAAATTTAAAAAATGGATTTTTTTTGAAATTTCAAACCCACGTAACCCCTTAAACATTTTTCATGCCCAATATTTACCGAGATCGCTCGGATTCGCTCTTCATCCATGAGTGCAACTCTTTTGAAGAATAATTAGATAGATTGAATTACATCCATATGGGAATTAATGACGCCGTCCAATTTATAATTCTCTATGAATTGTCAAGGTAATATATTTCAATGAGTACCAGGATTTAAATTTAATCCATTTTCCGTTCTGAAATAGAATACGGGCTCGTTATTAGCGCATCGTTCATTGACATTTTATTTTCTGCTAGCTCGTGTCCATAGATTTATAGGAATGAAGAAGTATCGCGACGCTGTAAAATACTTGCTGGCACGAAGTCAGAATGGTTTGAGAAATTATATCTGCATAGTGCGTGCACTCGTCGAGAGGGCGACGAAACATAACAAAATAAGTTTCGATTGTTGTGTACGCAGTAAAACTGTCGAGCATAAACAAATGGGTGAATGAATATGTCGAGAAGTGTATCGATCACTATTGAAGTGCTTCTGAGGCTAAAAAATTCATACACACGCATGTTACATACACATAGCGCGTCTATTTTTTTTTGCTCTATGCGCGTCCAAAGTTATATCCTGAAATGGCGGACGTGAGTATGAGGGCCGTGTGCATGTCTGTCCCCTCTCCATTCTCTCGCCGCCGATTTACTGGCACGCTGCCCTACTGACATCACTACGTGAGTCAAATGAACAAAATTCCGGTTTATATTTGAATGACCCTTGTATATGTTCTTCAAAACAAATAATGAAACGCATGATTGAGGATTTTTTTAACTTCCTCTGAACACTCGCAGGACCCATTTCTTTTGTAATGCACAAGCCACCAGCCTCCGTTGAACCTACCAAACCCCATTTGTCGAGTTCAGTGCCATGAGGAGGCCTCCATTTGGTCCAGTGCAGCCTCTGTCAGTCCGCCCAATTTTTCTTTCGACCCCCAGTTTCAGTAAAACGTGCAGAATACAGGCCTCCTTAACCTCCTTTCGATCTCAAGCCCGTTGCCACCACCTAACCTGCTTTGAGACCAAATTCGATATCTCCTTCATCAACACTCCATTGTCGCCTGATCGGTAACCCGTTCGATGACGAAGTAAATAAGTTTTCGCTGAATGGAGGGTCCGGAGGGTCTACAGTACGCCTACAGTAGGCTGAATGGAGGGTCCAGATGGTCGACAGTGCGCCTACAGTAGGTCGAAAGGGGGGCCAGTAGGTTCTGCGGGAGCGCTCGAAGTAGGCCCACCTGGGGTTTCGCAGGATCAGTTGCGCTCTGCATTGGCCTCCTTTGAGTGACAATGTCTAGTTTCTGCCATTCGGGAAGTTCATGCGAGCACCTAACGTATTGGTATTCCAAAAATTATACCCTCGCTTCGGTGCCTGATAATCCGCTATCACCGATCTCTGCTCGGGGAAGGAGGCCTTTATTTCGTAGGTTGAGCGCGGATCAAAATTTTTTACTCGGGTTTTTTTTTTAATCCACGTACAGCCACGTAAACAAACCTCCGGAGAGTACAAGAAAAACACTATAAAAATTTGAAATACGAACCCGCAAAAGGTGAATTGGCAATTATTCACGAACGTACACAAAGTCGATACTTTTTTTTGTAGCAAATGAGCAAAAAAGAAGTATAAGAAGGAAACGATGAGGTACGTAAAATTTTTTATGGTTTTTCGTACACAGAACAGTACGACGACTGCCAGAATAAAAATAGAGGGCGTTGGTATTGTTGCACACACAACAACAGAAAACGGATATCCCGTAAATCTGCGAGCTCAATACTGGATATGGTTCAAATTCCCAATCCTTTCGCGTTATTCACGAATTTTGTACCACACACACACACACATATATATATATATAACGATGTATATATTTTCATCGACAGCGGTTCCGTGTATGTGCGCGGGCGCGAAAATGCATGACTCTGCGCGTAATTGAAAGTTGGGAACAATTCGGAAAATAAATTCAACGCGCACGTTTCGATGTATGAGCGTGCATACTCGTGTATCGGTGCGCCGTTATCCACGGCACTTTTCGGTTCGACACTATCAGACTGGAAATCTCGAAATATGTATCTATCCTCGTTCAATTAATTCCCGTTGGACGTTGGCAAAAAAAAAATGGCTCAACGAAAAAAATTCATTTATTCGTAACGAAGGGACAGAGGATCAAAATTCCAAGTGTTTCGAAAGCGGACGAAAAATTCACATTGAAATACATCACACTGAATCTTTGGGTTTCCTATTTCTCGCGATGCAGCCAGATGGAAATTCGACACCGAAAAATAATCTGTTCACCCTGAATCAAAAGTTTTATTGGAATGAAAAGGAGTTCGCCAGTTCGAAGTTGGTCGTGGTTTTCGATTTCCATGGTACAATCGCATCCGTGAATACGTAGGCGCAATAGGTCATCGCGGGGAATAGAAAATCTAGAAGCAAATATTGAATCCCACGTATTTTCTTATTTACCTTATCGGGATGTGGACGTCATCATGGCCTTGTACAGAGATCGTCGAGGCTTCACGTTTTAACCGCGCCGTATATTGTATATACGTACAGGTATATTGTATCGTGTAGACAGAATCTCTATCTATTTTGCGGTTTGTCGGCTATCCTGGTTTACAGAACGAGCTCAAAATGCAACCTCCACTCATATACACGTACACCAACATATATATATATATATATATATATATATATAGATATATATATATAACCGTTAAATACACGTTTATTGCAATGGGAGACGTCGGTCACGTAGGTCATGTTTCTCGCTTTATCTAAAGACTCCGCTTGGTACACTATTCAGGGAACCACCGAAATTCTACGTCTCTCGGTACCCTTTCGCTCCGCTTTTGCCGCCAATGTAAGGAGGATAGAATGACGGTCCGACTGAGATTCTCCCGTTGCAACACTATACGTACGGGTGGCTGCCCCACTGGTACTTGTTCCTCCGTCTTTCGTGTGCTCGTCTTTCTGCATCTCTCTCTCTCTCTCTCTCTCTCTCTCTCTCTCTCTCTCTCTCTCTCTCTCTCTCTCTCTCTCTCTCTCTCTCTCTTCCTCTCCGGCTCGGGTATCATCAAACCGTTATGACCTCGTCTTCCCTTCGGCCCTTGCGCTTGCTGGTGAGCTTGACGGTTTGGGTTGTGTTTCTTGAAATCGACGTAGCCCTTCCACCCTCTACTTTCTTGCTCTCTCTCTCTCTCTCTCTCTCTCTCTCTCTCTCTCTCTCTCTCTCTCTCTCTCTCTCTCTCTCTCTCTCTCTCTCTCTCTCTTTCTCTCTCGCTTTCTCTATCTATCTGCCCCTTTCATTCTCTATCTCTCATGGCGGGCTTTTGATGCGGAGATGAGTGTACGTGGGATGCATAAGATAGAGTCTCACTTCGGCAAATCTGCACGTGACCCTAATACCCGGATGGGGTGTGGGCCCCCGAGCCCCGAACCTCCGTAGCTCTTGCACAATCCCCCGCCGCCCCTTTCACACAGAAACCCCCGTGACGGCTGTGGCGGTGCAGAGGCTAACATACATTCTATGTTGTAAGTAGCATTAGTCGCGGCAGAAGGGAAGAAGAGAGGCAGATATAGTCGGTTACAGTAGCCTTGCCTGGATTCTCACGTTTCCATTCCGCGCTTCGCGCTCTCAGACCAGAATCTAAACACTCGGTATACGACTCTGGAGGATTTGGCGTCGCTCTCTCTCGCTCTTTCTCTACAGTGTGATGGGTTTGTTATATATGTATATATTTCCAAAACTTGTATGTTACACGTGTATAGGTAAAGAGTAAAAGGGGCAGGGATGGGAAGAGGAGAAATTTAGAACCAAGAAAGTCAACTGAGGCAAAGAATGACTCAACTGTGGCTGTTAGGCGGTCTTGCTACGTATTGCCATACTCTTCCAGTTTATACCTTCAAATAGGACTAATATATTGATATATACATATATATATGTACACTACAGAGGATGACCCGAAAAGTCACGTCCAAAGGAAAAATCTCGATGCCTCGTATCAATATCTATCCGAATCATTCCCATGTATGTTCTACGATCTTTTTTTACTTTTCGAGAAGAAAACATTTTTTATTTTTCTCTTTTGTGCATGTACTTTTCCCGTGATTTCTTTTACTTTTCTTGTCGTTATGAATTGCACTGTTGAGCAATAAATAAATTATCTACTGGACACTAATGTAAGTGCCTCAGACTTTGAACAAAAGTTAAGAAAAAAAAGGTTCGAGGGGATCAGTTACGACAGTTCGGGTGATAAAAAAAATACTCACATTAGTCTAAATGACTTGCAACTGCTTTTAAAAAAATTCTAAGAGGAAAGTGCATAAACGAACGAGATAAAAATGAAAACCTATGTTACAGAAACAGAAAAACTCGAAAAAAAGTGCAAATTGGTTTTTTTCTCGAAAACTAAAAAAGGTGGTAGAAAATGCATAAAGATAATTTGGACAGGTATAGGAGGCATCCCGAATTTACTTTTGCGCATCACTCTTCGGACCACCCTGCATATTCACATATATATGTAGAAGCGTAATTTTGAAAACATACTTCATGAACCATTATCACAACAGCTAACAATCCCCATACTCATCATTATGTAAACACCACTGTGCACTTTATCTTCAACCAAATGTAAGCACAACCATATAGAGGTAATTTAGAGAACCCCTCTGGCCCTCCAATCAAGGAACAGCAAAAAAAAGTAAGGTTCGTCCTCAAAACAGCCTGAATGAGATGAAAGCCAACATAAGATAACGTATAACAGATTCAAAATACCTCCCGCATATGTGTATGCATAAATAAATAAATATATATATATATATATATATATATATATATATATATATATATATATATATAGCTATAGCGCAAAAAGACTCAAGTCGTATGATACCACAGACCGGAGAATTAAAGATACGCCATTACGTTTGGTAGCCAATATGGGTACGTGTATCCTCATGCATTTCGCATTCGTGTATGCACCCGAGTAGAGCATGGATCTCAGTCCTGTCTCGAGTTCGCATTTTCACGATCAATTTCTCTCCGTGTCCAACCTAACTCTGCATTCACGCACACACGTATAACGGAAAAGTGGGAGATTTCAAAAAGCTCGGTTTTGTCTCGCCCTCTTTACCTTTTTTTTTTTGTCTCTCTTGTTTACTCTAATCTTTTCTGCCATTTTCTTCTCTCACTCACTCGTTTCTTTTCATACGTATCTTATGCCTTCTCGGCTCGCTCAAAATAAAATGAAACTCGTATATACGTATACGTACACACGTATTCCATTTTTTTTCCCGCCTTTCCACCGCTCTCCATATATCCTCTTTATTCTTTCTCGGCATAGACGTTGAAGGACTATGGCGAAAGACACTGGAAAGTTTTGCCATAAAAATGTACGAATTTGGTTGCCGTGTACTACGTGATCCGACTTTTGCCCAGCTTTACAATCTAGCATGTAGATATTTATATATCGAATACTGACAAAAAGAAGGGGAGGGGGGAGTGAGAAAATGGGACTTGTATATGCGGCATGCCTGCATGTTTATGCCCCATCCACCCAAATCTCCACTCTTCTTTTTCTATCGTTCTAACGCACGTGTATAGATGTATATCATCTATTTTTATATCCCATCGCGCTCACACTTTTCGCATGGAATGGAAATGTCTCAACGCATATATATCCCTCGCGCTGATACCCCTCGACAGCGTCTAAAAACTCTCGACGCAAATAGCTGTTAATGCGAAGGGAAAAAGGGACGTGTCGAGAATTTTTTTTTTCCCTTTTTTTTCCCTCGTAACAATTTTCGTCGATCAATTGTTCGGAAAATAATTTAAAAAAAGTGCATAGTTTTCAATGAATTATCAGGATGTACGTTTGTCGAAACGTTGCCGAAGAATCGAATGAATTTCATATTTGTGGAACTAATTCTGTGGACTTTGAACTTTGATGTATAGATATGAAAGTCCAGAGCACGTGCGAGAATTCTATAAGCTTTGCGGCTTGGTATAGGTGTTTTTGGCCCGGCTCACACGGGGTATCGCGAAATGTTTCCGTGCCATTTACCTCCAATGTCTGTTTTCACGTAGGCCACAGAGGTTTCGTGACGATACAACGGGGTTGCTACGGACCAGCTCGTTTTCTCAATCGTGAGCACTCACGTTTGTGCCCGTGAACTCTCTGGCCAAAGTATTATCGGAGATAATTGATCGGTCATCGTTATTGCTAACACCGAGACTGACGGGCACTCCGCTGTTAACTGTAAAGTTTTGTTTGCGTTACATTGACCTCATAGACACCTAGGGGTGACTGGGGTTGGTTGTGACATTTTTATCCAATTGCCTACTACATGTCGTCTCTTGGAATAATCAGATATGTTTATATAGTTTACATATATGGGAGTTAGCTCTCATTACATGTGCATGATTCAATGGTGAATTTGATGCAATTATTAGAAATTGATATTTAAACTAAAAATGACCGTGTAACTTTTTGCCCCGCACCAGCATCATTGTCTCTTCAATAAGAAATATGTAGGCGTTAAACAGTCTTCTGATACCGTGCTTACTAACAAAAACAGAAAATGTCAACTTCAACACAAAATATATTGTACGTTATGGCACGAGCGATTGCAGTACTCGCCTTCGGCTCGTGCTGCAAACTCACACGCGTTAGAAAAAGTTTTTTCGTCCTCGTGTCATACTGTACTATTAATCTTAAAAGCAATAATAAAAATCAATTTAAAGGAATCAAATATAAGAAAGAAACTAAACGACAAAGTAATTAATCGGAATAATCAGTCACCTTTTTCTATAGGTGCTTTTCTCTTCGTCAAATGACATAGTCTTTTGCCAAACCACGATCAGATTTGATTTTGACTTTATCCAAAATCTTCGCCGTTTGTTCGTAGTCATCTTTGAACTTCGTTCCACGCTCCGTTTTTCTTTTATACGTTCTCATCCTATGAAAACAATAAAACAATATTTGATTAGATAAATAACTCATACTAGATGGGGCAGGTTGTGACATGTCACTATCTACTCCCAATGTTTGTAACTTTCAGCCCTATCACCAAAATTGACCATTCAAAATTTTACGACGTTTTTTTAAGGTTATCTTAACTACAAAATCTTGGTTTTAGCCTATAAAGATCACGTCGGTGTATGCCATGACACGATTGTAATGCTGTAATTATAATAGCGGCACGTACAGGCTAAAATTACCCAATATAAAAAAAATACAACCTGAAGTGCAACGTTGTCGCATCTATCCTCTCTCTCTAACATTTCTGTAGCTTCAACTTTTGACCGGAAATTTCCGTTGTAACTTATTACCCCTATTACTTTCAGCCACAGTCTCCGGTACTCTATAATGGGAGCCGAACGAATCATTGTAATAACGAGGCAATGGGGAAATGATTTTTTTTCAATCGTTGTATGTGGGCAAACGTTCTAGGGAAAAGTAAAGCGTAAACAACTTAAAAATCAAGAATGTTGGACGAAGACTCTTTTTGTTTCAATGAAAAAATGAAGTGGTACACTGACAGAGAGAGCGAGCGAGGGAGGGAGAGGGGGAGGGTGAAAGTGGTTGTAAAAGAAAGATAGAATTGGAGCCAAAAAGTACAGAAGTATTTTTACTGAAAAAAATATTTGAACGTTCCGGAGTCGCAGCTATACGCAAAGATTTTCTCATCGGCCACCGACCAAATTCGAGAACAGACATTGATCGGCACGTTTATTATGTTCTGGAATAATTCAGATAACAAAATAGGATAATGAATTGTAAAATTTAAAACAAGACTACCATTTGTACTGTGAACAATTCATGGAGTGAAATTTACAAAATACGAATGATTCGCAAGAAATCATGATAACAATATCGATTACGTATTATTGGTAGCGTTCTAATTGCTAAATGCGTATTAATGCTGAATCAATAATATCCTAAATGAGCACTTTTTATTTCAGTTATTCATTAATGCTTAATGAATAACTAAACGATTGTGCGCTGATTATTTCTGCTGCGATGAATAATAAACGCTTTAGGCTACGCGTTATTAAATTAAATTTAGCATCGTATCTGGGCATAATGTACTAGAGAGAAAGACAGAAGGAGAGAGAGAGAGAGAGAAAGAGAGAGAGAGAGAGAGAGAGAGAGAGAGAGAGAGAGAGAGAGAAAGGAAGAGACAGGATGGAATAGTTCGTATGGTTATTTTATTCTACGATGGAATGAGGTAATCCACTCATTTCTAAATATAATTTTTTATTCTTAGATGAGTGAATTTGTGGCTTATGGAAATTGAATTCCCTCGAAATATTCCACGTGCATAACCATCTACGTATATACAATAGCACATTATACAGACATGGACGAGCTTCGAGCACACAGCTGTAACGTGCTCCGACTGTATAATTGATAGACACACGATCATTCTACTATGAGATCCTAGGGCAAACATCTCACCCTTGGCACCACCACGAACCATCCATTACGTAACCCTTATTGTGCATCCGTTGGGATGCACTCCGAATCTATGTACATCACTGCCATATCCACTAGAATGCCTCTATTCTTTCTCTCACTCACTCACTCACTCTCGCTCTCTCTCTCTTTCTCTCTCTTCTCTCTCTCTCTCTCTCTCTCTCTCTCTCTCTCTCTCTCTCTCTCCCTCTCTCTCTCTCTCTCTCTCTCTCTCGCTCTCTTCATCCCTTCCGATGTGATCATGACACCCTTGTCTGGCCGAGTTCCTCCTCCCACGACTCGGATTTTCATTAGCACGGTGCATGAGCTTGATATCAGATCGGTTGAATTCTCCTTATTGTGATATCACTGAATAGGTCGTTTTGGACAAGGTGTTGGAGACTCCTGTACAAGAAAACGAAATCAATGACACGGAGATCTGAGAATTATCGAAACACCAAGGGAGACTCCATTGAAGGTTTATAATGTGTAAAAAAAATGGACTTTTGTTACAATGCTGTTTTGTCAAGGACTTGCGTAAGGAATAAGGATACACTCCAATAGTTTTAGTCAACTACCAACCATGTCATTTTTTAATAGGGACCCGACATGGCTCCATAGGAAGTCCCTACTAGGGAATCCACAAGTAAGCCCTTGAAGGCCTCGAATTGTATTAGGAATGCCCTGTCAATTTTTCGTACAGGACCTCTCATAAATGAAGATTTTGCGAGGTTTATTCGTTCATTTGGTGTCTTTACAGAGAAAACTTACGTTTTCAACGTTCGTTTGGATGCTCCTCCGGGTTTGTACGATCCCATACACTTCGCTTTTACTACACACTTATCGCTTTACTATTTCCAGTTCCTTAGAGACATCCCGAGTGTTGTTCAAAGCCTCTCTTTGCTAATGCACCACTGCTGAATTTGCATGAGAGCACGGGAAAACTGTGGAAAATCGCTGTCGATACGGACAGTGATATTTTCCTGAGTCTTACTTCTGTTACAAGTGGAAACTGACAAAGTAAAACTGCCAGTCTCGCCCTAGTCAGAGCGCGGCTAAGCTGTCCCTCGTGCAAGTATTTGGCCAGCGTTGCTTGACATGGGAGATTGCTACAGCCGCACATCGACCATGCGTCCACAACCGTCCGTTACAGAGGAAACTTTGTGATAATTGATTGTACCCTTTGAGCTTTTGATGGTCTAGTAATCAATATCTGCAGAAACTTGGGAAAATTGCATTCAGGCAAAGTATTCCTGTGTTGAAGTTTGCACGTGTTTTGGCGTTATTCGGAAGGTGGTGAACTCAGGCAGGGCTTGACGTATGGGCCACTATACGAGTAAAATGTTGTATGCTTATTTTATTTGGTTAATGATTTTCTAATCAAAATCCAAACAGGGGCTTCGGTAGTCGTAATTTTTTTTTTATTGTTACAAACACCTTTTTTGAGCACCATCTTAATTTTTCCTAACTTTATTAGGGCCCCAGTCTGGAAGTCTCACATGAGCCATCAGTGGCCGGTCACACTTTACTACCTAGGGCCATTTGAGGCAAACTAATCAGGGCCTTTGAAATTGCTTCAACGGTGCCTCATCAAAACCATTGTGGCCATATGTGTACGTGTGTGTGCAATGTACAAAAGACATGTGTTGTTTCAATACGTTTTAGGCCTGGAATTCTGTCGAATATTTGAACACGTTTGATCTCGCGCTGTTCAAATAAACACACTGCATGTGTGTTGGTTTAAGCCATCACAGCCCGTCTACTAGACGCATCGAATATTTCATCATTCCAAAATAAAATAAAATACTACATGACTGTTCGACTTCAGTGATTTTTTATTATTATTCGTCATTTCCTGACCTTCTGAAATGATTTTTGTCGAAGAAAATATTTCGCCCATACATGGGATCGAAAAACGCCATGTTTTTTTTTTCTTCCAACTCGGAATTGAGAAACTCCTTCCGGGGCACTAAAATGAGCTTAATTTTCGTATTTATCGGGGGACGATTCCCTTGTGCCGAAAAATCCGCATTAGGGTTTTCGAAATAAATTATGTAATTGTAATCAAAGCGGTGTGTGTCTTACACGTCAGGTCGAGACGTGTAGTTTGACCTTTTATTCTCGGCGGTGAAAAAGACATAACATTTATATAAAAAATCATTGTCGATTAATTGGGCAGTAGATGTTTTGGTAGTTTCTTTGAAACAGCATATTTTTCATCCATTATCATTCTACCTTCCGGCATTTCGCAAGAAATAACGTTTTTTCATGAAACACAAACGCATCGTAAAAATATTCATATGTGGAAATAATTAGTCAGTTACATCGGTTAATTACTTTTCATGATTTCTTCATATTTTTTCAAAAAAGCATAATTTATCCATCGTTTTGCTACACAAATCGTACAATTACGAGCTACAGTTTTGACAGTTCAAACGAAGATCAAATATGTGTGCGTATGATAAACATTGTATAAGCACGTCATTATATAAGTTCCTTTCAAATAGAACGCCATCAGAGCGGATAATTGTTACATCTGTAACCCTATGTCAACTGTGGTATGAACTTGGTTGTAGAATATTGCACTTTAATATTTCTGAGTGATATTGAAGTATGAGAGGAAGTCTCGATGACGAGTACAAATTTCCACGAGACGTTGCGTCTACAACTAGGCCGATACTCAGGGCTGATTAATCGTTATTGTGATCATGTCCTTTTATCACAAGAAAAGGAAAAGACAAATTGCACATTTATTCGTTTTCACCATAGAAAACTTACAGAGTAATTTCTCTATGGTGAAAACGATGGCTGTGGCTCATTTGAAGGAGCATTTGAAATAATTGATGTGTGTATGTGTTTCGAGATAACGTGGTCCAAATATCATCGCAGATTGATACGAGTACGAGAAGCGATTAATACCTTTAGTTAGTTATTCCAATTGTCAACATTCAACGCTTCTCAATAGCATCTTAAATTTGAACGTTTAGTATTGGGATAGTATTATAATTGAGAAGGTTTACGAGACAGCTCCGTTCAGTATTTCCATTTTCGAGAAAGCTCGGTTCAGCATTTCCACCTTTCTACACGGCGGGACTGACCATATCATCTGCAAACGAAATCTCTGGTGTGCTTCCCATCTCTTTGTCTCTCTCTCTCTCTTTCTCTCTCTCTCGCTCTGCACCTCCGCCCCCCCCCCTTCCCCACCTTTCGCTACATGTCGTACACACATCCACACTTTCTCTCTACCTCTTTCACATTTGAGTGTAGTATCCCATCTATATATTAAGTTTCCTATGGCGCGTTCTCGTTCCATTCACGACCACCGACAAAGCTCAAGGATCGATCCAAATGTTCCCCTTCGTTGCGAGTTGAGAGGGGTAAGCGAGAAAGGAAGACAGAGAGAGAGAGAGAAATAGAAAGAGAAAGAGTGAGAGAGAGAGAGAGAGAGAGAGAGAGAGAGAGAGAGAGAGAGAGAGAGAGAGAGAGAGAGAGAGAGAGAGAGAGATGAAGGGTAGTGCGCATGCTTGACACTCCAAACTTGTACGCGTTCATCGGTACACGTTTTATGAACGTATATGCAACGGTTGCCAATGAACCAGACCACGGATTCGATGTCCCGTTTCTCAATGCTATTGCTTCCTGAGAATTTCCTCCGCTCACGTCCGGTTTCCCGTTGCGGGCTCTCGATTACATCGTAATCTCAAGTCCATCGCAGCTTACAAAGAGTTGAAAAAAAAAAATTGTTTAATTGTCCAATCACTCGACTCCCGGAAATTTTGCTTCCCCTTATTTTCCTACGTGCGGGATTAAATAATTGTTGTTTCAATCAATGTAGTGTTACATTTCTTTAATTTAACGGATTACATAGAGTCACACACTTTGATATTCGGACAGCATTGTTTTTCAAATATGATTGCCCTGTATATTTACTTAGGGTCGAGTTAAGAGGGAACGGTACCTGCAGCAAAACTTGGACGCAGCCCCGGCTCGAGTCGGTAGGGCAGAACTCGTACGAGTTTCTGCCACGAGTTTCTGAGATTGTAAATGCCTTTCTGCGCTCGGAACGCGAAAAGGCATTGTATCGCAACGCGTGTGTGCGTGTGTGTTGGTGTGCATTCGCTACGTCGGCCGCACGCGTTGAAGATTTTTATCTTCCCGAGTGGCGACCGTTCCTAACGCGTACACACCGCGTGAGTGTATATACATGCGCATACGTATAAACACAGTCAGCATCGAGAAGGAACTTTATTTTCTTTTCTCAACGCCGACTTCGCAAGAAATTCAAAAACACGAATTTCGCAGCAACAGTCCTTGCTGAGTGTAGCGATCGGCTGAGTAAACATTTACGGTATAAATAATGCAAACATAATTGTTTAAACAATTATGAATGCGTTCATTCTCGACCATGATTGTGATCAGTAGATACGGTACTTTCAGTACCTCTCAGCAAATAGATTACGGTTTGCGAGCCTCAAAATGTTACGGTAAAAATAATGCAAAAATAATTGTTTAAAAAATTATTTTTGCATTTTTCCGCGATCACGATTGTGATCGGGAGATACGGTACTTTCAAACCTCTTAACAATTATGATTGCTGCTTGCGCTATGTAAAAACCAACGGTAAAAATAATGCAACCATAATTGTTGAAACATTTACGAATGCGTTTATTCTCGACCACGATTGTGATCGGTAGATACGGTACTCTCAGTACCTCTCAACAAATAGATTGCTGATTACGAGCTGCAAAACCTAACAATAAAAATAATGCAATCATAATTATTTAAACAATTATGTATGCGTTTATCTCGAGCACGATTGTGATCGGTAGATACAGTACTTTGAGCATATATGATTGCCTCTCAGCATATATGATTGCTGTTTGCACGCTGCAAAGCATAATGGTAAAAAAACATTAAAAAATAATTGTTTCAACAATTATTAATTCGTTTTTTCTCGACCACGTTGTGATCGGTAGATACAGTACTTCCTATACCTCTCAGTAAATATGATTGCTATTTACGCGTTGGAAAACTCAACGGTAAAAATAATGCGACATTAATTGTGTAAACAATTAAAGCATTTCTTCTCGACCACGATTGTGATCGGTCGGTGTGGTACTTTCTGTACCTCTCAGCAAATGTGATTACTGCTTGCGCGCTGCAAAACATAACGGCAAAAACGATGCGCAAAAAATTGTTTAAACAATTGAAGCATTTATTCTCGACCACGATTGTGATCGGTAAGCGCGGTACTTTCTGTACCCCTCAGCAAATATGATTGTTCCGTATGCACTGCAAAAATCAACGGTAAAAGTAATGCAAAAATAATTGTTTAAACAAGTATTTTTGCTTTTATTTCTCGACCACGATTGTGATCGGTAGGTGCGGTACTTTCTATAGTGTACAACTTGATGACGTTGAAGTTTGTTTTGTAAGATACAACAAAAAGTTATTCATTTTAATAGCCCAATTTTTTTTTTATTTTCATGATGAACACATTGTTACAACATTTTTACACAGTCTTATACAAGTTAAATTTGCACAAAGATTATTCTCTGTAATAATAAAAATAAAGAAATGGAAATAATATGTTGGGGTGGTTTGGAAAATAAAGTTTATAAAGGTACTATTCAGGGCTTACTGTTGATGAAAATAGTAAAACACATGAATATTTATTTCCCCTTATTTAATTTTACGGTATTACTGGATAGACCGTCGGACAAAAAGTTAGTCCAAAATGGGCGAATTGTAAATTTACAAGTCTAGATCATATCGTACGAGTTCAGCCTTACAAGTAGCTAATTTAATAATAAATTAACACTGAGAAATGTTATTTTTACACTTTCAATACCAACTGAAGTCAAAGTCGACGATATTGGAGTGTGCTTGACTGAGGTTTTATCAGTGACTGTACATCTGTTTCAACTGGACAACAAAAAAAGTTTTCAATTTGTAAATTCAATTCATACGTTAAGATAATCTTATTATTATCAATAATTGCCCAAAAACTCAATATATGAATTTTCCAATGATTGCTATTAATTAATTGTTGAAAGAGGCGATATTCTTTATTACTTTTATTAATTTCTCGACAATTACTCAGTCGATTTATTTGAAACTTAGCATAAATAATTCCTAATTTGCCAAAAAGGCTTTGAATAATGATGAAAATAAAGGAGTAAAAAAAATGAAAAAAAAAGATATCGGTTCCTACCAACGATGCAAACTTCAACCCCATTTTCAGGATTGGACCAAAAAATCTTAAATAGATATTAATTCTTTTCATAACTTATATATTTAAGGTATTACTGGATAAATAAAAAAAATTCTTAATCAGAAATTGATTAAACCTAACCTCGACGTAACTCGACGAAAACGTCACGCAGGTGACTCGCGCGATGAAAGTGTCCGCCTCTCCGTTGGACTTCTCACAACACAAAAACAATCAATTTTTTTCGTGTTTTTCGACGAAAAACAAGAAAAAAATCGATTGTTATATAACACACGAAAATTTGTTACATTTTCTCCACATGGAACCTAAGCTGTCAGTTTCTTGGCTCATCGAGTCGACACTGAGCCGACACCGATATATACAGGGTGGTCCAATAACTATTAGCACCTTGGATATCTTCGAAACTATAAGGTTCACAGATATATTTGCTGAAATGAAATTGTTCAGTACGAAAGGGGCCATCCGTTAGCGATAATAGTTTTTTTGCAGGTGGAGGTACTTCGGACATTTGAAGGTCAACTCCATATTTTTAAATGGATCGATATGTTTTTTTTGCTGTATCATGAAAGAGGAGCTTAAAACGAGTTTAACGACCTATAATATAAGGTCATTGAAGGTCATAGAAAGTACAAAAGGGCGATAATACTTACAGTTTCGGTAATAAATAAACTTATTACGTTTATAGTAAGATAAACGACTTTCTGTACTTTCTATGACCTTCAATGACCTTATGTTATAAGTCGTTGATCAACGAAGGATTCTCTATCGTTCAAAGTCGCATATCTCGGCAAAAAAATGTTGTAGAGAGGGTAACAAAAAACGAAATTGAGGGAGAAGAACCAAGCTAAGTCGCCAATACACCCATTGAACTAAAAAACATTTTACCGAGCCTGAGGACCCGTGAAAATGGAAAATAAATAGAAAATTTGTGGCTCTTGCTATTTCGTACGAACGCAAAATAACCGTGGGTTCAAAAAAAAATTTGCCCGAAGATATCGAAACTAGAGACTTGGAGCTTCAATTTGCTTTTTTTGCGATCCCGATACGACCATTTTTCACCGAGATACAGCGCTTCAAAGAACACGAAAAATATTTTTTTTCGGAATTTCTTTACATTGGTATATATCTATATATATGCGAGTGTTCGGCTGTTGGTGTGTTGGGTTTGTTTGGGTTTACCGCGTATTATTCAAAGTGCTGTATCTCTGCGAATAATGGTCGTATCGAGATCGCAAAAAAAGCATTCTGTAGCTTAAGGCCTCTAGTTTCTATATCCCGCGGAAAAATTGACAGTCTTAAGGGGGTGAGGTGGCTTTTTGTGTATCTCTGCGAAAAATGGTCGTATCGAGATGCAAAAAGAAGCATTTTGAAGCTTGAAGTCTCTAGTCTCGCGATCCATCGGCGATAATTTTTACCCTTAAGGGGGTGCAATTGTTTGGGGCGTATCTCTGCGAAAAATGGTCGTATCGGGATGCAAAAAAAAGCATTTTGAAGCTTGAAGTTTCTAGTTTCGAGATCTTTCGGCAAAAATTGTCACTCTTAAGGGGGTCGAAATCGTGTGTGGCGTATCTCAGCGAAAAATGGTCGTACAAAGATGCAAAAAAAAGCATTTTGAAGCTTAGAGTGTCTAGTTTCGAGATCTTTTGGCGAAAAAATTTCACTCCTGAGAGGGCGAAATTAGTCGTAAAAGTTTGCATGGCAAATGAGATTTCTTGCGTGTATCAAATTGAAACTTGGAACATAAGCACCTTCGAATGTGTAGAAGTGCACTGATAAGGGATTTAAAGAAGAAAAAAAAAAACGAAAATTTTGTTTTTGAAACTCTTCGTAATTTGTATTTTTTCTCGAATACGAAAAATAGCCAATGCAAAGTCGTGAACAAATTCGATGAAAAATTGGCCTTCTCATTTTTATAATGATGGTATGTTGTACAATTTGAAGTTGTCGTTAATGTTCGGGAAATTTTTTTTTAACAAAAATCAACGAGATGGACTCGTAGGAGATGTATTTGAGTTTTCAAAACGGCACTTTAATTCCCTGCGCGATTATTCGTTGCTGAGATATCGATGATCAACGAAAAAAGGATTCTCTATCGTTCAAAGTCGCATATCTCGGCAAAAAAATGTTGTAGAGAGGATAACAAAAAACGGAATTGAGGGAGAAGAACCAAGCTAACTCGCCAATATACCCATTGAACTAGAAAACATTTTCCCGAGCCGGTGGACCCTTGAAAATGGAAAATAAATGGAAAATTTGTGGCTCTTGCTATTTCGTACGAACGCAAAATAACCGTGGGTTCAAAAAAAAATTTGCCCGAAGATATCGAAACTAGAGACTTGGAGCTTCAATTTGCTTTTTTTGCGATCCCGATACGACCATTTTTCACCGAGATACAGCGCTTCAAAGAACACGAAAAATATTTTTTTTCGGAATTTCTTTACATTGGTATATATCTATATATATGCGAGTGTTCGGCTGTTGGTGTGTTTGGGTTTGTTTGGGTTTACCGCGTATTATTCAAAGTGCTGTATCTCTGCGAATAATGGTCGTATCGAGATCGCAAAAAAAGCATTCTGTAGCTTAAGGCCTCTAGTTTCTATATCCCGCGGAAAAATTGACAGTCTTAAGGGGGTGAGGTGGCTTTTTGTGTATCTCTGCGAAAAATGGTCGTATCGAGATGCAAAAAGAAGCATTTTGAAGCTTGAAGTCTCTAGTCTCGCGATCCATCGGCGATAATTTTTACCCTTAAGGGGGTGCAATTGTTTGGGGCGTATCTCTGCGAAAAATGGTCGTATCGGGATGCAAAAAAAAGCATTTTGAAGCTTGAAGTTTCTAGTTTCGAGATCTTTCGGCAAAAATTGTCACTCTTAAGGGGGTCGAAATCGTGTGTGGCGTATCTCAGCGAAAAATGGTCGTACAAAGATGCAAAAAAAAGCATTTTGAAGCTTAGAGTGTCTAGTTTCGAGATCTTTTGGCGAAAAAATTTCACTCCTGAGAGGGCGAAATTAGTCGTAAAAGTTTGCATGGCAAATGAGATTTCTTGCGTGTATCAAATTGAAACTTGGAACATAAGCACCTTCGAATGTGTAGAAGTGCACTGATAAGGGATTTAAAGAAGAAAAAAAAAAACGAAAATTTTGTTTTTGAAACTCTTCGTAATTTGTATTTTTTCTCGAATACGAAAAATAGCCAATGCAAAGTCGTGAACAAATTCGATGAAAAATTGGCCTTCTCATTTTTATAATGATGGTATGTTGTACAATTTGAAGTTGTCGTTAATGTTCGGGAAATTTTTTTTTAACAAAAATCAACGAGATGGACTCGTAGGAGATGTATTTGAGTTTTCAAAACGGCACTTTAATTCCCTGCGCGATTATTCGTTGCTGAGATATCGATGATCAACGAAAAAAGGATTCTCTATCGTTCAAAGTCGCATATCTCGGCAAAAAAATGTTGTAGAGAGGATAACAAAAAACGGAATTGAGGGAGAAGAACCAAGCTAACTCGCCAATATACCCATTGAACTAGAAAACATTTTCCCGAGCCGGTGGACCCTTGAAAATGGAAAATAAATGGAAAATTTGTGGCTCTTGCTATTTCGTACGAACGCAAAATAACCGTGGGTTCAAAAAAAAATTTGCCCGAAGATATCGAAACTAGAGACTTGGAGCTTCAATTTGCTTTTTTTGCGATCCCGATACGACCATTTTTCACCGAGATACAGCGCTTCAAAGAACACGAAAAATATTTTTTTTCGGAATTTCTTTACATTGGTATATATCTATATATATGCGAGTGTTCGGCTGTTGGTGTGTTTGGGTTTGTTTGGGTTTACCGCGTATTATTCAAAGTGCTGTATCTCTGCGAATAATGGTCGTATCGAGATCGCAAAAAAAGCATTCTGTAGCTTAAGGCCTCTAGTTTCTATATCCCGCGGAAAAATTGACAGTCTTAAGGGGGTGAGGTGGCTTTTTGTGTATCTCTGCGAAAAATGGTCGTATCGAGATGCAAAAAGAAGCATTTTGAAGCTTGAAGTCTCTAGTCTCGCGATCCATCGGCGATAATTTTTACCCTTAAGGGGGTGCAATTGTTTGGGGCGTATCTCTGCGAAAAATGGTCGTATCGGGATGCAAAAAAAAGCATTTTGAAGCTTGAAGTTTCTAGTTTCGAGATCTTTCGGCAAAAATTGTCACTCTTAAGGGGGTCGAAATCGTGTGTGGCGTATCTCAGCGAAAAATGGTCGTACAAAGATGCACAAAAAAGCATTTTGAAGCTTAGAGTGTCTAGTTTCGAGATCTTTTGGCGAAAAAATTTCACTCCTGAGAGGGCGAAATTAGTCGTAAAAGTTTGCATGGCAAATGAGATTTCTTGCGTGTATCAAATTGAAACTTGGAACATAAGCACCTTCGAATGTGTAGAAGTGCACTGATAAGGGATTTAAAGAAGAAAAAAAAAAACGAAAATTTTGTTTTTGAAACTGTTCGTAATTTGTATTTTTTCTCGAATACGAAAAATAGCCAATGCAAAGTCGTGAACAAATTCGATGAAAAATTGGCCTTCTCATTTTTATAATGATGGTATGTTGTACAATTTGAAGTTGTCGTTAATGTTCGGGAAATTTTTTTTTAACAAAAATCAACGAGATGGACTCGTAGGAGATGTATTTGAGTTTTCAAAACGGCACTTTAATTCCCTGCGCGATTATTCGTTGCTGAGATATCGATGATCAACGAAAAAAGGATTCTCTATCGTTCAAAGTCGCATATCTCGGCAAAAAAATGTTGTAGAGAGGATAACAAAAAACGGAATTGAGGGAGAAGAACCAAGATAACTCGCCAATATACCCATTGAACTAGAAAACATTTTCCCGAGCCGGTGGACCCTTGAAAATGGAAAATAAATGGAAAATTTGTGTCTCTTGCTATTTCTCACGAACGCAAAATAACCGTAGGTTGAAAAAAATCTTTGTCCGAAGATATCGAAACTAGAGACTCGGAGCTTCAATTTGCTTTTTTTGCGATCTCGATACGACCATTTTTCACCGAGATACAGCGCTTCAAAGAACACGAAAAATAATATTTTTTTTCGGAATTTTTTTACATTGGTGTATATCTATATATATGGGCGTGTTTGGGGCTGTTTGGGTTAGCGTTTGGGTTTGTTTGGGTTTGTTTGGGTTTGTTTGGGTTTGTTTGGGTTTGTTTGGGTGTGTTTGGGTTTAGACCGAATTTTTCAAAGTGCTGTATCTCCGCTAATAATGGTCGTATCGAGATCGCAAAAAAAGCATTTTGAAGCTTAAGGCCTCTAGTTTCTATACCCCGCGGAAAAATTGACAGTCTTAAGGGGGTGAGGTGGCTTTTTGTGTATCTCTGCGAAAAATGGTCGTATCGAGATGCGAAAAGAAGCATGTTGAAGCTTGAAGTCTCTAGTCTCGCGATCCATCGGCGAAAATTTTTACCCTTAAGGGGGTGCAATTGTTTGGGGCGTATCTCTGCGAAAAATGGTCGTATCGGGATGCAAAAAAAAGCATTTTGAAGCTTGAAGTTTCTAGTTTCGAGATCTTTCGGCAAAAATTGTCACTCTTGAGGGGGTGGAAATCGTGTGTGGCGTATCTCAGCGAAAAATGGTCGTACAAAGATGCAAAAAAAAGCATTTTGAAGCTTAGAGTGTCTAGTTTCGAGATCTTTTGGCGAAAAAATTTCACTCTTGAGAGGGCGAAATTAGTCGTAAAAGTTTGCATGGCAAATGAGATTTCTTGCGTGTATCCAATTGAAACTTGGAACATAAGCACCTTCGAATGTGTAGAAGTGCACTGATAAGGGATTTAAAGAAGAAAAAAAAACGAAAATTTTGTTTTTGAAACTCTTCGTAATTTGTATTTTTTCTCGAATACGAAAAATAGCCAATGCAACGTCGTGAACAAATTCGATGAAAAATTGGCCTTCTCATTTTTATAATGATGGTATGTTGTACAATTTGAAGTTGTCGTTAATGTTCGGGAAATTTTTTTTTACCAAAAATCAACGAGATGGACTCGTAGGAGATGCATTTGAGTTTCCAAAACGGCACTTTAATTCCCTGCGCGATTATTCGTTGCTGAGATATCGATGATCAACGAAAAAAGGATTCTCTATCATTCAAAGTCGCATATCTCGGCAAAAAAATGTTGTAGAGAGAATAACAAAAAAGGAAATTGCGGGAGAAGAACCAAGCTAACTCGCCAATACACCCATTGAACTAGAAAACATTTTCCCGAGCCTTTGAACCCTTGAAAATGGAAAATAAATGGAAAATTTGTGTCTCTTGATATTTCTTACGAACGCAAAATAACCGTAGGTTGAAAAAAAATTTCGCCCAAAGATATCGAAACTAGAGACTTTGAGCTTCAATTTGGTTTTTTTGCGATCTCGATACGACCATTTTTCACCGAGATACAGCGCTTCAAAGAAGCCGAAAAATAATTTTTTTTTCGGAATTTTTTTACATTGGGGTATATCTATATATATATTTGCGAGTTTTTCGATCAGATTGGCGTGTTTGGGTTTGTATGGGTTTGTTTGGGTTTGCGCGTATTTTTCAAAGTGCTGTATCTCTGCGAATAATGGTCGTATCGAGATCGCAAAAAAACCATTTTGTAGCTGCAGGCCTCTAGTTTCTATATCCCGTGGAAAAAATTGACATTCTTAAGGGGGTGAGGTGGTTTTGTGTGTATGTCTGCGAAGCATTTTCGTACCGAGGTGCAAAAAGTTTCTAGGCTCGCCGTTGTTCGGCAAAAATTTTTACTCTTAAGGAGGTGAAATTGTTTGGGGTGTATCTCTGCGAAAAATGGTCGTATCGAGATGAAAAAAAAAGCATTTTGAAGCTTGAAGTCTCTAGTTTCGAAATCTTTCGGCAAAAATTGTCCCTCTTAAGGGGGTCAAAATGGGGTTTGTTTGGGTTTGTTTGGGTTTAGCCCGTATTATTCAAAGTGCCGTATCTCCGCGAATAATGGTCGTATCGAGATCGCAAAAAAAGCATTTTGAAGCTTAAGGCCTCTAGTTTCTATATCCCGCGGAAAAATTGACAGTCTTAAGGGGATGAGGTGGCTTTTTGTGTATCTCTGCGAAAAATGGTCGTATCGAGATGCAAAAAGAAGCATTTTGAAGCTTGAAGTCTCTAGTCTCGCGATCCATCGGCGATAATTTTTACCCTTAAGGGGGTGCAATTGTTTGGGGCGTATCTCTGCGAAAAATGGTCGTATCGGGATGCAAAAAAAAGCATTTTGAAGCTTGAAGTTTCTAGTTTCGAGATCTTTCGGCAAAAATTGTCACTCTTAAGGGGGTCGAAATCGTGTGTGGCGTATCTCAGCGAAAAATGCTCGTACAAAGATGCAAAAAAAAGCATTTTGAAGCTGAGAGTGTCTAGTTTCGAGATCTTTTGGCGAAAAAATTTCACTCCTGAGAGGGCGAAATTAGTCGTAAAAGTTTGCATGGCAAATGAGATTTCTTGCGTGTATCAAATTGAAACTTGGAACATAAGCACCTTCGAATGTGTAGAAGTGCACTGATAAGGGATTTAAAGAAGAAAAAAAAAACGAAAATTTTGTTTTTGAAACTCTTCGTAATTTGTATTTTTTCTCGAATACGAAAAATAGCCAATGCAAAGTCGTGAACAAATTCGATGAAAAATTGGCCTTCTCATTTTTATAATGATGGTATGTTGTACAATTTGAAGTTGTCGTTAATGTTCGGGAAATTTTTTTTTAACAAAAATCAACGAGATGGACTCGTAGGAGATGTATTTGAGTTTTCAAAACGGCACTTTAATTCCCTGCGCGATTATTCGTTGCTGAGATATCGATGATCAACGAAAAAAGGATTCTCTATCGTTCAAAGTCGCATATCTCGGCAAAAAAATGTTGTAGAGAGGATAACAAAAAACGGAATTGAGGGAGAAGAACCAAGCTAACTCGCCAATATACCCATTGAACTAGAAAACATTTTCCCGAGCCGGTGGACCCTTGAAAATGGAAAATAAATGGAAATTTTGTGTCTCTTGCTATTTCTCACGAACGCAAAATAACCGTAGGTTGAAAAAAATCTTTGTCCGAAGATATCGAAACTAGAGACTCGGAGCTTCAATTTGCTTTTTTTGCGATCTCGATACGACCATTTTTCACCGAGATACAGCGTCTCAAAGAACACGAAAAATAATATTTTTTTTCGGAATTTTTTTACATTGGTGTATATCTATATATATGGGCGTGTTTGGGGCTGTTTGGGTTAGCGTTTGGGTTTGTTTGGGTTTGTTTGGGTTAGCGTTTGGGTTTGTTTGGGTTTGTTTGGGTTTGTTTGGGTTTGTTTGGGTTTGTTTGGGTGTGTTTGGGTTTAGACCGAATTTTTCAAAGTGCTGTATCTCCGCTAATAATGGTCGTATCGAGATCGCAAAAAAAGCATTTTGAAGCTTAAGGCCTCTAGTTTCTATACCCCGCGGAAAAAATTCACATTCTTAAGGGGGTGAGGTGGCTTTTTGTGTATCTCTGCGAAAAATGGTCGTATCGAGATGCGAAAAGAAGCATGTTGAAGCTTGAAGTCTCTAGTCTCGCGATCCATCGGCGAAAATTTTTACCCTTAAGGGGGTGCAATTGTTTGGGGCGTATTTCTGCGAAAAATGGTCGTATCGGGATGCAAAAAAAAGCATTTTGAAGCTTGAAGTTTCTAGTTTCGAGATCTTTCGGCAAAAATTGTCACTCTTAAGGGGGTCGAAATCGTGTGTGGCGTATCTCAGCGAAAAATGGTCGTACAAAGCTGCAAAAAAAAGCATTTTGAAGCTCAGAGTGTCTAGTTTCGAGATCTTTTGGCGAAAAAATTTCACTCTTGAGAGGGCGAATTTAGTCGTAAAAGTTTGCATGGCAAATGAGATTTCTTGCGTGTATCAAATTGAAACTTGGAACATAAGCACCTTCGAATGTGTAGAAGTGCACTGATAAGGGATTTAAAGAAGAAAAAAAAAACGAAAATTTTGTTTTTGAAACTCTTCGTAATTTGTATTTTTTCTCGAATACGAAAAATAGCCAATGCAAAGTCGTGAACAAATTCGATGAAAAATTGGCCTTCTCATTTTTATAATGATGGTATGTTGTACAATTTGAAGTTGTCGTTAATGTTCGGGAAATTTTTTTTTAACAAAAATCAACGAGATGGACTCGTAGGAGATGTATTTGAGTTTTCAAAACGGCACTTTAATTCCCTGCGCGATTATTCGTTGCTGAGATATCGATGATCAACGAAAAAAGGATTCTCTATCGTTCAAAGTCGCATATCTCGGCAAAAAAATGTTGTAGAGAGGATAACAAAAAACGGAATTGAGGGAGAAGAACCAAGCTAACTCGCCAATATACCCATTGAACTAGAAAACATTTTCCCGAGCCGGTGGACCCTTGAAAATGGAAAATAAATGGAAATTTTGTGTCTCTTGCTATTTCTCACGAACGCAAAATAACCGTAGGTTGAAAAAAATCTTTGTCCGAAGATATCGAAACTAGAGACTCGGAGCTTCAATTTGCTTTTTTTGCGATCTCGATACGACCATTTTTCACCGAGATACAGCGTCTCAAAGAACACGAAAAATAATATTTTTTTTCGGAATTTTTTTACATTGGTGTATATCTATATATATGGGCGTGTTTGGGGCTGTTTGGGTTAGCGTTTGGGTTTGTTTGGGTTTGTTTGGGTTAGCGTTTGGGTTTGTTTGGGTTTGTTTGGGTTTGTTTGGGTTTGTTTGGGTGTGTTTGGGTTTAGACCGAATTTTTCAAAGTGCTGTATCTCCGCTAATAATGGTCGTATCGAGATCGCAAAAAAAACATTTTGAAGCTTAAGGCCTCTAGTTTCTATACCCCGCGGAAAAAATTCACATTCTTAAGGGGGTGAGGTGGCTTTTTGTGTATCTCTGCGAAAAATGGTCGTATCGAGATGCGAAAAGAAGCATGTTGAAGCTTGAAGTCTCTAGTCTCGCGATCCATCGGCGAAAATTTTTACCCTTAAGGGGGTGCAATTGTTTGGGGCGTATTTCTGCGAAAAATGGTCGTATCGGGATGCAAAAAAAAGCATTTTGAAGCTTGAAGTTTCTAGTTTCGAGATCTTTCGGCAAAAATTGTCACTCTTAAGGGGGTCGAAATCGTGTGTGGCGTATCTCAGCGAAAAATGGTCGTACAAAGCTGCAAAAAAAAGCATTTTGAAGCTCAGAGTGTCTAGTTTCGAGATCTTTTGGCGAAAAAATTTCACTCTTGAGAGGGCGAATTTAGTCGTAAAAGTTTGCATGGCAAATGAGATTTCTTGCGTGTATCAAATTGAAACTTGGAACATAAGCACCTTCGAATGTGTAGAAGTGCACTGATAAGGGATTTAAAGAAGAAAAAAAAAACGAAAATTTTGTTTTTGAAACTCTTCGTAATTTGTATTTTTTCTCGAATACGAAAAATAGCCAATGCAACGTCGTGAACAAATTCGATGAAAAATTGGCCTTCTCATTTTTATAATGATGGTATGTTGTACAATTTGAAGTTATCGTTAATGTTCGGGAAATTTTTTTTTACCAAAAATCAACGAGATGGACTCGTAGGAGATGTATTTGAGTTTTCAAAACGGCACTTTAATTCCCTGCGCGATTATTCGTTGCTGAGATATCGATGATCAACGAAAAAAGGATTCTCTATCATTCAAAGTCGCATATCTCGGCAAAAAAATGTTGTAGAGAGAATAACAAAAAAGGAAATTGCGGGAGAAGAACCAAGCTAACTCGCCAATACACCCATTGAACTAGAAAACATTTTCCCGAGCCTGTGAACCCTTGAAAATGGAAAATAAATGGAAAATTTGTGTCTCTTGATATTTCTTACGAACGCAAAATAACCGTAGGTTGAAAAAAATTTTCGCCCAAAGATATCAAAACTAGAGACTTTGAGCTTCAATTTGCTTTTTTTGCGATCTCGATACGACCATTTTTCACCGAGATACAGCGCTTCAAAGAAGCCGAAAAATAATTTTTTTTTCGGAATTTTTTTACATTGGGGTATATCTATATATATATTTGCGAGTTTTTCGATCAGATCGGCGTGTTTGGGTTTGTATGGGTTTGTTTGGGTTTGCGCGTATTTTTCAAAGTGCTGTATCTCTGCGAATAATGGTCGTATCGAGATCGCAAAAAAAGCATTTTGTAGCTGCAGGCCTCTAGTTTCTATATCCCGTGGAAAAAATTGACATTCTTAAGGGGGTGAGGTGGTTTTGTGTGTATGTCTGCGAAGCATTTTCGTACCGAGGTGCAAAAAGTTTCTAGGCTCGCCGTTGTTCGGCAAAAATTTTTACTCTTAAGGAGGTGAAATTGTTTGGGGTGTATCTCTGCGAAAAATGGTCGTATCGAGATGAAAAAAAAAGCATTTTGAAGCTTGAAGTCTCTAGTTTCGAAATCTTTCGGCAAAAATTGTCCCTCTTAAGGGGGTCAAAATGGGGTTTGTTTGGGTTTGTTTGGGTTTAGCCCGTATTATTCAAAGTGCCGTATCTCCGCGAATAATGGTCGTATCGAGATCGCAAAAAAAGCATTTTGAAGCTTAAGGCCTCTAGTTTCTATATCCCGCGGAAAAATTGACAGTCTTAAGGGGGTGAGGTGGCTTTTTGTGTATCTCTGCGAAAAATGGTCGTATCGAGATGCAAAAAGAAGCATTTTGAAGCTTGAAGTCTCTAGTCTCGCGATCCATCGGCGATAATTTTTACCCTTAAGGGGGTGCAATTGTTTGGGGCGTATCTCTGCGAAAAATGGTCGTATCGGGATGCAAAAAAAAGCATTTTGAAGCTTGAAGTTTCTAGTTTCGAGATCTTTCGGCAAAAATTGTCACTCTTAAGGGGGTCGAAATCGTGTGTGGCGTATCTCAGCGAAAAATGGTCGTACAAAGATGCAAAAAAAGCATTTTGAAGCTGAGAGTGTCTAGTTTCGAGATCTTTTGGCGAAAAAATTTCACTCCTGAGAGGGCGAAATTAGTCGTAAAAGTTTGCATGGCAAATGAGATTTCTTGCGTGTATCAAATTGAAACTTGGAACATAAGCACCTTCGAATGTGTAGAAGTGCACTGATAAGGGATTTAAAGAAGAAAAAAAAAAACGAAAATTTTGTTTTTGAAACTCTTCGTAATTTGTATTTTTTCTCGAATACGAAAAATAGCCAATGCAAAGTCGTGAACAAATTCGATGAAAAATTGGCCTTCTCATTTTTATAATGATGGTATGTTGTACAATTTGAAGTTGTCGTTAATGTTCGGGAAATTTTTTTTTAACAAAAATCAACGAGATGGACTCGTAGGAGATGTATTTGAGTTTTCAAAACGGCACTTTAATTCCCTGCGCGATTATTCGTTGCTGAGATATCGATGATCAACGAAAAAAGGATTCTCTATCGTTCAAAGTCGCATATCTCGGCAAAAAAATGTTGTAGAGAGGATAACAAAAAACGGAATTGAGGGAGAAGAACCAAGCTAACTCGCCAATATACCCATTGAACTAGAAAACATTTTCCCGAGCCGGTGGACCCTTGAAAATGGAAAATAAATGGAAATTTTGTGTCTCTTGCTATTTCTCACGAACGCAAAATAACCGTAGGTTGAAAAAAATCTTTGTCCGAAGATATCGAAACTAGAGACTCGGAGCTTCAATTTGCTTTTTTTGCGATCTCGATACGACCATTTTTCACCGAGATACAGCGTCTCAAAGAACACGAAAAATAATATTTTTTTTCGGAATTTTTTTACATTGGTGTATATCTATATATATGGGCGTGTTTGGGGCTGTTTGGGTTAGCGTTTGGGTTTGTTTGGGTTAGCGTTTGGGTTTGTTTGGGTTTGTTTGGGTTTGTTTGGGTTTGTTTGGGTGTGTTTGGGTTTAGACCGAATTTTTCAAAGTGCTGTATCTCCGCTAATAATGGTCGTATCGAGATCGCAAAAAAAGCATTTTGAAGCTTAAGGCCTCTAGTTTCTATACCCCGCGGAAAAAATTCACATTCTTAGGGGGGTGAGGTGGCTTTTTGTGTATCTCTGCGAAAAATGGTCGTATCGAGATGCGAAAAGAAGCATGTTGAAGCTTGAAGTCTCTAGTCTCGCGATCCATCGGCGAAAATTTTTACCCTTAAGGGGGTGCAATTGTTTGGGGCGTATTTCTGCGAAAAATGGTCGTATCGGGATGCAAAAAAAAGCATTTTGAAGCTTGAAGTTTCTAGTTTCGAGATCTTTCGGCAAAAATTGTCACTCTTAAGGGGGTCGAAATCGTGTGTGGCGTATCTCAGCGAAAAATGGTCGTACAAAGCTGCAAAAAAAAGCATTTTGAAGCTCAGAGTGTCTAGTTTCGAGATCTTTTGGCGAAAAAATTTCACTCTTGAGAGGGCGAAATTAGTCGTAAAAGTTTGCATGGCAAATGAGATTTCTTGCGTGTATCAAATTGAAACTTGGAACATAAGCACCTTCGAATGTGTAGAAGTGCACTGATAAGGGATTTAAAGAAGAAAAAAAAAACGAAAATTTTGTTTTTGAAACTCTTCGTAATTTGTATTTTTTCTCGAATACGAAAAATAGCCAATGCAACGTCGTGAACAAATTCGATGAAAAATTGGCCTTCTCATTTTTATAATGATGGTATGTTGTACAATTTGAAGTTGTCGTTAATGTTCGGGAAATTTTTTTTTAACAAAAATCAACGAGATGGACTCGTAGGAGATGTATTTGAGTTTTCAAAACGGCACTTTAATTCCCTGCGCGATTATTCGTTGCTGAGATATCGATGATCAACGAAAAAAGGATTCTCTATCGTTCAAAGTCGCATATCTCGGCAAAAAAATGTTGTAGAGAGGATAACAAAAAACGGAATTGAGGGAGAAGAACCAAGCTAACTCGCCAATATACCCATTGAACTAGAAAACATTTTCCCGAGCCGGTGGACCCTTGAAAATGGAAAATAAATGGAAATTTTGTGTCTCTTGCTATTTCTCACGAACGCAAAATAACCGTAGGTTGAAAAAAATCTTTGTCCGAAGATATCGAAACTAGAGACTCGGAGCTTCAATTTGCTTTTTTTGCGATCTCGATACGACCATTTTTCACCGAGATACAGCGTCTCAAAGAACACGAAAAATAATATTTTTTTTCGGAATTTTTTTACATTGGTGTATATCTATATATATGGGCGTGTTTGGGGCTGTTTGGGTTAGCGTTTGGGTTTGTTTGGGTTTGTTTGGGTTAGCGTTTGGGTTTGTTTGGGTTTGTTTGGGTTTGTTTGGGTTTGTTTGGGTGTGTTTGGGTTTAGACCGAATTTTTCAAAGTGCTGTATCTCCGCTAATAATGGTCGTATCGAGATCGCAAAAAAAGCATTTTGAAGCTTAAGGCCTCTAGTTTCTATACCCCGCGGAAAAAATTCACATTCTTAAGGGGGTGAGGTGGCTTTTTGTGTATCTCTGCGAAAAATGGTCGTATCGAGATGCGAAAAGAAGCATGTTGAAGCTTGAAGTCTCTAGTCTCGCGATCCATCGGCGAAAATTTTTACCCTTAAGGGGGTGCAATTGTTTGGGGCGTATTTCTGCGAAAAATGGTCGTATCGGGATGCAAAAAAAAGCATTTTGAAGCTTGAAGTTTCTAGTTTCGAGATCTTTCGGCAAAAATTGTCACTCTTAAGGGGGTCGAAATCGTGTGTGGCGTATGTCAGCGAAAAATGGTCGTACAAAGCTGCAAAAAAAAGCATTTTGAAGCTCAGAGTGTCTAGTTTCGAGATCTTTTGGCGAAAAAATTTCACTCTTGAGAGGGCGAAATTAGTCGTAAAAGTTTGCATGGCAAATGAGATTTCTTGCGTGTATCAAATTGAAACTTGGAACATAAGCACCTTCGAATGTGTAGAAGTGCACTGATAAGGGATTTAAAGAAGAAAAAAAAAACGAAAATTTTGTTTTTGAAACTCTTCGTAATTTGTATTTTTTCTCGAATACGAAAAATAGCCAATGCAACGTCGTGAACAAATTCGATGAAAAATTGGCCTTCTCATTTTTATAATGATGGTATGTTGTACAATTTGAAGTTATCGTTAATGTTCGGGAAATTTTTTTTTACCAAAAATCAACGAGATGGACTCGTAGGAGATGTATTTGAGTTTTCAAAACGGCACTTTAATTCCCTGCGCGATTATTCGTTGCTGAGATATCGATGATCAACGAAAAAAGGATTCTCTATCATTCAAAGTCGCATATCTCGGCAAAAAAATGTTGTAGAGAGAATAACAAAAAAGGAAATTGCGGGAGAAGAACCAAGCTAACTCGCCAATACACCCATTGAACTAGAAAACATTTTCCCGAGCCTGTGAACCCTTGAAAATGGAAAATAAATGGAAAATTTGTGTCTCTTGATATTTCTTACGAACGCAAAATAACCGTAGGTTGAAAAAAATTTTCGCCCAAAGATATCAAAACTAGAGACTTTGAGCTTCAATTTGCTTTTTTTGCGATCTCGATACGACCATTTTTCACCGAGATACAGCGCTTCAAAGAAGCCGAAAAATAATTTTTTTTTCGGAATTTTTTTACATTGGGGTATATCTATATATATATTTGCGAGTTTTTCGATCAGATCGGCGTGTTTGGGTTTGTATGGGTTTGTTTGGGTTTGCGCGTATTTTTCAAAGTGCTGTATCTCTGCGAATAATGGTCGTATCGAGATCGCAAAAAAACCATTTTGTAGCTGCAGGCCTCTAGTTTCTATATCCCGTGGAAAAAATTGACATTCTTAAGGGGGTGAGGTGGTTTTGTGTGTATGTCTGCGAAGCATTTTCGTACCGAGGTGCAAAAAGTTTCTAGGCTCGCCGTTGTTCGGCAAAAATTTTTACTCTTAAGGAGGTGAAATTGTTTGGGGTGTATCTCTGCGAAAAATGGTCGTATCGAGATGAAAAAAAAAGCATTTTGAAGCTTGAAGTCTCTAGTTTCGAAATCTTTCGGCAAAAATTGTCCCTCTTAAGGGGGTCAAAATGGGGTTTGTTTGGGTTTGTTTGGGTTTAGCCCGTATTATTCAAAGTGCCGTATCTCCGCGAATAATGGTCGTATCGAGATCGCAAAAAAAGCATTTTGAAGCTTAAGGCCTCTAGTTTCTATATCCCGCGGAAAAATTGACAGTCTTAAGGGGGTGAGGTGGCTTTTTGTGTATCTCTGCGCAAAATGGTCGTATCGAGATGCAAAAAGAAGCATTTTGAAGCTTGAAGTCTCTAGTCTCGCGATCCATCGGCGATAATTTTTACCCTTAAGGGGGTGCAATTGTTTGGGGCGTATCTCTGCGAAAAATGGTCGTATCGGGATGCAAAAAAAAGCATTTTGAAGCTTGAAGTTTCTAGTTTCGAGATCTTTCGGCAAAAATTGTCACTCTTAAGGGGGTCGAAATCGTGTGTGGCGTATCTCAGCGAAAAATGGTCGTACAAAGATGCAAAAAAAAGCATTTTGAAGCTGAGAGTGTCTAGTTTCGAGATCTTTTGGCGAAAAAATTTCACTCCTGAGAGGGCGAAATTAGTCGTAAAAGTTTGCATGGCAAATGAGATTTCTTGCGTGTATCAAATTGAAACTTGGAACATAAGCACCTTCGAATGTGTAGAAGTGCACTGATAAGGGATTTAAAGAAGAAAAAAAAAAACGAAAATTTTGTTTTTGAAACTCTTCGTAATTTGTATTTTTTCTCGAATACGAAAAATAGCCAATGCAAAGTCGTGAACAAATTCGATGAAAAATTGGCCTTCTCATTTTTATAATGATGGTATGTTGTACAATTTGAAGTTGTCGTTAATGTTCGGGAAATTTTTTTTTAACAAAAATCAACGAGATGGACTCGTAGGAGATGTATTTGAGTTTTCAAAACGGCACTTTAATTCCCTGCGCGATTATTCGTTGCTGAGATATCGATGATCAACGAAAAAAGGATTCTCTATCGTTCAAAGTCGCATATCTCGGCAAAAAAATGTTGTAGAGAGGATAACAAAAAACGGAATTGAGGGAGAAGAACCAAGCTAACTCGCCAATATACCCATTGAACTAGAAAACATTTTCCCGAGCCGGTGGACCCTTGAAAATGGAAAATAAATGGAAATTTTGTGTCTCTTGCTATTTCTCACGAACGCAAAATAACCGTAGGTTGAAAAAAATCTTTGTCCGAAGATATCGAAACTAGAGACTCGGAGCTTCAATTTGCTTTTTTTGCGATCTCGATACGACCATTTTTCACCGAGATACAGCGTCTCAAAGAACACGAAAAATAATATTTTTTTTCGGAATTTTTTTACATTGGTGTATATCTATATATATGGGCGTGTTTGGGGCTGTTTGGGTTAGCGTTTGGGTTTGTTTGGGTTTGTTTGGGTTAGCGTTTGGGTTTGTTTGGGTTTGTTTGGGTTTGTTTGGGTTTGTTTGGGTGTGTTTGGGTTTAGACCGAATTTTTCAAAGTGCTGTATCTCCGCTAATAATGGTCGTATCGAGATCGCAAAAAAAGCATTTTGAAGCTTAAGGCCTCTAGTTTCTATACCCCGCGGAAAAAATTCACATTCTTAAGGGGGTGAGGTGGCTTTTTGTGTATCTCTGCGAAAAATGGTCGTATCGAGATGCGAAAAGAAGCATGTTGAAGCTTGAAGTCTCTAGTCTCGCGATCCATCGGCGAAAATTTTTACCCTTAAGGGGGTGCAATTGTTTGGGGCGTATTTCTGCGAAAAATGGTCGTATCGGGATGCAAAAAAAAGCATTTTGAAGCTTGAAGTTTCTAGTTTCGAGATCTTTCGGCAAAAATTGTCACACTTAAGGGGGTCGAAATCGTGTGTGGCGTATCTCAGCGAAAAATGGTCGTACAAAGCTGCAAAAAAAAGCATTTTGAAGCTCAGAGTGTCTAGTTTCGAGATCTTTTGGCGAAAAAATTTCACTCTTGAGAGGGCGAATTTAGTCGTAAAAGTTTGCATGGCAAATGAGATTTCTTGCGTGTATCAAATTGAAACTTGGAACATAAGCACCTTCGAATGTGTAGAAGTGCACTGATAAGGGATTTAAAGAAGAAAAAAAAAACGAAAATTTTGTTTTTGAAACTCTTCGTAATTTGTATTTTTTCTCGAATACGAAAAATAGCCAATGCAAAGTCGTGAACAAATTCGATGAAAAATTGGCCTTCTCATTTTTATAATGATGGTATGTTGTACAATTTGAAGTTGTCGTTAATGTTCGGGAAATTTTTTTTTAACAAAAATCAACGAGATGGACTCGTAGGAGATGTATTTGAGTTTTCAAAACGGCACTTTAATTCCCTGCGCGATTATTCGTTGCTGAGATATCGATGATCAACGAAAAAAGGATTCTCTATCGTTCAAAGTCGCATATCTCGGCAAAAAAATGTTGTAGAGAGGATAACAAAAAACGGAATTGAGGGAGAAGAACCAAGCTAACTCGCCAATATACCCATTGAACTAGAAAACATTTTCCCGAGCCGGTGGACCCTTGAAAATGGAAAATAAATGGAAATTTTGTGTCTCTTGCTATTTCTCACGAACGCAAAATAACCGTAGGTTGAAAAAAATCTTTGTCCGAAGATATCGAAACTAGAGACTCGGAGCTTCAATTTGCTTTTTTTGCGATCTCGATACGACCATTTTTCACCGAGATACAGCGTCTCAAAGAACACGAAAAATAATATTTTTTTTCGGAATTTTTTTACATTGGTGTATATCTATATATATGGGCGTGTTTGGGGCTGTTTGGGTTAGCGTTTGGGTTTGTTTGGGTTAGCGTTTGGGTTTGTTTGGGTTTGTTTGGGTTTGTTTGGGTTTGTTTGGGTGTGTTTGGGTTTAGACCGAATTTTTCAAAGTGCTGTATCTCCGCTAATAATGGTCGTATCGAGATCGCAAAAAAAGCATTTTGAAGCTTAAGGCCTCTAGTTTCTATACCCCGCGGAAAAAATTCACATTCTTAAGGGGGTGAGGTGGCTTTTTGTGTATCTCTGCGAAAAATGGTCGTATCGAGATGCGAAAAGAAGCATGTTGAAGCTTGAAGTCTCTAGTCTCGCGATCCATCGGCGAAAATTTTTACCCTTAAGGGGGTGCAATTGTTTGGGGCGTATTTCTGCGAAAAATGGTCGTATCGGGATGCAAAAAAAAGCATTTTGAAGCTTGAAGTTTCTAGTTTCGAGATCTTTCGGCAAAAATTGTCACTCTTAAGGGGGTCGAAATCGTGTGTGGCGTATCTCAGCGAAAAATGGTCGTACAAAGCTGCAAAAAAAAGCATTTTGAAGCTCAGAGTGTCTAGTTTCGAGATCTTTTGGCGAAAAAATTTCACTCTTGAGAGGGCGAAATTAGTCGTAAAAGTTTGCATGGCAAATGAGATTTCTTGCGTGTATCAAATTGAAACTTGGAACATAAGCACCTTCGAATGTGTAGAAGTGCACTGATAAGGGATTTAAAGAAGAAAAAAAAAACGAAAATTTTGTTTTTGAAACTCTTCGTAATTTGTATTTTTTCTCGAATACGAAAAATAGCCAATGCAACGTCGTGAACAAATTCGATGAAAAATTGGCCTTCTCATTTTTATAATGATGGTATGTTGTACAATTTGAAGTTATCGTTAATGTTCGGGAAATTTTTTTTTACCAAAAATCAACGAGATGGACTCGTAGGAGATGTATTTGAGTTTTCAAAACGGCACTTTAATTCCCTGCGCGATTATTCGTTGCTGAGATATCGATGATCAACGAAAAAAGGATTCTCTATCATTCAAAGTCGCATATCTCGGCAAAAAAATGTTGTAGAGAGAATAACAAAAAAGGAAATTGCGGGAGAAGAACCAAGCTAACTCGCCAATACACCCATTGAACTAGAAAACATTTTCCCGAGCCTGTGAACCCTTGAAAATGGAAAATAAATGGAAAATTTGTGTCTCTTGATATTTCTTACGAACGCAAAATAACCGTAGGTTGAAAAAAATTTTCGCCCAAAGATATCAAAACTAGAGACTTTGAGCTTCAATTTGCTTTTTTTGCGATCTCGATACGACCATTTTTCACCGAGATACAGCGCTTCAAAGAAGCCGAAAAATAATTTTTTTTTCGGAATTTTTTTACATTGGGGTATATCTATATCGTTCAAAGTCGCATATCTCGGCAAAAAAATGTTGTAGAGAGGATAACAAAAAACGGAATTGAGGGAGAAGAACCAAGCTAACTCGCCAATATACCCATTGAACTAGAAAACATTTTCCCGAGCCGGTGGACCCTTGAAAATGGAAAATAAATGGAAATCTTGTGTCTCTTGCTATTTCTCACGAACGCAAAATAACCGTAGGTTGAAAAAAATCTTTGTCCGAAGATATCGAAACTAGAGACTCGGAGCTTCAATTTGCTTTTTTTGCGATCTCGATACGACCATTTTTCACCGAGATACAGCGTCTCAAAGAACACGAAAAATAATATTTTTTTTCGGAATTTTTTTACATTGGTGTATATCTATATATATGGGCGTGTTTGGGGCTGTTTGGGTTAGCGTTTGGGTTTGTTTGGGTTAGCGTTTGGGTTTGTTTGGGTTTGTTTGGGTTTGTTTGGGTTTGTTTGGGTGTGTTTGGGTTTAGACCGAATTTTTCAAAGTGCTGTATCTCCGCTAATAATGGTCGTATCGAGATCGCAAAAAAAGCATTTTGAAGCTTAAGGCCTCTAGTTTCTATACCCCGCGGAAAAAATTCACATTCTTAAGGGGGTGAGGTGGCTTTTTGTGTATCTCTGCGAAAAATGGTCGTATCGAGATGCGAAAAGAAGCATGTTGAAGCTTGAAGTCTCTAGTCTCGCGATCCATCGGCGAAAATTTTTACCCTTAAGGGGGTGCAATTGTTTGGGGCGTATTTCTGCGAAAAATGGTCGTATCGGGATGCAAAAAAAAGCATTTTGAAGCTTGAAGTTTCTAGTTTCGAGATCTTTCGGCAAAAATTGTCACTCTTAAGGGGGTCGAAATCGTGTGTGGCGTATCTCAGCGAAAAATGGTCGTACAAAGCTGCAAAAAAAAGCATTTTGAAGCTCAGAGTGTCTAGTTTCGAGATCTTTTGGCGAAAAAATTTCACTCTTGAGAGGGCGAATTTAGTCGTAAAAGTTTGCATGGCAAATGAGATTTCTTGCGTGTATCAAATTGAAACTTGGAACATAAGCACCTTCGAATGTGTAGAAGTGCACTGATAAGGGATTTAAAGAAGAAAAAAAAAACGAAAATTTTGTTTTTGAAACTCTTCGTAATTTGTATTTTTTCTCGAATACGAAAAATAGCCAATGCAAAGTCGTGAACAAATTCGATGAAAAATTGGCCTTCTCATTTTTATAATGATGGTATGTTGTACAATTTGAAGTTGTCGTTAATGTTCGGGAAATTTTTTTTTAACAAAAATCAACGAGATGGACTCGTAGGAGATGTATTTGAGTTTTCAAAACGGCACTTTAATTCCCTGCGCGATTATTCGTTGCTGAGATATCGATGATCAACGAAAAAAGGATTCTCTATCGTTCAAAGTCGCATATCTCGGCAAAAAAATGTTGTAGAGAGGATAACAAAAAACGGAATTGAGGGAGAAGAACCAAGCTAACTCGCCAATATACCCATTGAACTAGAAAACATTTTCCCGAGCCGGTGGACCCTTGAAAATGGAAAATAAATGGAAATTTTGTGTCTCTTGCTATTTCTCACGAACGCAAAATAACCGTAGGTTGAAAAAAATCTTTGTCCGAAGATATCGAAACTAGAGACTCGGAGCTTCAATTTGCTTTTTTTGCGATCTCGATACGACCATTTTTCACCGAGATACAGCGTCTCAAAGAACACGAAAAATAATATTTTTTTTCGGAATTTTTTTACATTGGTGTATATCTATATATATGGGCGTGTTTGGGGCTGTTTGGGTTAGCGTTTGGGTTTGTTTGGGTTAGCGTTTGGGTTTGTTTGGGTTTGTTTGGGTTTGTTTGGGTGTGTTTGGGTTTAGACCGAATTTTTCAAAGTGCTGTATCTCCGCTAATAATGGTCGTATCGAGATCGCAAAAAAAGCATTTTGAAGCTTAAGGCCTCTAGTTTCTATACCCCGCGGAAAAAATTCACATTCTTAAGGGGGTGAGGTGGCTTTTTGTGTATCTCTGCGAAAAATGGTCGTATCGAGATGCGAAAAGAAGCATGTTGAAGCTTGAAGTCTCTAGTCTCGCGATCCATCGGCGAAAATTTTTACCCTTAAGGGGGTGCAATTGTTTGGGGCGTATTTCTGCGAAAAATGGTCGTATCGGGATGCAAAAAAAAGCATTTTGAAGCTTGAAGTTTCTAGTTTCGAGATCTTTCGGCAAAAATTGTCACTCTTAAGGGGGTCGAAATCGTGTGTGGCGTATCTCAGCGAAAAATGGTCGTACAAAGCTGCAAAAAAAAGCATTTTGAAGCTCAGAGTGTCTAGTTTCGAGATCTTTTGGCGAAAAAATTTCACTCTTGAGAGGGCGAAATTAGTCGTAAAAGTTTGCATGGCAAATGAGATTTCTTGCGTGTATCAAATTGAAACTTGGAACATAAGCACCTTCGAATGTGTAGAAGTGCACTGATAAGGGATTTAAAGAAGAAAAAAAAAACGAAAATTTTGTTTTTGAAACTCTTCGTAATTTGTATTTTTTCTCGAATACGAAAAATAGCCAATGCAACGTCGTGAACAAATTCGATGAAAAATTGGCCTTCTCATTTTTATAATGATGGTATGTTGTACAATTTGAAGTTATCGTTAATGTTCGGGAAATTTTTTTTTACCAAAAATCAACGAGATGGACTCGTAGGAGATGTATTTGAGTTTTCAAAACGGCACTTTAATTCCCTGCGCGATTATTCGTTGCTGAGATATCGATGATCAACGAAAAAAGGATTCTCTATCATTCAAAGTCGCATATCTCGGCAAAAAAATGTTGTAGAGAGAATAACAAAAAAGGAAATTGCGGGAGAAGAACCAAGCTAACTCGCCAATACACCCATTGAACTAGAAAACATTTTCCCGAGCCTGTGAACCCTTGAAAATGGAAAATAAATGGAAAATTTGTGTCTCTTGATATTTCTTACGAACGCAAAATAACCGTAGGTTGAAAAAAATTTTCGCCCAAAGATATCAAAACTAGAGACTTTGAGCTTCAATTTGCTTTTTTTGCGATCTCGATACGACCATTTTTCACCGAGATACAGCGCTTCAAAGAAGCCGAAAAATAATTTTTTTTTCGGAATTTTTTTACATTGGGGTATATCTATATATATATTTGCGAGTTTTTCGATCAGATCGGCGTGTTTGGGTTTGTATGGGTTTGTTTGGGTTTGCGCGTATTTTTCAAAGTGCTGTATCTCTGCGAATAATGGTCGTATCGAGATCGCAAAAAAAGCATTTTGTAGCTGCAGGCCTCTAGTTTCTATATCCCGTGGAAAAAATTGACATTCTTAAGGGGGTGAGGTGGTTTTGTGTGTATGTCTGCGAAGCATTTTCGTACCGAGGTGCAAAAAGTTTCTAGGCTCGCCGTTGTTCGGCAAAAATTTTTACTCTTAAGGAGGTGAAATTGTTTGGGGTGTATCTCTGCGAAAAATGGTCGTATCGAGATGAAAAAAAAAGCATTTTGAAGCTTGAAGTCTCTAGTTTCGAAATCTTTCGGCAAAAATTGTCCCTCTTAAGGGGGTCAAAATGGGGTTTGTTTGGGTTTGTTTGGGTTTAGCCCGTATTATTCAAAGTGCCGTATCTCCGCGAATAATGGTCGTATCGAGATCGCAAAAAAAGCATTTTGAAGCTTAAGGCCTCTAGTTTCTATATCCCGCGGAAAAATTGACAGTCTTAAGGGGGTGAGGTGGCTTTTTGTGTATCTCTGCGAAAAATGGTCGTATCGAGATGCAAAAAGAAGCATTTTGAAGCTTGAAGTCTCTAGTCTCGCGATCCATCGGCGATAATTTTTACCCTTAAGGGGGTGCAATTGTTTGGGGCGTATCTCTGCGAAAAATGGTCGTATCGGGATGCAAAAAAAAGCATTTTGAAGCTTGAAGTTTCTAGTTTCGAGATCTTTCGGCAAAAATTGTCACTCTTAAGGGGGTCGAAATCGTGTGTGGCGTATCTCAGCGAAAAATGGTCGTACAAAGATGCAAAAAAAAGCATTTTGAAGCTTAGAGTGTCTAGTTTCGAGATCTTTTGGCGAAAAAATTTCACTCCTGAGAGGGCGAAATTAGTCGTAAAAGTTTGCATGGCAAATGAGATTTCTTGCGTGTATCAAATTGAAACTTGGAACATAAGCACCTTCGAATGTGTAGAAGTGCACTGATAAGGGATTTAAAGAAGAAAAAAAAAAACGAAAATTTTGTTTTTGAAACTCTTCGTAATTTGTATTTTTTCTCGAATACGAAAAATAGCCAATGCAAAGTCGTGAACAAATTCGATGAAAAATTGGCCTTCTCATTTTTATAATGATGGTATGTTGTACAATTTGAAGTTGTCGTTAATGTTCGGGAAATTTTTTTTTAACAAAAATCAACGAGATGGACTCGTAGGAGATGTATTTGAGTTTTCAAAACGGCACTTTAATTCCCTGCGCGATTATTCGTTGCTGAGATATCGATGATCAACGAAAAAAGGATTCTCTATCGTTCAAAGTCGCATATCTCGGCAAAAAAATGTTGTAGAGAGGATAACAAAAAACGGAATTGAGGGAGAAGAACCAAGCTAACTCGCCAATATACCCATTGAACTAGAAAACATTTTCCCGAGCCGGTGGACCCTTGAAAATGGAAAATAAATGGAAATTTTGTGTCTCTTGCTATTTCTCACGAACGCAAAATAACCGTAGGTTGAAAAAAATCTTTGTCCGAAGATATCGAAACTAGAGACTCGGAGCTTCAATTTGCTTTTTTTGCGATCTCGATACGACCATTTTTCACCGAGATACAGCGTCTCAAAGAACACGAAAAATAATATTTTTTTTCGGAATTTTTTTACATTGGTGTATATCTATATATATGGGCGTGTTTGGGGCTGTTTGGGTTAGCGTTTGGGTTTGTTTGGGTTTGTTTGGGTTAGCGTTTGGGTTTGTTTGGGTTTGTTTTGGTTTGTTTGGGTTTGTTTGGGTTTGTTTGGGTGTGTTTGGGTTTAGACCGAATTTTTCAAAGTGCTGTATCTCCGCTAATAATGGTCGTATCGAGATCGCAAAAAAAGCATTTTGAAGCTTAAGGCCTCTAGTTTCTATACCCCGCGGAAAAAATTCACATTCTTAAGGGGGTGAGGTGGCTTTTTGTGTATCTCTGCGAAAAATGGTCGTATCGAGATGCGAAAAGAAGCATGTTGAAGCTTGAAGTCTCTAGTCTCGCGATCCATCGGCGAAAATTTTTACCCTTAAGGGGGTGCAATTGTTTGGGGCGTATTTCTGCGAAAAATGGTCGTATCGGGATGCAAAAAAAAGCATTTTGAAGCTTGAAGTTTCTAGTTTCGAGATCTTTCGGCAAAAATTGTCACTCTTAAGGGGGTCGAAATCGTGTGTGGCGTATCTCAGCGAAAAATGGTCGTACAAAGCTGCAAAAAAAAGCATTTTGAAGCTCAGAGTGTCTAGTTTCGAGATCTTTTGGCGAAAAAATTTCACTCTTGAGAGGGCGAATTTAGTCGTAAAAGTTTGCATGGCAAATGAGATTTCTTGCGTGTATCAAATTGAAACTTGGAACATAAGCACCTTCGAATGTGTAGAAGTGCACTGATAAGGGATTTAAAGAAGAAAAAAAAACGAAAATTTTGTTTTTGAAACTCTTCGTAATTTGTATTTTTTCTCGAATACGAAAAATAGCCAATGCAACGTCGTGAACAAATTCGATGAAAAATTGGCCTTCTCATTTTTATAATGATGGTATGTTGTACAATTTGAAGTTATCGTTAATGTTCGGGAAATTTTTTTTTACCAAAAATCAACGAGATGGACTCGTAGGAGATGTATTTGAGTTTTCAAAACGGCACTTTAATTCCCTGCGCGATTATTCGTTGCTGAGATATCGATGATCAACGAAAAAAGGATTCTCTATCATTCAAAGTCGCATATCTCGGCAAAAAAATGTTGTAGAGAGAATAACAAAAAAGGAAATTGCGGGAGAAGAACCAAGCTAACTCGCCAATACACCCATTGAACTAGAAAACATTTTCCCGAGCCTGTGAACCCTTGAAAATGGAAAATAAATGGAAAATTTGTGTCTCTTGATATTTCTTACGAACGCAAAATAACCGTAGGTTGAAAAAAATTTTCGCCCAAAGATATCAAAACTAGAGACTTTGAGCTTCAATTTGCTTTTTTTGCGATCTCGATACGACCATTTTTCACCGAGATACAGCGCTTCAAAGAAGCCGAAAAATAATTTTTTTTTCGGAATTTTTTTACATTGGGGTATATCTATATATATATTTGCGAGTTTTTCGATCAGATCGGCGTGTTTGGGTTTGTATGGGTTTGTTTGGGTTTGCGCGTATTTTTCAAAGTGCTGTATCTCTGCGAATAATGGTCGTATCGAGATCGCAAAAAAACCATTTTGTAGCTGCAGGCCTCTAGTTTCTATATCCCGTGGAAAAAATTGACATTCTTAAGGGGGTGAGGTGGTTTTGTGTGTATGTCTGCGAAGCATTTTCGTACCGAGGTGCAAAAAGTTTCTAGGCTCGCCGTTGTTCGGCAAAAATTTTTACTCTTAAGGAGGTGAAATTGTTTGGGGTGTATCTCTGCGAAAAATGGTCGTATCGAGATGAAAAAAAAAGCATTTTGAAGCTTGAAGTCTCTAGTTTCGAAATCTTTCGGCAAAAATTGTCCCTCTTAAGGGGGTCAAAATGGGGTTTGTTTGGGTTTGTTTGGGTTTAGCCCGTATTATTCAAAGTGCCGTATCTCCGCGAATAATGGTCGTATCGAGATCGCAAAAAAAGCATTTTGAAGCTTAAGGCCTCTAGTTTCTATATCCCGCGGAAAAATTGACAGTCTTAAGGGGGTGAGGTGGCTTTTTGTGTATCTCTGCGAAAAATGGTCGTATCGAGATGCAAAAAGAAGCATTTTGAAGCTTGAAGTCTCTAGTCTCGCGATCCATCGGCGATAATTTTTACCCTTAAGGGGGTGCAATTGTTTGGGGCGTATCTCTGCGAAAAATGGTCGTATCGGGATGCAAAAAAAAGCATTTTGAAGCTTGAAGTTTCTAGTTTCGAGATCTTTCGGCAAAAATTGTCACTCTTAAGGGGGTCGAAATCGTGTGTGGCGTATCTCAGCGAAAAATGGTCGTACAAAGATGCAAAAAAAAGCATTTTGAAGCTGAGAGTGTCTAGTTTCGAGATCTTTTGGCGAAAAAATTTCACTCCTGAGAGGGCGAAATTAGTCGTAAAAGTTTGCATGGCAAATGAGATTTCTTGCGTGTATCAAATTGAAACTTGGAACATAAGCACCTTCGAATGTGTAGAAGTGCACTGATAAGGGATTTAAAGAAGAAAAAAAAAAACGAAAATTTTGTTTTTGAAACTCTTCGTAATTTGTATTTTTTCTCGAATACGAAAAATAGCCAATGCAAAGTCGTGAACAAATTCGATGAAAAATTGGCCTTCTCATTTTTATAATGATGGTATGTTGTACAATTTGAAGTTGTCGTTAATGTTCGGGAAATTTTTTTTTAACAAAAATCAACGAGATGGACTCGTAGGAGATGTATTTGAGTTTTCAAAACGGCACTTTAATTCCCTGCGCGATTATTCGTTGCTGAGATATCGATGATCAACGAAAAAAGGATTCTCTATCGTTCAAAGTCGCATATCTCGGCAAAAAAATGTTGTAGAGAGGATAACAAAAAACGGAATTGAGGGAGAAGAACCAAGCTAACTCGCCAATATACCCATTGAACTAGAAAACATTTTCCCGAGCCGGTGGACCCTTGAAAATGGAAAATAAATGGAAATTTTGTGTCTCTTGCTATTTCTCACGAACGCAAAATAACCGTAGGTTGAAAAAAATCTTTGTCCGAAGATATCGAAACTAGAGACTCGGAGCTTCAATTTGCTTTTTTTGCGATCTCGATACGACCATTTTTCACCGAGATACAGCGTCTCAAAGAACACGAAAAATAATATTTTTTTTCGGAATTTTTTTACATTGGTGTATATCTATATATATGGGCGTGTTTGGGGCTGTTTGGGTTAGCGTTTGGGTTTGTTTGGGTTAGCGTTTGGGTTTGTTTGGGTTTGTTTGGGTTTGTTTGGGTTTGTTTGGGTGTGTTTGGGTTTAGACCGAATTTTTCAAAGTGCTGTATCTCCGCTAATAATGGTCGTATCGAGATCGCAAAAAAAGCATTTTGAAGCTTAAGGCCTCTAGTTTCTATACCCCGCGGAAAAAATTCACATTCTTAAGGGGGTGAGGTGGCTTTTTGTGTATCTCTGCGAAAAATGGTCGTATCGAGATGCGAAAAGAAGCATGTTGAAGCTTGAAGTCTCTAGTCTCGCGATCCATCGGCGAAAATTTTTACCCTTAAGGGGGTGCAATTGTTTGGGGCGTATTTCTGCGAAAAATGGTCGTATCGGGATGCAAAAAAAAGCATTTTGAAGCTTGAAGTTTCTAGTTTCGAGATCTTTCGGCAAAAATTGTCACTCTTAAGGGGGTCGAAATCGTGTGTGGCGTATCTCAGCGAAAAATGGTCGTACAAAGCTGCAAAAAAAAGCATTTTGAAGCTCAGAGTGTCTAGTTTCGAGATCTTTTGGCGAAAAAATTTCACTCTTGAGAGGGCGAAATTAGTCGTAAAAGTTTGCATGGCAAATGAGATTTCTTGCGTGTATCAAATTGAAACTTGGAACATAAGCACCTTCGAATGTGTAGAAGTGCACTGATAAGGGATTTAAAGAAGAAAAAAAAAACGAAAATTTTGTTTTTGAAACTCTTCGTAATTTGTATTTTTTCTCGAATACGAAAAATAGCCAATGCAACGTCGTGAACAAATTCGATGAAAAATTGGCCTTCTCATTTTTATAATGATGGTATGTTGTACAATTTGAAGTTATCGTTAATGTTCGGGAAATTTTTTTTTACCAAAAATCAACGAGATGGACTCGTAGGAGATGTATTTGAGTTTTCAAAACGGCACTTTAATTCCCTGCGCGATTATTCGTTGCTGAGATATCGATGATCAACGAAAAAAGGATTCTCTATCATTCAAAGTCGCATATCTCGGCAAAAAAATGTTGTAGAGAGAATAACAAAAAAGGAAATTGCGGGAGAAGAACCAAGCTAACTCGCCAATACACCCATTGAACTAGAAAACATTTTCCCGAGCCTGTGAACCCTTGAAAATGGAAAATAAATGGAAAATTTGTGTCTCTTGATATTTCTTACGAACGCAAAATAACCGTAGGTTGAAAAAAATTTTCGCCCAAAGATATCAAAACTAGAGACTTTGAGCTTCAATTTGCTTTTTTTGCGATCTCGATACGACCATTTTTCACCGAGATACAGCGCTTCAAAGAAGCCGAAAAATAATTTTTTTTTCGGAATTTTTTTACATTGGGGTATATCTATATCGTTCAAAGTCGCATATCTCGGCAAAAAAATGTTGTAGAGAGGATAACAAAAAACGGAATTGAGGGAGAAGAACCAAGCTAACTCGCCAATATACCCATTGAACTAGAAAACATTTTCCCGAGCCGGTGGACCCTTGAAAATGGAAAATAAATGGAAATCTTGTGTCTCTTGCTATTTCTCACGAACGCAAAATAACCGTAGGTTGAAAAAAATCTTTGTCCGAAGATATCGAAACTAGAGACTCGGAGCTTCAATTTGCTTTTTTTGCGATCTCGATACGACCATTTTTCACCGAGATACAGCGTCTCAAAGAACACGAAAAATAATATTTTTTTTCGGAATTTTTTTACATTGGTGTATATCTATATATATGGGCGTGTTTGGGGCTGTTTGGGTTAGCGTTTGGGTTTGTTTGGGTTAGCGTTTGGGTTTGTTTGGGTTTGTTTGGGTTTGTTTGGGTTTGTTTGGGTGTGTTTGGGTTTAGACCGAATTTTTCAAAGTGCTGTATCTCCGCTAATAATGGTCGTATCGAGATCGCAAAAAAAGCATTTTGAAGCTTAAGGCCTCTAGTTTCTATACCCCGCGGAAAAAATTCACATTCTTAAGGGGGTGAGGTGGCTTTTTGTGTATCTCTGCGAAAAATGGTCGTATCGAGATGCGAAAAGAAGCATGTTGAAGCTTGAAGTCTCTAGTCTCGCGATCCATCGGCGAAAATTTTTACCCTTAAGGGGGTGCAATTGTTTGGGGCGTATTTCTGCGAAAAATGGTCGTATCGGGATGCAAAAAAAAGCATTTTGAAGCTTGAAGTTTCTAGTTTCGAGATCTTTCGGCAAAAATTGTCACTCTTAAGGGGGTCGAAATCGTGTGTGGCGTATCTCAGCGAAAAATGGTCGTACAAAGCTGCAAAAAAAAGCATTTTGAAGCTCAGAGTGTCTAGTTTCGAGATCTTTTGGCGAAAAAATTTCACTCTTGAGAGGGCGAATTTAGTCGTAAAAGTTTGCATGGCAAATGAGATTTCTTGCGTGTATCAAATTGAAACTTGGAACATAAGCACCTTCGAATGTGTAGAAGTGCACTGATAAGGGATTTAAAGAAGAAAAAAAAAACGAAAATTTTGTTTTTGAAACTCTTCGTAATTTGTATTTTTTCTCGAATACGAAAAATAGCCAATGCAAAGTCGTGAACAAATTCGATGAAAAATTGGCCTTCTCATTTTTATAATGATGGTATGTTGTACAATTTGAAGTTGTCGTTAATGTTCGGGAAATTTTTTTTTAACAAAAATCAACGAGATGGACTCGTAGGAGATGTATTTGAGTTTTCAAAACGGCACTTTAATTCCCTGCGCGATTATTCGTTGCTGAGATATCGATGATCAACGAAAAAAGGATTCTCTATCGTTCAAAGTCGCATATCTCGGCAAAAAAATGTTGTAGAGAGGATAACAAAAAACGGAATTGAGGGAGAAGAACCAAGCTAACTCGCCAATATACCCATTGAACTAGAAAACATTTTCCCGAGCCGGTGGACCCTTGAAAATGGAAAATAAATGGAAATTTTGTGTCTCTTGCTATTTCTCACGAACGCAAAATAACCGTAGGTTGAAAAAAATCTTTGTCCGAAGATATCGAAACTAGAGACTCGGAGCTTCAATTTGCTTTTTTTGCGATCTCGATACGACCATTTTTCACCGAGATACAGCGTCTCAAAGAACACGAAAAATAATATTTTTTTTCGGAATTTTTTTACATTGGTGTATATCTATATATATGGGCGTGTTTGGGGCTGTTTGGGTTAGCGTTTGGGTTTGTTTGGGTTAGCGTTTGGGTTTGTTTGGGTTTGTTTGGGTTTGTTTGGGTGTGTTTGGGTTTAGACCGAATTTTTCAAAGTGCTGTATCTCCGCTAATAATGGTCGTATCGAGATCGCAAAAAAAGCATTTTGAAGCTTAAGGCCTCTAGTTTCTATACCCCGCGGAAAAAATTCACATTCTTAAGGGGGTGAGGTGGCTTTTTGTGTATCTCTGCGAAAAATGGTCGTATCGAGATGCGAAAAGAAGCATGTTGAAGCTTGAAGTCTCTAGTCTCGCGATCCATCGGCGAAAATTTTTACCCTTAAGGGGGTGCAATTGTTTGGGGCGTATTTCTGCGAAAAATGGTCGTATCGGGATGCAAAAAAAAGCATTTTGAAGCTTGAAGTTTCTAGTTTCGAGATCTTTCGGCAAAAATTGTCACTCTTAAGGGGGTCGAAATCGTGTGTGGCGTATCTCAGCGAAAAATGGTCGTACAAAGCTGCAAAAAAAAGCATTTTGAAGCTCAGAGTGTCTAGTTTCGAGATCTTTTGGCGAAAAAATTTCACTCTTGAGAGGGCGAAATTAGTCGTAAAAGTTTGCATGGCAAATGAGATTTCTTGCGTGTATCAAATTGAAACTTGGAACATAAGCACCTTCGAATGTGTAGAAGTGCACTGATAAGGGATTTAAAGAAGAAAAAAAAAACGAAAATTTTGTTTTTGAAACTCTTCGTAATTTGTATTTTTTCTCGAATACGAAAAATAGCCAATGCAACGTCGTGAACAAATTCGATGAAAAATTGGCCTTCTCATTTTTATAATGATGGTATGTTGTACAATTTGAAGTTATCGTTAATGTTCGGGAAATTTTTTTTTACCAAAAATCAACGAGATGGACTCGTAGGAGATGTATTTGAGTTTTCAAAACGGCACTTTAATTCCCTGCGCGATTATTCGTTGCTGAGATATCGATGATCAACGAAAAAAGGATTCTCTATCATTCAAAGTCGCATATCTCGGCAAAAAAATGTTGTAGAGAGAATAACAAAAAAGGAAATTGCGGGAGAAGAACCAAGCTAACTCGCCAATACACCCATTGAACTAGAAAACATTTTCCCGAGCCTGTGAACCCTTGAAAATGGAAAATAAATGGAAAATTTGTGTCTCTTGATATTTCTTACGAACGCAAAATAACCGTAGGTTGAAAAAAATTTTCGCCCAAAGATATCAAAACTAGAGACTTTGAGCTTCAATTTGCTTTTTTTGCGATCTCGATACGACCATTTTTCACCGAGATACAGCGCTTCAAAGAAGCCGAAAAATAATTTTTTTTTCGGAATTTTTTTACATTGGGGTATATCTATATATATATTTGCGAGTTTTTCGATCAGATCGGCGTGTTTGGGTTTGTATGGGTTTGTTTGGGTTTGCGCGTATTTTTCAAAGTGCTGTATCTCTGCGAATAATGGTCGTATCGAGATCGCAAAAAAACCATTTTGTAGCTGCAGGCCTCTAGTTTCTATATCCCGTGGAAAAAATTGACATTCTTAAGGGGGTGAGGTGGTTTTGTGTGTATGTCTGCGAAGCATTTTCGTACCGAGGTGCAAAAAGTTTCTAGGCTCGCCGTTGTTCGGCAAAAATTTTTACTCTTAAGGAGGTGAAATTGTTTGGGGTGTATCTCTGCGAAAAATGGTCGTATCGAGATGAAAAAAAAAGCATTTTGAAGCTTGAAGTCTCTAGTTTCGAAATCTTTCGGCAAAAATTGTCCCTCTTAAGGGGGTCAAAATGGGGTTTGTTTGGGTTTGTTTGGGTTTAGCCCGTATTATTCAAAGTGCCGTATCTCCGCGAATAATGGTCGTATCGAGATCGCAAAAAAAGCATTTTGAAGCTTAAGGCCTCTAGTTTCTATATCCCGCGGAAAAATTGACAGTCTTAAGGGGGTGAGGTGGCTTTTTGTGTATCTCTGCGAAAAATGGTCGTATCGAGATGCAAAAAGAAGCATTTTGAAGCTTGAAGTCTCTAGTCTCGCGATCCATCGGCGATAATTTTTACCCTTAAGGGGGTGCAATTGTTTGGGGCGTATCTCTGCGAAAAATGGTCGTATCGGGATGCAAAAAAAAGCATTTTGAAGCTTGAAGTTTCTAGTTTCGAGATCTTTCGGCAAAAATTGTCACTCTTAAGGGGGTCGAAATCGTGTGTGGCGTATCTCAGCGAAAAATGGTCGTACAAAGATGCAAAAAAAAGCATTTTGAAGCTTAGAGTGTCTAGTTTCGAGATCTTTTGGCGAAAAAATTTCACTCCTGAGAGGGCGAAATTAGTCGTAAAAGTTTGCATGGCAAATGAGATTTCTTGCGTGTATCAAATTGAAACTTGGAACATAAGCACCTTCGAATGTGTAGAAGTGCACTGATAAGGGATTTAAAGAAGAAAAAAAAAAACGAAAATTTTGTTTTTGAAACTCTTCGTAATTTGTATTTTTTCTCGAATACGAAAAATAGCCAATGCAAAGTCGTGAACAAATTCGATGAAAAATTGGCCTTCTCATTTTTATAATGATGGTATGTTGTACAATTTGAAGTTGTCGTTAATGTTCGGGAAATTTTTTTTTAACAAAAATCAACGAGATGGACTCGTAGGAGATGTATTTGAGTTTTCAAAACGGCACTTTAATTCCCTGCGCGATTATTCGTTGCTGAGATATCGATGATCAACGAAAAAAGGATTCTCTATCGTTCAAAGTCGCATATCTCGGCAAAAAAATGTTGTAGAGAGGATAACAAAAAACGGAATTGAGGGAGAAGAACCAAGCTAACTCGCCAATATACCCATTGAACTAGAAAACATTTTCCCGAGCCGGTGGACCCTTGAAAATGGAAAATAAATGGAAATTTTGTGTCTCTTGCTATTTCTCACGAACGCAAAATAACCGTAGGTTGAAAAAAATCTTTGTCCGAAGATATCGAAACTAGAGACTCGGAGCTTCAATTTGCTTTTTTTGCGATCTCGATACGACCATTTTTCACCGAGATACAGCGTCTCAAAGAACACGAAAAATAATATTTTTTTTCGGAATTTTTTTACATTGGTGTATATCTATATATATGGGCGTGTTTGGGGCTGTTTGGGTTAGCGTTTGGGTTTGTTTGGGTTTGTTTGGGTTAGCGTTTGGGTTTGTTTGGGTTTGTTTGGGTTTGTTTGGGTTTGTTTGGGTGTGTTTGGGTTTAGACCGAATTTTTCAAAGTGCTGTATCTCCGCTAATAATGGTCGTATCGAGATCGCAAAAAAAGCATTTTGAAGCTTAAGGCCTCTAGTTTCTATACCCCGCGGAAAAAATTCACATTCTTAAGGGGGTGAGGTGGCTTTTTGTGTATCTCTGCGAAAAATGGTCGTATCGAGATGCGAAAAGAAGCATGTTGAAGCTTGAAGTCTCTAGTCTCGCGATCCATCGGCGAAAATTTTTACCCTTAAGGGGGTGCAATTGTTTGGGGCGTATTTCTGCGAAAAATGGTCGTATCGGGATGCAAAAAAAAGCATTTTGAAGCTTGAAGTTTCTAGTTTCGAGATCTTTCGGCAAAAATTGTCACTCTTAAGGGGGTCGAAATCGTGTGTGGCGTATCTCAGCGAAAAATGGTCGTACAAAGCTGCAAAAAAAAGCATTTTGAAGCTCAGAGTGTCTAGTTTCGAGATCTTTTGGCGAAAAAATTTCACTCTTGAGAGGGCGAATTTAGTCGTAAAAGTTTGCATGGCAAATGAGATTTCTTGCGTGTATCAAATTGAAACTTGGAACATAAGCACCTTCGAATGTGTAGAAGTGCACTGATAAGGGATTTAGAGAAGAAAAAAAAAACGAAAATTTTGTTTTTGAAACTCTTCGTAATTTGTATTTTTTCTCGAATACGAAAAATAGCCAATGCAACGTCGTGAACAAATTCGATGAAAAATTGGCCTTCTCATTTTTATAATGATGGTATGTTGTACAATTTGAAGTTATCGTTAATGTTCGGGAAATTTTTTTTTACCAAAAATCAACGAGATGGACTCGTAGGAGATGTATTTGAGTTTTCAAAACGGCACTTTAATTCCCTGCGCGATTATTCGTTGCTGAGATATCGATGATCAACGAAAAAAGGATTCTCTATCATTCAAAGTCGCATATCTCGGCAAAAAAATGTTGTAGAGAGAATAACAAAAAAGGAAATTGCGGGAGAAGAACCAAGCTAACTCGCCAATACACCCATTGAACTAGAAAACATTTTCCCGAGCCTGTGAACCCTTGAAAATGGAAAATAAATGGAAAATTTGTGTCTCTTGATATTTCTTACGAACGCAAAATAACCGTAGGTTGAAAAAAATTTTCGCCCAAAGATATCAAAACTAGAGACTTTGAGCTTCAATTTGCTTTTTTTGCGATCTCGATACGACCATTTTTCACCGAGATACAGCGCTTCAAAGAAGCCGAAAAATAATTTTTTTTTCGGAATTTTTTTACATTGGGGTATATCTATATATATATTTGCGAGTTTTTCGATCAGATCGGCGTGTTTGGGTTTGTATGGGTTTGTTTGGGTTTGCGCGTATTTTTCAAAGTGCTGTATCTCTGCGAATAATGGTCGTATCGAGATCGCAAAAAAACCATTTTGTAGCTGCAGGCCTCTAGTTTCTATATCCCGTGGAAAAAATTGACATTCTTAAGGGGGTGAGGTGGTTTTGTGTGTATGTCTGCGAAGCATTTTCGTACCGAGGTGCAAAAAGTTTCTAGGCTCGCCGTTGTTCGGCAAAAATTTTTACTCTTAAGGAGGTGAAATTGTTTGGGGTGTATCTCTGCGAAAAATGGTCGTATCGAGATGAAAAAAAAAGCATTTTGAAGCTTGAAGTCTCTAGTTTCGAAATCTTTCGGCAAAAATTGTCCCTCTTAAGGGGGTCAAAATGGGGTTTGTTTGGGTTTGTTTGGGTTTAGCCCGTATTATTCAAAGTGCCGTATCTCCGCGAATAATGGTCGTATCGAGATCGCAAAAAAAGCATTTTGAAGCTTAAGGCCTCTAGTTTCTATATCCCGCGGAAAAATTGACAGTCTTAAGGGGGTGAGGTGGCTTTTTGTGTATCTCTGCGAAAAATGGTCGTATCGAGATGCAAAAAGAAGCATTTTGAAGCTTGAAGTCTCTAGTCTCGCGATCCATCGGCGATAATTTTTACCCTTAAGGGGGTGCAATTGTTTGGGGCGTATCTCTGCGAAAAATGGTCGTATCGGGATGCAAAAAAAAGCATTTTGAAGCTTGAAGTTTCTAGTTTCGAGATCTTTCGGCAAAAATTGTCACTCTTAAGGGGGTCGAAATCGTGTGTGGCGTATCTCAGCGAAAAATGGTCGTACAAAGATGCAAAAAAAAGCATTTTGAAGCTGAGAGTGTCTAGTTTCGAGATCTTTTGGCGAAAAAATTTCACTCCTGAGAGGGCGAAATTAGTCGTAAAAGTTTGCATGGCAAATGAGATTTCTTGCGTGTATCAAATTGAAACTTGGAACATAAGCACCTTCGAATGTGTAGAAGTGCACTGATAAGGGATTTAAAGAAGAAAAAAAAAAACGAAAATTTTGTTTTTGAAACTCTTCGTAATTTGTATTTTTTCTCGAATACGAAAAATAGCCAATGCAAAGTCGTGAACAAATTCGATGAAAAATTGGCCTTCTCATTTTTATAATGATGGTATGTTGTACAATTTGAAGTTGTCGTTAATGTTCGGGAAATTTTTTTTTAACAAAAATCAACGAGATGGACTCGTAGGAGATGTATTTGAGTTTTCAAAACGGCACTTTAATTCCCTGCGCGATTATTCGTTGCTGAGATATCGATGATCAACGAAAAAAGGATTCTCTATCGTTCAAAGTCGCATATCTCGGCAAAAAAATGTTGTAGAGAGGATAACAAAAAACGGAATTGAGGGAGAAGAACCAAGCTAACTCGCCAATATACCCATTGAACTAGAAAACATTTTCCCGAGCCGGTGGACCCTTGAAAATGGAAAATAAATGGAAATTTTGTGTCTCTTGCTATTTCTCACGAACGCAAAATAACCGTAGGTTGAAAAAAATCTTTGTCCGAAGATATCGAAACTAGAGACTCGGAGCTTCAATTTGCTTTTTTTGCGATCTCGATACGACCATTTTTCACCGAGATACAGCGTCTCAAAGAACACGAAAAATAATATTTTTTTTCGGAATTTTTTTACATTGGTGTATATCTATATATATGGGCGTGTTTGGGGCTGTTTGGGTTAGCGTTTGGGTTTGTTTGGGTTTGTTTGGGTTAGCGTTTGGGTTTGTTTGGGTTTGTTTGGGTTTGTTTGGGTTTGTTTGGGTGTGTTTGGGTTTAGACCGAATTTTTCAAAGTGCTGTATCTCCGCTAATAATGGTCGTATCGAGATCGCAAAAAAAGCATTTTGAAGCTTAAGGCCTCTAGTTTCTATACCCCGCGGAAAAAATTCACATTCTTAAGGGGGTGAGGTGGCTTTTTGTGTATCTCTGCGAAAAATGGTCGTATCGAGATGCGAAAAGAAGCATGTTGAAGCTTGAAGTCTCTAGTCTCGCGATCCATCGGCGAAAATTTTTACCCTTAAGGGGGTGCAATTGTTTGGGGCGTATTTCTGCGAAAAATGGTCGTATCGGGATGCAAAAAAAAGCATTTTGAAGCTTGAAGTTTCTAGTTTCGAGATCTTTCGGCAAAAATTGTCACTCTTAAGGGGGTCGAAATCGTGTGTGGCGTATCTCAGCGAAAAATGGTCGTACAAAGCTGCAAAAAAAAGCATTTTGAAGCTCAGAGTGTCTAGTTTCGAGATCTTTTGGCGAAAAAATTTCACTCTTGAGAGGGCGAAATTAGTCGTAAAAGTTTGCATGGCAAATGAGATTTCTTGCGTGTATCAAATTGAAACTTGGAACATAAGCACCTTCGAATGTGTAGAAGTGCACTGATAAGGGATTTAAAGAAGAAAAAAAAAACGAAAATTTTGTTTTTGAAACTCTTCGTAATTTGTATTTTTTCTCGAATACGAAAAATAGCCAATGCAACGTCGTGAACAAATTCGATGAAAAATTGGCCTTCTCATTTTTATAATGATGGTATGTTGTACAATTTGAAGTTGTCGTTAATGTTCGGGAAATTTTTTTTTAACAAAAATCAACGAGATGGACTCGTAGGAGATGTATTTGAGTTTTCAAAACGGCACTTTAATTCCCTGCGCGATTATTCGTTGCTGAGATATCGATGATCAACGAAAAAAGGATTCTCTATCGTTCAAAGTCGCATATCTCGGCAAAAAAATGTTGTAGAGAGGATAACAAAAAACGGAATTGAGGGAGAAGAACCAAGCTAACTCGCCAATATACCCATTGAACTAGAAAACATTTTCCCGAGCCGGTGGACCCTTGAAAATGGAAAATAAATGGAAATTTTGTGTCTCTTGCTATTTCTCACGAACGCAAAATAACCGTAGGTTGAAAAAAATCTTTGTCCGAAGATATCGAAACTAGAGACTCGGAGCTTCAATTTGCTTTTTTTGCGATCTCGATACGACCATTTTTCACCGAGATACAGCGTCTCAAAGAACACGAAAAATAATATTTTTTTTCGGAATTTTTTTACATTGGTGTATATCTATATATATGGGCGTGTTTGGGGCTGTTTGGGTTAGCGTTTGGGTTTGTTTGGGTTTGTTTGGGTTAGCGTTTGGGTTTGTTTGGGTTTGTTTGGGTTTGTTTGGGTGTGTTTGGGTTTAGACCGAATTTTTCAAAGTGCTGTATCTCCGCTAATAATGGTCGTATCGAGATCGCAAAAAAAGCATTTTGAAGCTTAAGGCCTCTAGTTTCTATACCCCGCGGAAAAAATTCACATTCTTAAGGGGGTGAGGTGGCTTTTTGTGTATCTCTGCGAAAAATGGTCGTATCGAGATGCGAAAAGAAGCATGTTGAAGCTTGAAGTCTCTAGTCTCGCGATCCATCGGCGAAAATTTTTACCCTTAAGGGGGTGCAATTGTTTGGGGCGTATTTCTGCGAAAAATTGTCGTATCGGGATGCAAAAAAAAGCATTTTGAAGCTTGAAGTTTCTAGTTTCGAGATCTTTCGGCAAAAATTGTCACTCTTAAGGGGGTCGAAATCGTGTGTGGCGTATCTCAGCGAAAAATGGTCGTACAAAGCTGCAAAAAAAAGCATTTTGAAGCTCAGAGTGTCTAGTTTCGAGATCTTTTGGCGAAAAAATTTCACTCTTGAGAGGGCGAAATTAGTCGTAAAAGTTTGCATGGCAAATGAGATTTCTTGCGTGTATCAAATTGAAACTTGGACCATAAGCACCTTCGAATGTGTAGAAGTGCACTGATAAGGGATTTAAAGAAGAAAAAAAAAACGAAAATTTTGTTTTTGAAACTCTTCGTAATTTGTATTTTTTCTCGAATACGAAAAATAGCCAATGCAACGTCGTGAACAAATTCGATGAAAAATTGGCCTTCTCATTTTTATAATGATGGTATGTTGTACAATTTGAAGTTGTCGTTAATGTTCGGGAAATTTTTTTTTACCAAAAATCAACGAGATGGACTCGTAGGAGATGAATTTGAGTTTTCAAAACGGCACTTTAATTCCCTGCGCGATTATTCGTTGCTGAGATATCGATGATCAACGAAAAAAGGATTCTCTATCTGTTGATGAAAATTGTAAAACACATGAATATTTATTTCCCCTTATTTATAATGTATTCAAAACACTACATTTTTTAATTTTACGGTATTACTGGATAGACCGTCGGAGAAAAAGTTAGTCTCAAATGGGCGAATTGTAAATTTACAAGTTTATATCATATTGTACGAGTTTAGCCTTATAAGCAGCTAATTTAATAATAAATTAACACTGAGAAATGTTATTGTTACATTTTCCATACCAACTGAAGTCAAATTCGACGACATTGGCGTGTGCTTGACTGATCTTTTGTCGGTGATTGTACATCTGTTTCAACTGGACAACAAAAAAATTTCTCAATTTGTAAATTCAATTAATACGTTAAGATAATCTTATTATTATCAATTATCGCCCAAAAACTCAATATATGAATTTTCCAATGATTGCTATTAATGAATTTTTAAAAAAGGCGATATTCTTTATTATTTTGATTAATTTCTCGACAATTACTCAGTCGATTTATTTGAAACTTAGCATAATTAATTGCTAATTTGCCAATTTGCCAAAAAGGCTTTGGATAATGATGAAAATATACGAATAAAAAAATGAAAAAAAAATATATCGGTTCATTCCAACGATGTAAACTTCAACCCCATTTTCCGGATTGGACCAAAAAATCTTGAATAGATATTAATTCTTTTCATAACTTATATATTTAAGGTATTACTGGATAAATGAAAAATTTCTTAATCCTAAATTGATTAAATCGAACCGCGCCGTATCTCGACGAAAACGTCACCCAGGTGACTCGCGCGATAAAAGTGTCCCCGACTCCGTTGGACTTCTCACGTCACAAAAAAAAATCAATTGTTATATAACACACGAAAATTTGTTACATTTTCTCCACACGGATCCTCAGCTGTTAGTTCCTCGGCTCATCGAGTCGACACTGAGCCGACACCGATATATGTCGAATGCGTCATGAGCGCCACTCCTGAGCGCCCGCATTCGCGGGAACTAAACTCTACGAAGTTCGTGCGACATATGCTCGAAATCGTCAACAAATACCAACTAATTATAGATTCCCACAGATTTCCTGAAATATGTGATGGAATCAAATGATTCACGTGCCAAAATGTGTGTTTTGAATATGGTTACGCGGCTCTTCTCCCCTCCAAGTTGTGACATGAGCCAAACTTTTTATTTCACATCATATCTATCACGGCTTCAGCATGGTAATATAATTTACTTTTTTTTTTGATTCAACAAATTCCATGAGAAGACAGCCGTTCGTCTATCAATTTGACATTGTTTGATCAAATTTCGTGAAATTCTGAAGAGCCGTTTAGGAAATCCGTGGGTATCTACTATCCCGATCTGCCATACCGATGGAGCCGGGGTACCGTTCCGTCTTAACGAATTCATGCTTTATTTTTTTACCAAGGAGTACACTTCTTTTAATTGTCAAAAACATATGTTTTATTCATTCAATTAAAGTTATTATTTATATAGCATAAGATAAAAGAAGTAACGCTTGCTTTGGGTATTGCAAAAATATACCTATGTAGAGGAGAGTGGGGTACAATGTATCACGGGGCACGGTGAGCTAGATGCGACTTGTCGGAGGTTTGTAGCTGGTAAATTCCAAATTTTTTTGGGTTGGACCGCGATTTATATTTGGTTTCGTCAGGCCTAAAACAAAGTCGATAGCAGCTGACAAGGAATTATTGAAAATTAAGAATTGATTTGAGGCTTGGACAAAAAAATATTTCGCTCGCCGGAAAAAACGTAAAATATAAAATAACTTTCTGCAGCGGTTCGGGTTTTCAGTCCTAATCGATAGTTTTATTATTCATGATAAGCTCAGTGACTTGTGTTTTTCCATTCGTAGTTTAATTAATAGTTATTTTCATCAATAATGAAATATTTAACTAGTGGGGTACAATGTATCACCGAGATGTGGGGCACAATGTCCCGACTCCCAATGAAGAAACAAAGAAGTGACGACGCTCCGAAGAAGCGCAATGTGTCACGGGCCGCTGTCAACGACGTGCGATTTCTCGGTGGTTTGTAGCTCGCGAATTCAGAAATTTTTTTGTGTTGGACCGTGATTTATCTGTTATTTTTGTTATCTCTGTTAGAAAAATATAAGAGTTTCAAACTCCTCATTGTACCCTACGTTTCGCAGTAGTTGATACACTGTACCCACACGGAGAGAATTAAATGTTAAAAATTACCGTGCAGTAACGATAGCCAGATGACAACCCTGAAACTTCGCTTATTATTACTGAGTAAAACACAGATTTTCACGAAAATAAAATAAAATTTCTTCTTCAGATAGAAAATTTTACCAGATTTTCTAGTAAATGTTGATGTGTAACAAAATACGCAAAACTTAAATTTAAAAAAATATATAATATCAGCGAAATTTTACTGTGCATTTTATTGTTTTATGCCTTTCAAAAATGTCTATAAAAAAGTATCGTCTTTATAACAGTTATTTTAAGATTTATTATAAAATTTAAGGCCATGTGTCACTCGATTCGGCCGGTACAACAGAACACGATTACAGGTACCTAGTGTTCTCGAAAACGGCTCTACAGAATATCACGAAATTTGCACAGTCGATGACAAATTAATAGACGAACAACGGCTATCTCCGCGATTTTCCCGATTTTGAAAAATGTTTAAATTTATAATCTCTTGAATCTGGACGGAATTGCCAGATGTATTTTCATATATATTGTTTGACATAAACAATTAATTATTTATTAATTGTATCGCATTTTGGCGATAGCTATGACCGGGCAACCGTTATTGCCGGAATCGGAACGCTAGCAGATTCACGCCTCATGCGTAGAAGCGAAACACGGTCGCCTAAGACTAGGTGTGTATCCATCGATGTATACACACACATACATCATTCAAAGTATTTTCGTTACGACCGAACGCGTGCAAAAAGGTCACCTCTCTCTCTCTGCACGTGGCCGGCGTAGCGAACACACACACGCACAGCAATCGTCGCCTATAGGGTCTCGAGTCTTCGGCGTAACGCCAGGCATGGAGCCCCTATAGAATACGTGCGCGGCGTTCTCTGGCGGGAGCAGGCGGTGACTCCTAGCCAAAGCTGCGAGGTTCTGCCGTACCGCCATGATGGGAGGCGGCGTCGAAATTTTCTGGCGTGTGACACATGGCCTTAAGATGCAGATAAAATTTTTTTACAATTATTTGACAACAGTTAGGAGCCAGAACTCTTTTCGAATACATCAAACAATACTAATACTATAGTATCCTAACCAGAAAGTACCTAGAACTAACGCCTATCCATCAGCAGATCACACTTGCATGGTTAAGATGCCGATAAAATTTATTTACAATTATTTGACAACAGTTAGGAGCCAGAACTCTTTTCGAATACGTCAAACAATACAAATACTATAGTATCCTACCCACAAAGTACCTAGAACTAACGCCTATCCATCAGCAGATCACACTTGCATAGTTAAGATGCCGATAAATTTTTTTTACAATTATTTGACAACAGTTAGGAGCCAGAACTCGTTTCGAATACATCAAACAATACTAATACTATAGTATCCTACCCAGAAAGTACCTAGAACTAACGCCTATCCATCAGCAGATCAAACTTGCATAGTTAAGATGCCGATAAAATTTTTTTACAATTATTTGACAACAGTTAGGAGCCAGAACTCTTTTCGAATACATCAAACAATACAAATACTATAGTATCCTACCCAGAAAGTACCTAGAACTAACGCCTATCCATCAGCAGATCAAACTTGCATAGTTAAGATGCCGACAAAATTTTTTTACAATTATTTGACAACAGTTAGGAGCCAGAACTCTTTTCGAATACATCAAACAATACAAATACTATAGTATCCTACCCAGAAAGTACCTAGAACTAACGCCTATCCATCAGCAGATCACACTTGCATAGTTAAGATGCCGATAAAATTTTTTTACAATTATTTGACAACAGTTAGGAGCCAGAACTCTTTTCGAATACATCAAACAATACAAATACTATAGTATCCTACCCACAAAGTACCTAGAACTAAAGCCTATCCATCAGCAGATCACACTTGCATAGTTAAGATGCCGATAAATTTTTTTTACAATTATTTGACAACAGTTAGGAGCCAGAACTCTTTTCGAATACATCAAACAATACTAATACTATAGTATCCTACCCAGAAAGTACCTAGAACTAACGCCTATCCATCAGCAGATCAAACTTGCATAGTTAAGATGCCGACAAAATTTTTTTACAATTATTTGACAACAGTTAGGAGCCAGAACTCTTTTCGAATACATCAAACAATACAAATACTATAGTATCCTACCCAGAAAGTACCTAGAACTAACGCCTATCCATCAGCAGATCACACTTGCATAGTTAAGATGCCGATAAAATTTTTTTACAATTATTTGACAACAGTTAGGAGCCAGAACTCTTTTCGAATACATCAAACAATACAAATACTATAGTATCCTGCCCACAAAGTACCTAGAACTAACGCCTATCCATCAGCAGATCACACTTGCATAGTTAAGATGCCGATAAAATTTTTTTACAATTATTTGACAACAGTTAGGAGCCAGAACTCTTTTCGAATACATCAAACAATACTAATACTATAGTATCCTACCCAGAAAGTACCTAGAACTTACGCCTATCCATCAGCAGATCAAACTTGCATAGTTGAGATGCCGATAAAATTTATTTACAATTATTTGACAACAGTTAGGAGCCAGAACTCTTTTCGAATACATCAAACAATACAAATACTATAGTATCCTACCCACAAAGTACCTAGAACTAACGCCTATCCATCAGCAGATCACACTTGCATAGTTAAGATGCCGATAAAATTTTTTTACAATTATTTGACAACAGTTAGGAGCCAGAACTCTTTTCGAATACATCAAACAATACTAATACTATAGTGTCCTACCCAGAAAGTACCTAGAACTAACGCCTATCCATCAGCAGATCAAACTTGCATAGTTAAGATGCCGACAAAATTTTTTTACAATTATTTGACAACAGTTAGGAGCCAGAACTCTTTTCGAATACATCAAACAATACAAATACTATAGTATCCTACCCAGAAAGTACCTAGAACTAACGCCTATCCATCAGCAGATCACACTTGCATAGTTAAGATGCCGATAAAATTTTTTTACAATTATTTGACAACAGTTAGGAGCCAGAACTCTTTTCGAATACATCAAACAATACAAATACTATAGTATCCTACCCCGAAAGTACCTAGAACTAACGCCCATCCATCAGCAGATCACACTTGCATAGTTAAGATGCCGATAACATTTTTTTACAATTATTTGACAACAGTTAGGAGCCAGAACTCTTTTCGAATACATCAAACAATACTAATACTATAGTATCCTAACCAGAAAGTACCTAGAACTAACGCCTATCCATCAGCAGATCACACTTGCATAGTTAAGATGCCGATAAAAATTTTTTTACAATTATTTGACAACAGTTAGGAGCCAGAACTCTTTTCGAATACATCAAACAATACAAATACTATAGTATCCTACCCAGAAAGTTCCTAGAACTAACGCCTATCCATCAGCAGATCACACTTGCATAGTTAAGATGCCGATAAAATTTATTTACAATTATTTGACAACAGTTAGGAGCCAGAACTCTTTTCGAATACATCAAACAATACAAATACTATAGTATCCTACCCACAAAGTACCTAGAACTAAAGCCTATCCATCAGCAGATCACACTTGCATAGTTAAGATGCCGATAAAATTTTTTTACAATTATTTGACAACAGTTAGGAGCCAGAACTCTTTTCGAATACATCAAACAATACTAATACGATAGTATCCTACCCAGAAAGTACCTAGAACTAACGCCTATCCATCAGCAGATCAAACTTGCATAGTTAAGATGCCGACAAAATTTTTTTACAATTATTTGACAACAGTTAGGAGCCAGAACTCTTTTCGAATGCATCAAACAATACAAATACTATAGTATCCTACCCAGAAAGTACCTAGAACTAACGCCTATCCATCAGCAGGTCACACTTGCATAGTTAAGATGCCGATAAAATTTTTTTACAATTATTTGACAACAGTTAGGAGCCAGAACTCTTTTCGAATACATCAAACAATACAAATACTATAGTATCCTGCCCACAAAGTACCTAGAACTAACGCCTATCCATCAGCAGATCACACTTGCATAGTTAAGATGCCGATAAAATTTTTTTACAATTATTTGACAACAGTTAGGAGCCAGAACTCTTTTCGAATACATCAAACAATACTAATACTATAGTATCCTACCCAGAAAGTACCTAGAACTAACGCCTATCCATCAGCAGATCAAACTTGCATAGTTGAGATGCCGATAAAATTTATTTACAATTATTTGACAACAGTTAGGAGCCAGAACTCTTTTCGAATACATCAAACAATACAAATACTATAGTATCCTGCCCACAAAGTACCTAGAACTAACGCCTATCCATCAGCAGATCACACTTGCATAGTTAAGATGCCGATAAAATTTATTTACAATTATTTGACAACAGTTAGGAGCCAGAACTCTTTTCGAATACATCAAACAATACTAATACTATAGTATCCTACCCAGAAAGTACCTAGAACTAACGCCTATCCATCAGCAGATCAAACTTGCATAGTTAAGATGCCGACAAAATTTTTTTACATTTGACAACAGTTAGGAGCCAGAACTCTTTTCGAATACATCAAACAATACTAATACTATAGTATCCTACCCAGAAAGTACCTAGAACTAACGCCTATCCATCAGCAGATCACACTTGCATAGTTAAGATGCCGATAAATTTTTTTTTACAATTATTTGACAACAGTTAGGAGCCAGAACTCTTTTCGAATAAATCAAACAATACAAATACTATAGTATCCTAGCCCGAAAGTACATAGAACTAACGCCTATCCATCAGCAGATCACACTTGCATAGTTAAGATGCCGATAAAATTTTTTTACAATTATTTGACAACAGTTAGGAGCCAGATCTCTTTTCGAATACATCAAACAATACTAATACGATAGTATCCTACCCAGAAAGTACCTAGAACTAACGCCTATCCATCAGCAGATCAAACTTGCATAGTTAAAATGCCGACAAAATTTTTTTACAATTATTTGACAACAGTTAGGAGCCAGAACTCTTGTCGAATGCATCAAACAATACAAATACTATAGTATCCTACCCAGAAAGTACCTAGAACTAACGCCTATCCATCAGCAGGTCACACTTGCATAGTTAAGATGCCGATAAAATTTTTTTACAATTATTTGACAACAGTTAGGAGCCAGAACTCTTTTCGAATACATCAAACAATACAAATACTATAGTATCCTGCCCACAAAGTACCTAGAACTAACGCCTATCCATCAGCAGATCACACTTGCATAGTTAAGATGCCGATAAAATTTTTTTACAATTATTTGACAACAGTTAGGAGCCAGAACTCTTTTCGAATACATCAAACAATACTAATACTATAGTATCCTACCCAGAAAGTACCTAGAACTAACGCCTATCCATCAGCAGATCAAACTTGCATAGTTGAGATGCCGATAAAATTTATTTACAATTATTTGACAACAGTTAGGAGCCAGAACTCTTTTCGAATACATCAAACAATACAAATACTATAGTATCCTGCCCACAAAGTACCTAGAACTAACGCCTATCCATCAGCAGATCACACTTGCATAGTTAAGATGCCGATAAAATTTATTTACAATTATTTGACAACAGTTAGGAGCCAGAACTCTTTTCGAATACATCAAACAATACTAATACTATAGTATCCTACCCAGAAAGTACCTAGAACTAACGCCTATCCATCAGCAGATCACACTTGCATAGTTAAGATGCCGATAAATTTTTTTTTACAATTATTTGACAACAGTTAGGAGCCAGAACTCTTTTCGAATAAATCAAACAATACAAATACTATAGTATCCTAGCCCGAAAGTACATAGAACTAACGCCTATCCATCAGCAGATCACACTTGCATAGTTAAGATGCCGATAAAATTTTTTTACAATTATTTGACAACAGTTAGGAGCCAGATCTCTTTTCGAATACATCAAACAATACTAATACTATAGTATCCTACCCAGAAAGTACCTAGAACTAACGCCTATCCATCAGCAGATCAAACTTGCATAGTTAAGATGCCGACAAAATTTTTTTACAATTATTTGACAACAGTTAGGAGCCAGAATTCTTTTCGAATACATCAAACAATACAAATACTATAGTATCCTACCCAGAAAGTACCTAGAACTAACGCCTATCCATCAGCAGGTCACACTTGCATAGTTAAGATGCCGATAAATTTTTTTTACAATTATTTGACAACAGTTAGGAGCCAGAACTCTTTTCGAATACATCAAACAATACAAATACTATAGTATCCTGCCCACAAAGTACCTAGAACTAACGCCTATCCATCAGCAGATCACACTTGCATAGTTAAGATGCCGATAAAAATTTTTTACAATTATTTGACAACAGTTAGGAGCCAGAACTCTTTTCGAATACATCAAACAATACTAATACTATAGTATCCTACCCAGAAAGTACCTAGAACTAACGCCTATCCATCAGCAGATCAAACTTGCGTAGTTGAGATGCCGATAAAATTTATTTACAATTATTTGACAACAGTTAGGAGCCAGAACTCTTTTCGAATACATCAAACAATACAAATACTATAGTATCCTGCCCACAAAGTACCTAGAACTAACGCCTATCCATCAGCAGATCACACTTGCATAGTTAAGAAGCCGATAAAATTTATTTACAATTATTTGACAACAGTTAGGAGCCAGAACTCTTTTCGAATACATCAAACAATACAAATACTATAGTATCCTACCCAGAAAGTTCCTAGAACTAACGCCTATCCATCAGCAGATCACACTTGCATAGTTAAGATGCCGATAAAATTTATTTACAATTATTTGACAACAGTTAGGAGCCAGAACTCTTTTCGAATACATCAAACAATACAAATACTATAGTATCCTACCCACAAAGTACCTAGAACTAAAGCCTATCCATCAGCAGATCACACTTGCATAGTTAAGATGCCGATAAAATTTTTTTACAATTATTTGACAACAGTTAGGAGCCAGAACTCTTTTCGAATACATCAAACAATACTAATACGATAGTATCCTACCCAGAAAGTACCTAGAACTAACGCCTATCCATCAGCAGATCAAACTTGCATAGTTAAGATGCCGACAAAATTTTTTTACAATTATTTGACAACAGTTAGGAGCCAGAACTCTTTTCGAATGCATCAAACAATACAAATACTATAGTATCCTACCCAGAAAGTACCTAGAACTAACGCCTATCCATCAGCAGGTCACACTTGCATAGTTAAGATGCCGATAAAATTTTTTTACAATTATTTGACAACAGTTAGGAGCCAGAACTCTTTTCGAATACATCAAACAATACAAATACTATAGTATCCTGCCCACAAAGTACCTAGAACTAACGCCTATCCATCAGCAGATCACACTTGCATAGTTAAGATGCCGATAAAATTTTTTTACAATTATTTGACAACAGTTAGGAGCCAGAACTCTTTTCGAATACATCAAACAATACTAATACTATAGTATCCTACCCAGAAAGTACCTAGAACTAACGCCTATCCATCAGCAGATCAAACTTGCATAGTTGAGATGCCGATAAAATTTATTTACAATTATTTGACAACAGTTAGGAGCCAGAACTCTTTTCGAATACATCAAACAATACAAATACTATAGTATCCTGCCCACAAAGTACCTAGAACTAACGCCTATCCATCAGCAGATCACACTTGCATAGTTAAGATGCCGATAAAATTTATTTACAATTATTTGACAACAGTTAGGAGCCAGAACTCTTTTCGAATACATCAAACAATACTAATACTATAGTATCCTACCCAGAAAGTACCTAGAACTAACGCCTATCCATCAGCAGATCAAACTTGCATAGTTAAGATGCCGACAAAATTTTTTTACATTTGACAACAGTTAGGAGCCAGAACTCTTTTCGAATACATCAAACAATACTAATACTATAGTATCCTACCCAGAAAGTACCTAGAACTAACGCCTATCCATCAGCAGATCACACTTGCATAGTTAAGATGCCGATACATTTTTTTTTACAATTATTTGACAACAGTTAGGAGCCAGAACTCTTTTCGAATAAATCAAACAATACAAATACTATAGTATCCTAGCCCGAAAGTACATAGAACTAACGCCTATCCATCAGCAGATCACACTTGCATAGTTAAGATGCCGATAAAATTTTTTTACAATTATTTGACAACAGTTAGGAGCCAGATCTCTTTTCGAATACATCAAACAATACTAATACGATAGTATCCTACCCAGAAAGTACCTAGAACTAACGCCTATCCATCAGCAGATCAAACTTGCATAGTTAAGATGCCGACAAAATTTTTTTACAATTATTTGACAACAGTTAGGAGCCAGAACTCTTGTCGAATGCATCAAACAATACAAATACTATAGTATCCTACCCAGAAAGTACCTAGAACTAACGCCTATCCATCAGCAGGTCACACTTGCATAGTTAAGATGCCGATAAAATTTTTTTACAATTATTTGACAACAGTTAGGAGCCAGAACTCTTTTCGAATACATCAAACAATACAAATACTATAGTATCCTGCCCACAAAGTACCTAGAACTAACGCCTATCCATCAGCAGATCACACTTGCATAGTTAAGATGCCGATAAAATTTTTTTACAATTATTTGACAACAGTTAGGAGCCAGAACTCTTTTCGAATACATCAAACAATACTAATACTATAGTATCCTACCCAGAAAGTACCTAGAACTAACGCCTATCCATCAGCAGATCAAACTTGCATAGTTGAGATGCCGATAAAATTTATTTACAATTATTTGACAACAGTTAGGAGCCAGAACTCTTTTCGAATACATCAAACAATACAAATACTATAGTATCCTGCCCACAAAGTACCTAGAACTAACGCCTATCCATCAGCAGATCACACTTGCATAGTTAAGATGCCGATAAAATTTATTTACAATTATTTGACAACAGTTAGGAGCCAGAACTCTTTTCGAATACATCAAACAATACTAATACTATAGTATCCTACCCAGAAAGTACCTAGAACTAACGCCTATCCATCAGCAGATCACACTTGCATAGTTAAGATGCCGATAAATTTTTTTTTACAATTATTTGACAACAGTTAGGAGCCAGAACTCTTTTCGAATAAATCAAACAATACAAATACTATAGTATCCTAGCCCGAAAGTACATAGAACTAACGCCTATCCATCAGCAGATCACACTTGCATAGTTAAGATGCCGATAAAATTTTTTTACAATTATTTGACAACAGTTAGGAGCCAGATCTCTTTTCGAATACATCAAACAATACTAATACTATAGTATCCTACCCAGAAAGTACCTAGAACTAACGCCTATCCATCAGCAGATCAAACTTGCATAGTTAAGATGCCGACAAAATTTTTTTACAATTATTTGACAACAGTTAGGAGCCAGAATTCTTTTCGAATACATCAAACAATACAAATACTATAGTATCCTACCCAGAAAGTACCTAGAACTAACGCCTATCCATCAGCAGGTCACACTTGCATAGTTAAGATGCCGATAAATTTTTTTTACAATTATTTGACAACAGTTAGGAGCCAGAACTCTTTTCGAATACATCAAACAATACAAATACTATAGTATCCTGCCCACAAAGTACCTAGAACTAACGCCTATCCATCAGCAGATCACACTTGCATAGTTAAGATGCCGATAAAAATTTTTTACAATTATTTGACAACAGTTAGGAGCCAGAACTCTTTTCGAATACATCAAACAATACTATTACTATAGTATCCTACCCAGAAAGTACCTAGAACTAACGCCTATCCATCAGCAGATCAAACTTGCGTAGTTGAGATGCCGATAAAATTTTTTTACAATTATTTGACAACAGTTAGGAGCCAGAACTCTTTTCGAATACATCAAACAATACAAATACTATAGTATCCTGCCCACAAAGTACCTAGAACTAACGCCTATCCATCAGCAGATCACACTTGCATAGTTAAGATGCCGATAAAATTTTTTTACAATTATTTGACAACAGTTAGGAGCCAGAACTCTTTTCGAATACATCAAACAATACTAATACTATAGTATCCTACCCAGAAAGTACCTAGAACTAACGCCTATCCATCAGCAGATCAAACTTGCATAGTTGAGATGCCGATAAAATTTATTTACAATTATTTGACAACAGTTAGGAGCCAGAACTCTTTTCGAATACATCAAACAATACAAATACTATAGTATCCTGCCCACAAAGTACCTAGAACTAACGCCTATCCATCAGCAGATCACACTTGCATAGTTAAGATGCCGATAAAATTTATTTACAATTATTTGACAACAGTTAGGAGCCAGAACTCTTTTCGAATACATCAAACAATACTAATACTATAGTATCCTACCCAGAAAGTACCTAGAACTAACGCCTATCCATCAGCAGATCACACTTGCATAGTTAAGATGCCGATAAATTTTTTTTTACAATTATTTGACAACAGTTAGGAGCCAGAACTCTTTTCGAATAAATCAAACAATACAAATACTATAGTATCCTAGCCCGAAAGTACATAGAACTAACGCCTATCCATCAGCAGATCACACTTGCATAGTTAAGATGCCGATAAAATTTTTTTACAATTATTTGACAACAGTTAGGAGCCAGATCTCTTTTCGAATACATCAAACAATACTAATACTATAGTATCCTACCCAGAAAGTACCTAGAACTAACGCCTATCCATCAGCAGATCAAACTTGCATAGTTAAGATGCCGACAAAATTTTTTTACAATTATTTGACAACAGTTAGGAGCCAGAATTCTTTTCGAATACATCAAACAATACAAATACTATAGTATCCTACCCAGAAAGTACCTAGAACTAACGCCTATCCATCAGCAGGTCACACTTGCATAGTTAAGATGCCGATAAATTTTTTTTACAATTATTTGACAACAGTTAGGAGCCAGAACTCTTTTCGAATACATCAAACAATACAAATACTATAGTATCCTGCCCACAAAGTACCTAGAACTAACGCCTATCCATCAGCAGATCACACTTGCATAGTTAAGATGCCGATAAAAATTTTTTACAATTATTTGACAACAGTTAGGAGCCAGAACTCTTTTCGAATACATCAAACAATACTAATACTATAGTATCCTACCCAGAAAGTACCTAGAACTAACGCCTATCCATCAGCAGATCAAACTTGCGTAGTTGAGATGCCGATAAAATTTATTTACAATTATTTGACAACAGTTAGGAGCCAGAACTCTTTTCGAATACATCAAACAATACAAATACTATAGTATCCTGCCCACAAAGTACCTAGAACTAACGCCTATCCATCAGCAGATCACACTTGCATAGTTAAGAAGCCGATAAAATTTATTTACAATTATTTGACAACAGTTAGGAGCCAGAACTCTTTTCGAATACATCAAACAATACAAATACTATAGTATCCTACCCAGAAAGTTCCTAGAACTAACGCCTATCCATCAGCAGATCACACTTGCATAGTTAAGATGCCGATAAAATTTATTTACAATTATTTGACAACAGTTAGGAGCCAGAACTCTTTTCGAATACATCAAACAATACAAATACTATAGTATCCTACCCACAAAGTACCTAGAACTAAAGCCTATCCATCAGCAGATCACACTTGCATAGTTAAGATGCCGATAAAATTTTTTTACAATTATTTGACAACAGTTAGGAGCCAGAACTCTTTTCGAATACATCAAACAATACTAATACGATAGTATCCTACCCAGAAAGTACCTAGAACTAACGCCTATCCATCAGCAGATCAAACTTGCATAGTTAAGATGCCGACAAAATTTTTTTACAATTATTTGACAACAGTTAGGAGCCAGAACTCTTTTCGAATGCATCAAACAATACAAATACTATAGTATCCTACCCAGAAAGTACCTAGAACTAACGCCTATCCATCAGCAGGTCACACTTGCATAGTTAAGATGCCGATAAAATTTTTTTACAATTATTTGACAACAGTTAGGAGCCAGAACTCTTTTCGAATACATCAAACAATACAAATACTATAGTATCCTGCCCACAAAGTACCTAGAACTAACGCCTATCCATCAGCAGATCACACTTGCATAGTTAAGATGCCGATAAAATTTTTTTACAATTATTTGACAACAGTTAGGAGCCAGAACTCTTTTCGAATACATCAAACAATACTAATACTATAGTATCCTACCCAGAAAGTACCTAGAACTAACGCCTATCCATCAGCAGATCAAACTTGCATAGTTGAGATGCCGATAAAATTTATTTACAATTATTTGACAACAGTTAGGAGCCAGAACTCTTTTCGAATACATCAAACAATACAAATACTATAGTATCCTGCCCACAAAGTACCTAGAACTAACGCCTATCCATCAGCAGATCACACTTGCATAGTTAAGATGCCGATAAAATTTATTTACAATTATTTGACAACAGTTAGGAGCCAGAACTCTTTTCGAATACATCAAACAATACTAATACTATAGTATCCTACCCAGAAAGTACCTAGAACTAACGCCTATCCATCAGCAGATCAAACTTGCATAGTTAAGATGCCGACAAAATTTTTTTACATTTGACAACAGTTAGGAGCCAGAACTCTTTTCGAATACATCAAACAATACTAATACTATAGTATCCTACCCAGAAAGTACCTAGAACTAACGCCTATCCATCAGCAGATCACACTTGCATAGTTAAGATGCCGATAAATTTTTTTTTACAATTATTTGACAACAGTTAGGAGCCAGAACTCTTTTCGAATAAATCAAACAATACAAATACTATAGTATCCTAGCCCGAAAGTACATAGAACTAACGCCTATCCATCAGCAGATCACACTTGCATAGTTAAGATGCCGATAAAATTTTTTTACAATTATTTGACAACAGTTAGGAGCCAGATCTCTTTTCGAATACATCAAACAATACTAATACGATAGTATCCTACCCAGAAAGTACCTAGAACTAACGCCTATCCATCAGCAGATCAAACTTGCATAGTTAAGATGCCGACAAAATTTTTTTACAATTATTTGACAACAGTTAGGAGCCAGAACTCTTGTCGAATGCATCAAACAATACAAATACTATAGTATCCTACCCAGAAAGTACCTAGAACTAACGCCTATCCATCAGCAGGTCACACTTGCATAGTTAAGATGCCGATAAAATTTTTTTACAATTATTTGACAACAGTTAGGAGCCAGAACTCTTTTCGAATACATCAAACAATACAAATACTATAGTATCCTGCCCACAAAGTACCTAGAACTAACGCCTATCCATCAGCAGATCACACTTGCATAGTTAAGATGCCGATAAAATTTTTTTACAATTATTTGACAACAGTTAGGAGCCAGAACTCTTTTCGAATACATCAAACAATACTAATACTATAGTATCCTACCCAGAAAGTACCTAGAACTAACGCCTATCCATCAGCAGATCAAACTTGCATAGTTGAGATGCCGATAAAATTTATTTACAATTATTTGACAACAGTTAGGAGCCAGAACTCTTTTCGAATACATCAAACAATACAAATACTATAGTATCCTGCCCACAAAGTACCTAGAACTAACGCCTATCCATCAGCAGATCACACTTGCATAGTTAAGATGCCGATAAAATTTATTTACAATTATTTGACAACAGTTAGGAGCCAGAACTCTTTTCGAATACATCAAACAATACTAATACTATAGTATCCTACCCAGAAAGTACCTAGAACTAACGCCTATCCATCAGCAGATCACACTTGCATAGTTAAGATGCCGATAAAATTTTTTTACAATTATTTGACAACAGTTAGGAGCCAGATCTCTTTTCGAATACATCAAACAATACTAATACTATAGTATCCTACCCAGAAAGTACCTAGAACTAACGCCTATCCATCAGCAGATCAAACTTGCATAGTTAAGATGCCGACAAAATTTTTTTACAATTATTTGACAACAGTTAGGAGCCAGAATTCTTTTCGAATACATCAAACAATACAAATACTATAGTATCCTACCCAGAAAGTACCTAGAACTAACGCCTATCCATCAGCAGGTCACACTTGCATAGTTAAGATGCCGATAAATTTTTTTTACAATTATTTGACAACAGTTAGGAGCCAGAACTCTTTTCGAATACATCAAACAATACAAATACTATAGTATCCTGCCCACAAAGTACCTAGAACTAACGCCTATCCATCAGCAGATCACACTTGCATAGTTAAGATGCCGATAAAAATTTTTTACAATTATTTGACAACAGTTAGGAGCCAGAACTCTTTTCGAATACATCAAACAATACTAATACTATAGTATCCTACCCAGAAAGTACCTAGAACTAACGCCTATCCATCAGCAGATCAAACTTGCGTAGTTGAGATGCCGATAAAATTTATTTACAATTATTTGACAACAGTTAGGAGCCAGAACTCTTTTCGAATACATCAAACAATACAAATACTATAGTATCCTGCCCACAAAGTACCTAGAACTAACGCCTATCCATCAGCAGATCACACTTGCATAGTTAAGAAGTCGATAAAATTTATTTACAATTATTTGACAACAGTTAGGAGCCAGAACTCTTTTCGAATACATCAAACAATACTAATACTATAGTATCCTACCCAGAAAGTACCTAGAACTAACGCCTATCCATCAGCAGATCAAACTTGCATAGTTAAGATGCCGACAAAATTTTTTTACAATTATTTGACAACAGTTAGGAGCCAGAACTCTTTTCGAATACATCAAACAATACAAATACTATAGTATCCTACCCAGAAAGTACCTAGAACTAACGCCTATCCATCAGCAGATCACACTTGCATAGTTAAGATGCCGATAACATTTTTTTACAATTATTTGACAACAGTTAGGAGCCAGAACTCTTTTCGAATACATCAAATAATACAAATACTATAGTATCCTACCCCGAAAGTACCTAGAACTAACGCCTATCCATCAGCAGATCACACTTGCATAGTTAAGATGCCGATAAAATTTATTTACAATTATTTGACAACAGTTAGGAGCCAGAACTCTTTTCGAATACATCAAACAATACAAATACTATAGTATCCTACCCAGAAAGTACCTAGAACTAACGCCTATCCATCAGCAGATCACACTTGCATAGTTAAGATGCCGATAACATTTTTTTACAATTATTTGACAACAGTTAGGAGCCAGAACTCTTTTCGAATAAATCAAACAATACAAATACTATAGTATCCTAGCCCGAAAGTACATAGAACTAACGCCTATCCATCAGCAGATCACACTTGCATAGTTAAGATGCCGATAAAATTTTTTTACAATTATTTGACAACAGTTAGGAGCCAGATCTCTTTTCGAATACATCAAACAATACTAATACTATAGTATCCTACCCAGAAAGTACCTAGAACTAACGCCTATCCATCAGCAGATCAAACTTGCATAGTTAAGATGCCGACAAAATTTTTTTACAATTATTTGACAACAGTTAGGAGCCAGAATTCTTTTCGAATACATCAAACAATACAAATACTATAGTATCCTACCCAGAAAGTACCTAGAACTAACGCCTATCCATCAGCAGGTCACACTTGCATAGTTAAGATGCCGATAAATTTTTTTTACAATTATTTGACAACAGTTAGGAGCCAGAACTCTTTTCGAATACATCAAACAATACAAATACTATAGTATCCTGCCCACAAAGTACCTAGAACTAACGCCTATCCATCAGCAGATCACACTTGCATAGTTAAGATGCCGATAAAAATTTTTTACAATTATTTGACAACAGTTAGGAGCCAGAACTCTTTTCGAATACATCAAACAATACTAATACTATAGTATCCTACCCAGAAAGTACCTAGAACTAACGCCTATCCATCAGCAGATCAAACTTGCGTAGTTGAGATGCCGATAAAATTTATTTACAATTATTTGACAACAGTTAGGAGCCAGAACTCTTTTCGAATACATCAAACAATACAAATACTATAGTATCCTGCCCACAAAGTACCTAGAACTAACGCCTATCCATCAGCAGATCACACTTGCATAGTTAAGAAGCCGATAAAATTTATTTACAATTATTTGACAACAGTTAGGAGCCAGAACTCTTTTCGAATACATCAAACAATACTAATACTATAGTATCCTACCCAGAAAGTACCTAGAACTAACGCCTATCCATCAGCAGATCAAACTTGCATAGTTAAGATGCCGACAAAATTTTTTTACAATTATTTGACAACAGTTAGGAGCCAGAACTCTTTTCGAATACATCAAACAATACAAATACTATAGTATCCTACCCAGAAAGTACCTAGAACTAACGCCTATCCATCAGCAGATCACACTTGCATAGTTAAGATGCCGATAACATTTTTTTACAATTATTTGACAACAGTTAGGAGCCAGAACTCTTTTCGAATACATCAAATAATACAAATACTATAGTATCCTACCCCGAAAGTACCTAGAACTAACGCCTATCCATCAGCAGATCACACTTGCATAGTTAAGATGCCGATAAAATTTATTTACAATTATTTGACAACAGTTAGGAGCCAGAACTCTTTTCGAATACATCAAACAATACTAATACTATAGTATCCTACCCAGAAAGTACCTAGAACTAACGCCTATCCATCAGCAGGTCACACTTGCATAGTTAAGATGCCGATAAATTTTTTTTACAATTATTTGACAACAGTTAGGAGCCAGAACTCTTTTCGAATACATCAAACAATACAAATACTATAGTATCCTGCCCACAAAGTACCTAGAACTAACGCCTATCCATCAGCAGATCACACTTGCATAGTTAAGATGCCGATAAATTTTTTTTTACAATTATTTGACAACAGTTAGGAGCCAGAACTCTTTTCGAATAAATCAAACAATACAAATACTATAGTATCCTAGCCCGAAAGTACATAGAACTAACGCCTATCCATCAGCAGATCACACTTGCATAGTTAAGATGCCGATAAAATTTTTTTACAATTATTTGACAACAGTTAGGAGCCAGAACTCTTTTCGAATACATCAAACAATACTAATACTATAGTATCCTACCCAGAAAGTACCTAGAACTAACGCCTATCCATCAGCAGATCAAACTTGCATAGTTAAGATGCCGACAAAATTTTTTTACAATTATTTGACAACAGTTAGGAGCCAGAATTCTTTTCGAATACATCAAACAATACAAATACTATAGTATCCTACCCAGAAAGTACCTAGAACTAACGCCTATCCATCAGCAGGTCACACTTGCATAGTTAAGATGCCGATAAAATTTTTTTACAATTATTTGACAACAGTTAGGAGCCAGAACTCTTTTCGAATACATCAAACAATACAAATACTATAGTATCCTGCCCACAAAGTACCTAGAACTAACGCCTATCCATCAGCAGATCACACTTGCATAGTTAAGATGCCGATAAAATTTTTTTACAATTATTTGACAACAGTTAGGAGCCAGAACTCTTTTCGAATACATCAAACAATACTAATACTATAGTATCCTACCCAGAAAGTACCTAGAACTAACGCCTATCCATCAGCAGATCAAAGTTGCATAGTTAAGATGCCGACAAAATTTTTTTACAATTATTTGACAACAGTTAGGAGCCAGAACTCTTTTCGAATACATCAAACAATACAAATACTATAGTATCCTACCCAGAAAGTACCTAGAACTAACGCCTATCCATCAGCAGATCACACTTGCATAGTTAAGATGCCGATAACATTTTTTTACAATTATTTGACAACAGTTAGGAGCCAGAACTCTTTTCGAATACATCAAATAATACAAATACTATAGTATCCTACCCCGAAAGTACCTAGAACTAACGCCTATCCATCAGCAGATCACACTTGCATAGTTAAGATGCCGATAAAATTTATTTACAATTATTTGACAACAGTTAGGAGCCAGAACTCTTTTCGAATACATCAAACAATACTAATACTATAGTATCCTACCCAGAAAGTACCTAGAACTAACGCCTATCCATCAGCAGATCACACTTGCATAGTTAAGATGCCGATAAATTTTTTTTTACAATTATTTGTCAACAGTTAGGAGCCAGAACTCTTTTCGAATAAATCAAACAATACAAATACTATAGTATCCTAGCCCGAAAGTACATAGAACTAACGCCTATCCATCAGCAGATCACACTTGCATAGTTAAGATGCCGATAAAATTTTTTTACAATTATTTGACAACAGTTAGGAGCCAGAACTCTTTTCGAATACATCAAACAATACAAATACTATAGTATCCTACCCACAAAGTACCTAGAATTAACGCCTATCCATCAGCAGATCACACTTGCATAGTTAAGATGCCGATAAAATTTATTTACAATTATTTGACAACAGTTAGGAGCCAGAACTCTTTTCGAATACATCAAACAATACTAATACTATAGTATCCTACCCATAAAGTACCTAGAATTGCTGAACTTTTTTAGTACCTAGAACCTCGATTGCTGAACATTTTTATAATCTCTTGAATCTGGACGGAATTGCCAGATGTATTTTCATATATATTGTTTGACATAAACAATTAATTATTTATTAATTGTATCGCATTTTTGCGATAGCTATGATCGGGCAACCGTTATTGCCGGAATCGGAACGCTAGCAGATTCACGCCTCATGCGTAGAAGCGAAACACAGTCGCCTAAGACTAGGTGTGTATCCATCGATGTATACACACACATACATCATTCAAAGTATTTTCGTTACGACCGAACGCGTGCAAAAAGGTCACCTCTCTCTCTCTGCACGTGGCCGGCGTAGCGAACACACACACGCACAGCAATCGTCGCCTATAGGGTCTCGAGTCTTCGGCGTAACGCCAGGCATGGAGCCCCTATAGAATACGTGCGCGGCGTTCTCTGGCGGGAGCAGGCGGTGACTCGTAGCCAAAGCTGCGAGGTTCTGCCGTACCGCCATGATGGGAGGCCGCGTCGAAATTTTCTGGCGTGTGACACATAGCCTTAATGAGTGTTATAGGAAAATGTATTGTGCTCTCGGTAAAAATTATCGTGCGCGCTACCCTTCTAGTATAGTAAAATTTTACCTACGTATTTGAAATTTTCTGTAGCGTGAGTTAAAAAAAGCTTGTCGCATACGAATTATTATGCTTTTCTCACATGTCACCACATTGAAATATATCACGGTAATTTTTACTGTGAAATTCACGACAAAAATGACTTTTTAATTCACTCCGTCCACCTATATGATACATTGTACTCCATCCATGGGTTACAATGAGTCAAGCCACAAATTTTTTTCGATTCCATTATTTTGGTATTTTTAATCGTCTTGCAAAAAATATGGGGGCTTCATTGTACGTCCAAAGGTCTATAAAATCGGTTATGAACTTTTTTTTCTAATCAGCCTACCTTAATTAGAGTAAAAATTCTTTAGAAAAAAAAGTGATACACTGTAGCCCATCTTCGCCTACTATAGTATACAAAAATCTACTCCAGAACCCGAACAAATTCAAAAAAATAGTTCCGATCTACAGCGTCGGCCTATCTGGAGGTTCCGTTTTTATGAACAAACAAAAAATTGGCTTCGCGACTGGATCGCCTCAAAATCATTAGACATAGCAGCATGGAATCTGTTGATTGGCTGAACGATAGGCAAAGGTTGTAGCTTCCGATAGATCATATTTTGAATAAATTAAGAATGATTTATTATGTTTCAAATCAATGTGTTATTTTATCAAAAAATCCGCATATTCATACTTGTACAACCATCGCCATGTCATGTTCCATCGCCGAATAAAGAGACAAAAAAAACAGCGCGGAAAAAAACTCTCGGTACCATCGCCAAAGAGACATTTTTGCAATCGCAAGTACATTGAAGTCAATGTTTAAGTATTTTGGACACAAGAATCAGTAATGGATTGTACACATTTTAAAGTGAAACACGTACCCATTGACCCTGGACATTTTTCCTTGGGTTGTTTGATTTTCTAGTTCCGAGTATTTGCTTTAACAAACGAGTGACAAATTTAACGTTGTAAGAGATGTATGCACGTGCGCAGATGAAATATAGCAATGAAACATTTGTTAACGTTGTTTTACGTCGTGCACGGCTGATCTGGTGTACCGTACCTAACTGTCATGTTTTAGAACGTTTGGTTTTATCGATACACACAGTCTCGAGATATTCACACGTGGATAAAGCCGGTGCTTTTTTCTCTCGTGTTGGGTGTATAAATCTACAAGGTAGTGCACCCGTTCACGTAATATATGCCTTTGCTTCGACTATACTATATATACTATATGCAGTTTTTTTCGTATGATGGTATGAACGTACACACACACATACACATACACACACACACACATATATATATATATATCACTACAGGACTCAGGGACGTGGCGTGGTAGCACGTAAGTACATATACGATATCCACCGGTCTCTGCTCGAGATGCACTACATTTTGTTATCTCACCTCATACTTTTGGGACCAGTAGCATCAACATGAGCCCACCACACAGACTCCTTTCTATATATATACTTCAGATTTATATATAGGGGAGAGGGGGGCAAGACCGGGTATTTAAGGCCTTAGGCCCCTCTAGAGGCCAACAAAGGGCATATTTTGTGATTTTTTTTCAGCGAAACCATAAAATAAATCGGAATTACAAAATAGGGGTTTTATTATATACGTAATTGACTATACAAAATTATTTTTTCACAGCGATACATGTCAAAATGGCGACTGTGCAGCATTTTTCCGATGAGGCCTTTATTTCTGGAAGGTTAACGGCCGGACCAACAGCTCCTATAATTTTTGAGTTATGATGACACACTAAAGTTTTTTCGATTATATATAAGAATATCTATAGAAGAACGTAGCATTTTTTTGATATATTGTTTTTTTTCTCAAAATTTTCTCAAAAACAAAATGACAAAATTACATTTCTAAAACAAAAAGTATAAAATTCCATGAGAAAATCGTCAGAAAATTGTTTATAAAAAGGAACTATGCAATATAATAAAAAAAATTTACATAGTGCCTCAGAAAATGTAATTCTAAATATGCAGTTAAAATTTCAGTAGTAGTAGTAGAAAGTCACGACATGAATCAAGTGGGCTTGCGCTAGAATTCGAAAATCGACTGCTTAGAGATTTTTCACACCCATAATCTTTTGGAATATAATTTTATAGGTAATAAGGTACATTTTTAACAAAAAAAATCGATTTTTGGAAAATCCTAGAGTGGCCTAAGGCCTTAAGGTTTGAAGCTCCATAAAATTCATGTTTTTGAAGTCACATAATCGTATTTATTTCTGAGTCAACCTACAATAATCAGTCTCACAAGATTTGGTCAAATTCGAAACATTCGAGGGATAATTATACCAAATAAAAATTAAAATAAAGAGAGATCTCCCCATCTTGTCCCATACCGCGGGCAAGATGGGGTATCCTCCGGGGTAATGGTGGGGTACACTATTTCCTAATCACATTACACCCAAAGAAGTAGCTTTATTCGGGCTGGCAAAGGGCACATACATAAATATTATTTTTCCTTTAATTCAGCTCTTTTCTTTTTCATTTCTTGCTTAACGCATAGCTTTTTCGGACCATGTTTCTCTCTCCGTCTTGCGTTTATAATTCCGCACAATCCTAGAAGAAAAGGAAGCTATATGTAGCACACAGTTTTATTAAAAGAAGATTATTTAAATGTAATAATACACATGCTGTCTGAAAAATAACATAAAAATCAGAAAAAAAAACTGAATAATCCTATGTCCCATGTATTATATACTAGATGGGGTACATACTAGATCTACAACTCCATCTTGACCCAACCGTATATTTTGCCAATCAAATATTTATAATAAAATAACGACACGCAACGCAGCACATACAGCAACCGCACGTCACCATCTAGCGTTAATTGACAAAGCACAGTCACATCCGAAACCAAATTTTAAAACGACAAAAAGTATGCGGAAAATCAGCTTTCTCTTCATCACTCCAGGACGAACGTGATTGATTCATTCAGATCGAGTATTTGGCCGGGTACTCCGTGTTGCACGCAACCTCTCTTGCCCCCCTTTCCCCTACATATAAGGGTATATGTATGCATACTCGAGAATATATATATATATATATATATATATATATATATATTTATGATGTACAATAATGCATCAATATTTATATACGTTTGGCCCTCCGAAATACTTTCTCCATTTCATTTTCTAAATAAAATGAAACATTCTATCAATTGAAAGATCGTGATGCTTGGTAAAACGACAAGTTTTAAGACCTTACGAGCTTCTTGCAATAGAATTCTGTTGCGTTTTTGTGGTGAACACGGCAATACCAATTTCAGGAAAATGTTTTTATTTGGAATTATTGCATAGCTTTATAGCGTAGGGTCTTAACGTCAATTGGCAACAACGATTTTGTATAAATTCCAAAAATAGACTCGGTTATGATTATTTTTGGAAAGGATCAGATAGCTCACTGCCTTACAGCAAACCACCGCGCTGACCTTTTACCTACTTTTGCGTTTTTTTTTCTTCGTAATTATATTTTTGAAACTTAACTTCAACTTCGGTCGGAACAGATTCTTAATCGTATGACTGGATGGGTTTTTTGATATGTTCATTCATTTGAGAGTAATAGATTGATGTTTTTATTGGTCGAAAATCATACCGTTCGTTTACAGCTTGCCGTTTTCGTAATTTTCAAAATTTCAAAAAGTATCTGGTCGTAGTAGAGTTTAATTATTATGCTGAAAATAAAGTTTTGTATATTTCATCCCAGTTGCCAGAACCACATACTTTGATTGGCCATTTAGCAGCGGTACTTTGTTTAAATAATACAAAATCAATTACATCGTTTATATAATAAGAACTCAATTAATCATGTTGTATAAAAAAGATCAAACATAGTAAGATTTAAATGTAACAATTTAATTGTGTGTAAAAGCCTGACCTCCTCGTCCTAATACTCTCATCGAAAATAAATATTGAAAATCGACCTTTTTCTTGGTTCTCAAGGTTATGCACACTCATTCAAGAGATTTTTTTAAGGTCCTTTAAGGTCCACAATTAGTTCAAATTTTTGAACATATCGATCTTGGTTTTTGACGGATTCTCAAAGAATAACATTTGAAAAGATTCTCCGAAAATTTCGAGTTGATCCGTTCAAAGTTAAGGGAGTTATGAGCGTTTACAGATAGGTTCTGCGAACCGGCGAATCGAAAATTGGCGAACCTCGAACTTTTAATGCGTTTTTCTTGAAACGACGAAAAAAAAAATGCTCAAGGGGAACCAACAGGCAGCAATATATTGGTCATAATTGCTGTTCCATCTTGCCCATGTAGATAGAGTTCTTTATTTTTTTTTCTATGTGTATCCTCGTCGTTTATATGCTAAAAGTACGAGAGTAAGAATATTCTGCTTAGTGTGGCAAGTGGAAAATCCGTCGCTGGCCAAGGTTCTCGGGAAAAAGGAAAATCCGTGCGAAAAGTGAACACTGGTAGAAATCTTGTGTAAGCAAATCCGGCGACTCGAACGTACCTACGGTATCCTTAATCGCTACTTATGAATGGACACGATCTGCCGATCTCTCTCGTCCCCTCGTTTTCTCGATAAGAGGTCACACAGCACACACATTTTCTCGGTATTAATCTTTCTCGCACCGGATAGGATAAAATTCTCTCATTTCTCCACACATGGTTGTCGCTCTGATATCTGTGTCCCGTTTTCCATTCCAATACATGAGTCTTTCGGGGCTATTCCTACCGCAACGAGATTTTCGGAATCGATCGTTTTATGGAAAATTATTTTTGTCAATCATTTCTTAATTTTTTCCTGAATGCTCAAGTCTCGAAATCTTTTAATTCAGCTGAAAATACAATTGTGAAAAATCTTCTGAACAGATATTATTGTTGCGTGCGCAGGCGATTTTCATTGTGCTTGAAACTATACGCAGAGTATCTACGTATTATTAGCCGAAATGGATAGTCTGATACAAAAGTGAGGGTTAGGTAGACATTATATTGGGCGTTTTCATCATTATAAGTTTTTACATACCGATAACATGTACAACCTACATTATAAGCACGGAGAGAATTAAAAAGTAATTTTTGTCGTAAATTTCACGGTAAAAATTACCGTGATATATTTCAATGTGGTGACAAGTGAGAAAAGCATAATAATTCGTATGCGACAAGTTTTTTTTTAACTCACGTTACAGAAAATTTCAAATACGTAGGTAAAATTTTACTATACAAGAAGGGTAGCGCGCACGATAATTTTTACCGAGAGCACAATATATTTTTCCATAACACTCATTAAATTTTATAATAAATCTTAAAATAACTGTTATAAAGACGATATTTTTTTATAGACATTTTTGAAAGGCATAAAATAATAAAATGCACAGTAAAATTTCGCTGATATTATATATTTTTTAAATTTAAGTTTTGCGTATTTTGTTACACATGAAAATTAACTAGAAAATCTGGCAAAAATTTCTATCTGAAGAAGAAATTTTATTTTATTTTCGTGAAAATCTGTGTTTTACTCAGTAATAATAAGCGAAGTTTCCGGGTTGTCATCTGGTTACCGTTACTGCACGGTAATTTTTAACATTTAATTCTCTCCGGTGAGGACATTTCGCAATATTTCGAAGCTTTCATCGATTGAGCGAAGAATAAACTTTTCAACGTGACTGTAGCGAAACTACAACCTTAATCTCGTACAGTTGGAATAATCTTTACCTTACCGTTTCGATTCTCGTGTCATAATGTTTATTAATCACAAAGCTCAATGAAAAATCTTGTTTCCAATGCCAAAGATTTCGCGAACAAGACGAAATCGCGATCGATTGCAAATTTCTGATTCTTCAGCGTTTCAATCTTTCCTTCTTAACGAAGTGTATGATATGCAAGAAAATATAAATATTGAATTGCGGAAAGGAGCCAAGAAAAAAAGAATAAGCTGCTAGATTTTACGATCGAATGAAAATACGATATCATTCGAGTTACCAATCAAATCGATGTCGGAACATTAAGTCGGTTTTCCACGCAGAGAGAGAGAGAGAGAGACGTAATCGACGAACATTCTGCTCTCGAATTTCGGACACAAAACCGCTGAGTAAATTAAACGGAATAAAGTGTTCGGGGTATATATATATATATTCATTTTGGTTTTCACCAGTGTTCTCTCCCGTGTACCTCTTGGTCGGTTTGCTTGCACATCGCAGTGAGAAGAACCATTTTCACTTTCCCTCACGCGCGCACAGACACATACGTCTACACGCGCGTACACACGTACATTCTTTCTTTCGAGCCTCGGTATAACTCGGTTCTCCTTTTTCTCTACTCTGAAATTCGCCTCTTGCCTCGGTTACTGGTAGTCATCCCCCTTTTCGAGTCCTTCTCGGCACGGTTTTTCATCGAACACCAGCTGTCTACGTTGATGCTTTTTCTCGGTTAACGGAAAGACATCGGCGAAGTGGATGCATCCTTGAGCTGCGTGTGCGAGAAAAAGAACGGAGCGTGGGAGTATCATCGTGGTTGAGATGAGGCAAGAACGAAGATGGGGCTAACATAAGTGGATGCAAAATTCTGGCACGGGGCAAGGCTATGGCTACGACCAACCGCACACAGTGAAGTATTCCCGTATGTAACTTCTATGCAAGAAAGTTGGTGCTTAAGGACCGTTGAAATAATCTATAGGAGTTGTTCCACCTTCATTTCAACGTATTTTCGCGGGGGAGTATTTTAGGCTGTCGTTTAATTTGCGATAAGTTTCTTTGGAAGGGTTAATGGAATGAGGATGCCTTGAAAAGCGAAAATACGTAGCGTGGAAAGAAATTTGTGGGAATTCTCAAATGTATTCGGCTTAACGGGCTATTCCACTGTGATAGCTCAAAAAATAAGCTATTTTTTTTAAATAATTTTTTCTTTTGAAAACTGTTGCATGTAACGGTACAAACTTTTTTTTTCGCTTAAAGATATACTCTTATAGAATAGAAAACAATTTTTTTGGTTGCATGTAAATGTATGATTATTTAACAGTTTATAATCGTGTAAAGGCATGAAAAAATGTATGTCGCTGGCGTTTACTAGAATTAATAAAAACAAATATTAATTTTTACTTATACTTTCGCCCGAATTATGACGAAAAAAAAACGTATTTTTCGAACACTTTTGCAAAAAAACGACGCTATTTTGTTATTTTGTAATATAAAATAATCATTGTAGTTTGGGTGATAGCGACAGTCATAAAAATGAAGAATCTTTTTGAATTTTTTGTTTCAGATTACTCGGAGAGCGTAAATCATCAACGCCAGCGACATACTTTTTTGAGCCGTCACAGTAGAATATCCTCCTAACGCTGAAGCACTCTTATTCGATACTATCGATACTATCGATAAACGATCGTTGTACTATCAATTCGTCAATGTATACATTTTTGACAAATACTTTAATGCTCCGTATGCCCTTAGGGGCGAACCTATTCCTTTCACCTTTATATCACACTCGACTATTTGTTGTTACTTAGAGATTCTCGAAGGCGTTGCCTACAGCCATCCTTTCCCAATGCACTACTGGAACGAATTTGCAGGAGGGCACAGGGAAACTATGGAAAACCAGTTTTTCATCCTTGTATTACCCTCAATATTAGTTGCGTTATCATCGAAAACTCGGTGAAACTGACTCCCACTCTACGTCACACATCCAAGTATAGGGCCAGGCTAACGCTGCTCGACGAAGAAGATCGCCGACATCGTACATCCACCGCGTATCCTTAATGTCTGTCTGTCATTGGTTGTTATATTTTTCGAGAGTTTTCCTTTTCTCCCATGCTATGCTATGCACTTTTATGCACTTCTCGATAAATCAATTAATTAAATTGTAAAGAAATTTATGTCGATAATTTTATATTGATACTTGAAATGGGGATTGTACGTAGGAGCCCTGAGGCATACGGATTAGGATCTAGTTTGAGTCGCAGTCGATAACCTTATCATAATCCAATTTCAAAGTGTTACATTCATCTCTGAAGTTCGACGCGACATCCGAACTGGTTCCAAATTCGTCTTTGGGATTTCAATTGAATCGATATGGCAATTTCAGCACCGGAAGTCATTACTCAATACAGACGATCGAGCTCGTTTGATTTGTTTGCCTTAACAGTCCTGCATAAGCTTGAGGCCCAGAAAACAGGTCGATTTAAAAAATTTTTTTACCATGAGACTATTAGGATAACAAAGTCGGGATTTTACACACCATTGATAAATAGTCTTGACAATTTCGAGTTTTTTTTTTAATTGAAAAATATTAATCACCAATGGAGTTATTATTATTTAAACAAAATGCGGCTGCTGCTGCATGGCCAATTAATGCAAGAAGTTCTGGCAACTAGGGTGATCCGAAATGAAAAATATGGAAATGGATTTTAAGTATAATAATAAAACTTTCGTACGACCGAATACTTTCCAAAAAGTTTGAAAATTACGAAAATGCCAAGCTGTATAAAAAAAGTTCGATTTTCGACAACAACAAAAAAAACGTAAATAATTTTTTATTAACAAATGAATAAACATATCAAAAAATGATCTAGTCATACGATAGAAAATTTTATAAACTATACTTCTTCCGAATTTGAATTGAATCGGATGAATCGATTTTGCGATTGGTCTAAACCGTTTCATAAAACATAGCTTCGAGAAAAACGCAAAAGAAAAATATGGGTAAATCGCAGCGATACGGTTCGCCGTAGCACAGTGGTCGATCAGACTTTTAATAAAAAATCGGCATAACTCGGTCAATGTTGGTAATTGTAACAAAAACGTTGCTGCTAATAAAAATTCGGATGCTCTGCTATGCTACAAAAAAAGTTAATTTAAATAGGACCTATTTAAATCACTACGTTTTTTTCCTTGTCTCACGGCCTACCACGACCCTATTTGTTTCAACTATGTTTTTTTACTTGTTCAAGCTATTCTTTTTAAATAATGATATTCAAATAAAATAAATAAAGATAAAACACGATACATCGGTGAAAAAAAGTTAAATTATTTTTCTTTTTTTCACTAATAAGTCTGTTATTTGAAAGAAAAAGAAAGGTATCGTCGTGCCTCTTATTAACAGGCGCGACTATTTATGTATAGAAAAACTCTGTTCGTCGACTGCAGAATGTTACAACAGTCTTCTAATGAAAACAAAGCCATGAGATTTTTGAGAGACTGAATCGTGTACCATTTTCCCGTCTGTCCTCTTTTGTCTTATACTACCAGATGAAATCAAATCACAGATTTATTGGGAATAATTAAAATATTTAGTTATTAGACAATATTAAATAGATCTTCATTTGAATACATTAATACATTTAAAAAAAAATCATTTTAATAATGGAATGCAATAGAAAAAAATTGATTTCACGAAAAATCGAGTTAATTCAAATTTAAAAAGCATCTAGTTAATATCAAAAGAACTTTTCTGTCAGTGTACAAAAACCCTGTAATAAAAAAGATCGTATTTCTGGAACGTCAAGCGTATGCGGACCCCTTGGTGAGTGAATCGGGAAACAATGACTTATTCACAAGCATACAGTACAATACACCGTAGCACTTTTGGATCTCGTAAACAATAAGTCTCACCTATTCGACACAGCTTGCGAGTTTCACGCTGAAAGAATACAGCTATTGTGCAAGTTCTACGCGTGTATAATGAAGAACCGTTTCTCATAGTTCCCAACAAAGTGGCTTATCGATTGCTTAACAATTCGTCAATTATTTCGAGCATCAAACATGCCAAATTCGGGTATACAATAATGGTTCGAATTCGCACCAATTTCTCGTGCAACACCTACGGTCATACGTGTACGGAGTTCAGAGATGGAGGATTCCAATGGTATTGGTGAAAAATCGGCGCGCGCATACGCGAAAGCGTCTCCGGGGCTGACGAGCGAGAAGGGGATTGAGGGTTAGAAGAGGACCAAGAGAGGAACGATGGAGGGAAGGTCGGGGGTGGTTGGCGGGCGTGTAGCCGAACAGTGGCGGCGGCAGTCACCGGCGAGACGCGAGATCCCACCCCCGTCGCTTTTTGGCCCTCGCCGCTTTTACCCTCTGCAACCCCTGAGGCTAAGATAAGCCCCCTCCGTATAAGGGAGAGAATCGCGCGCGTTCGCCAGTCGCTTGCTATCTGGCGCGACGATGGGTTCCCAATAAATTCGTCCCCGTTAGAACAGCATCTCACGCGCGATCGGTATATCCATTCGGGCATCTCACGTCGTGATTCGTTTTGTTGTTGTTGTTGTTGTTGTTGTTGTTTTAATCGGCTCCGTAGGCAGCGCCAATTGGAGCTATATCGGGCGTGGAGCTTATCCTCGCGGTTCCATTTCGTTTTATTTCGAAATCCTCCGTTAAGGACACTGATATCCCTTTTCCGTGGGCTAGGTTCTCCGATTGGAACGTGGTACGTGTTTTTCGTTTCATTTTTCATGTTTTTTTTTTTTCCTTTACGCTCTTCGATGACACGCATTGTTGTCGGTTTTATTGAGATTTTTGGTGCAATTGATTAACAATTGATCCGAAGCTTTCGCGAACGACGAGAAATCAATCGGTTGGTGACCATTAGAAATGCGTTGAGGGCCAATTCCAAGTAGAAATAATACTTCGTTCGAAGCTTTTTCGATTTCAATCTCGTTCATTCGTGGGCCAGGAGTGCCGCGTGCCAGGAAACATCGAGATCGCATCAGCTACGTCGTGCTATCGCTTTCAACGGTCATTCACGTTGGACTGACTGGTCTGACAGCTCATTTTCCATGATTATTTTGTCGGTGCAAGTCGGTGTCGCGGAGAGTGAAGATACGTAGGATCGTATGCCTACATACGTATATTTGTCTTCTAACATCGTGTGGCGTTAACGAACAATACGGGGGGGGGAAAAAAAACAGAGCAAGCCGAAAAAACAGGAGTTCAGGAGCGAGCTTCGTAGCGAGCCAGCCCGCCAAACTCAATCACTTTGTTCGTGGGCGGACTTTCCAAACAGTTCGCCGACCAGAATACCATTTCAAAGGGTGGTAAAAGGGGAGGTTTCGTCTCGTTGTTTGCCGTTCTTGTTGTTGTTGTTGTTGTTGTTGTTGTTGTTGTGTACCCGACGGCGGAAAAAAGAGCTCCTTTTCCGGATTAGAAGCCGTGTTTCTTTTTTTTTTTTTTTCAATATTATTTTCGTGGATGAAAACAAAACGAAGATATTGTGGTTAACGCAAGACGGAAGTGAAAACTCACTGGATCAGATCGATGTGGATGTAGCGTGAAATAAGGGCTATCATTGCGCATCGTATTTCCGGCATATTCGCGGAGCAGCGGAACAACAGGGTGAGTCAAAAACTCGCATCTCTTGTTTTTTGTTTCACTCAGTAATGAGTCTATTTTCGGAGCTAAATATCTTCACATTTTCTTGCACTGTGATGATCTTCGAGAAATTGTCACGAGACGAAAGTTTGACGCGAGTCAAAAAGCTAAAGAACTCGTGCGTACATTGTAAATTAGTTGTGACTCTATGTATATCATGCGAGCCAATGAGAGGAAATGTTGACAATAAGGAGCCAAACGTGCCTAAAAATTGTACATCACGTGAAGAAACCGGAACTGGGAAAGCACCGACAAAAACTGGTCCATGGGAACAATATACAGTTTGAATCCAAACAAAAATGAATCTTACTCGAATGCCATATATTTGTACAATTTTAATATCACGGATTAGGCAAAATGACGAACAATTTGCTTAGGTCAATTATTTCAATTGAACTAAGCTTATTTTTCGTCATTTTGCCTAATTCGCGATATTAAAAATGTACGAGCATATGTCATTCGAGTTTGATTAATTTCTCTGTTTGATTTCGGTACATTGTTAATTTATAGCACTGTACTGAAATGAAACTCGTCTCAACGAAACGAGCTTCGTTTATTTCGACCTAAGAGACTGGCTTTCACAGGCACCAATCTCATCACCATCAATTATCAATTAATGCAACAAAAAAAAAAAAAGATTTTAATTCATGCTTGAAATCATGCATACAATACACAATAGTCTTATTAAATCGGCATAAGAAGAGATTAATTATGACGAATCCTCTTTTTCTGTGTCACGAATAAAATTGTAATTGCGCCGGTGAGAGCGCGCCACGCGTATATGCCATAGGAAATTTATCCCTCGAGCTCTCACGATGTTATTAATGTATCACGTCAAAAGGTATAATTTTCTGCCTTCCATTTCTCCAATTATTCTCTATCACCCTCACGCTTTTCCTCTTTATCTCCCTCTGTAATTTGAATAACGGTGTGTCGGGTTTGCGAATTTGTATTCCGATACGGTTGACAAGCGAGAGCACGCCAATGATATTGAAATTCCGGTTTTTCACGCGAGAGGATCCTTGCAACGACGACGACAACGCGGGGCAAAGGATCAACCAAGGAAGAGAGAGGGTGCGGGATGCATCGCGAATCATTCCTCTACCGTACAGGTCTTGAAGACGGTCGAAGGCTTATCTTTAATGCCATTCCGGAAGTCAGGCAAAGTTACGAGAGACTGAGATGTTTTATATGCACATATATATATATTGCCACACATACTCATATATATGTGTGTATATATAAATTTGAAGGTATAATATATTGTTATCGTTGAATGGATAAGTTATCGTGTCACTCGTTCCTATCGTTGGAGTTATCTGTGTATACCAATAGCGAGCTCTAGCTTGCTCAATCGCAGCAATATTTCCATTTGGTTTCTCAAGAGCTTTTAACGCTCGAATCCTCTTGCCCAGCCCTAGAGATATAATTTATTTTCCCAATACTTCGTACTCGTGAAATTGCAAATATCTTTGAAGAAAATAGCGAAAAAAACATCTATGGCCGGGAGGTCGGAAGGGCGTAAAAAATAGTAAAGGGTAGGGCGAAATTTATATTTACCAAAGGAGTTCAAACGAGAAGGAGGATGGTGACTTTTTAATTACTTTGCGAACCCGTCGTTCGTTCATCCTGGCGATGAGTTTGTTAATTCTATTTTTCCATCCGTTCAACGTTCTTTTAATCCGTAGAACGTTGTTGTCGGGATAAAAGGATAACTTATTTCTGTTGCGGAAGCTTCGAAAACAATGTTGTAAGTATTTGGCGTTATAATTAATTGCTTCAATTGAAAATTAAGCTTTTACGGTCGTCTTGTTTCGTATCACGTGTTTGTTGGAGGATCTTTATTTCTTTCGAAAAAAATATCCAAAGGGAGGGAAGAAGAATATACATAATCTAAGAATGTTTTCATATTAGGACATTGAAGGCATTATAAATATGATGGTAAATAATTTTGAAAATACTGGCGTATGCATTGTGAGAATGGAATGAACATTTATTTATCACTGTTCCCTAGACACATTCCTATTGGATCCAGGGAAGCTTTTCTTAGATACAATTTTTTTCGTTATTCAATTTTAAGGGAGAGCACCAGTCTCGAGCCCCGAAAAAGGTGAATTTCGACAATTTTTTATGGATAACCAGTCAACAGAATGACAATTCCATTTAGTCGACTTAATTTTACAAATCTTAAAGTATTTTTACACAGTTTTTTGACAATATGTTGTAACAATATGGCGACGCTTAAGCTTGATGAGGCGAGTCAGCTTTGTCTGATAGTGCTCTGCGGCTGGCCAGAGTTCTCCTTCAATTTCTTACCTGTGACGAAAATTCAAAATTATTTGCGTTCTAGAAAAGCGTTGTCTTCAAAGTACGTAGGGCAATAAAGAAACAGCGATTTTTGTTAAAATGGTGCATTAAAAAAGCAATGGTTTGAAAAAAACAAGTTATTTTCGGTAAAAAGAAATTGTAAACAATAAGTCGTAGACAAAATCGTAGACAATCGTAGACAACAATAAGGAAAAAGTTTACAACATATCAAAAAGCCCCTATGTACTTCGATGTAAAATGTTGTCGAAGGTAAAAAAAAAAAATCAAGTAAATCGGCGAAGAATTGGTGGCCACAGGACACTATCAGACAAAGGTGGCTCGCTTCGTCCAGCTTCAGTGCCGCCATTTTCTTACAAAAAGCTTGTGAAAAAAGTTTGTGAACATACTTGAAGAAATGTAGAATAAAGGTCACTAAACGGAATTTTAATTCAATTAACTGGGTATCCATAGAAAATTGTCGAAACTCACCTTTCTGTCGGGGCTTTAGACCGGTAGTTTCCCTTAAAGATGATTCGTTGCGTGGATTCTTGGTAATACTTGATTTAAGCAGCGGAAATAAGTCTGTGCACTTCTTAATATATGTATAATCGCTGCTTGCGTCGTAAATTGCCCGCGTAACCGTCTCGACGACGAGAGATGCGCCTATCGGTATTAGCCGGCTGCTCGTGTAACCAGCAGTAACCATCATTAACGTTCCTAATGAAAGAGGGTGAATAGCTAAATACGATACGCCACAGCGTCGACGGAGTCTTGGCTTGGGAGTCAAAGGCTGAAGTGGGCTTTCCTTTTCTATCTGTTTGTCTCTGTTTCTCTCTCTCTCTCTCTCTCTCTCTCTCTCTCTCTCTCTCTCTCTCTCTCTCTCTCTCTCTCTCGCTCTCTCTCTGTGTTTCGCCCCCTCGTTCGTTCTCTCTGTCTCTGCCGTTTCCGGTCTATGGGCAATGCGAAGAAGGAAATATAGTTAATATTCGCGAAAGAGAAAGAGGCACGGAATCTCGAGGCCATTGGTGGATGAAAACGGTATATACAGACGGAAACTCATTTCGGCACAAAGAACAGCATAAAATAAAAGAGCGTGCGAAAGGGCGTGAGGGGAAACGGAAAAAAACTTTTGAACAATTTTTTAATTAGAGGAAAATTCGACGGGTAAGAAGTCGAAGGAAGAATGAGTACAAGGCAAGAATAAATGCTTCTGAAACGAGAATCGACCGATTAAGGAAATGGCTGAAGATAAGATAAAGATGAAATAAATACAAAGATGAATAACGAGAATGATTTACAGTCACATTTATACAATGAGGCGTAAACGGATCTAAATAGAAAACAAAAAAACTGAAATCATAAATGTTCATTTCTATTTCCTCTACATCATTTTTCGAAAACTTTGCTTTGTCGATTCATGCGAACAAATTATAAAGAGGAATTATAGAAAGAAAAGTTTCCATAGCTAATTGCGATATTGTTTCCTTCCCAGTTATCTCGCTAGTTGTCAATTATTTTCGGTATTGCATCGCACGAGTCATCCCATGCTCTTCAGTACCTGAAAATAAAGAAAATCCTCTTTGACAGTCAATTAGTACTAGAAAAATCTACGAAGGGGACAACATGTCCAAAATTGAGTTAACGGAAAATTGAAGATCACGAGAGCGAGAGAAGATAAAAAGCAACATGATCCAAGGACAAAAAACCTAAATACAAAAAAAAATGTGTACAGTGGAATTCGATTTTTGGCTGAAGTTTAAGGGATCAAGTGTACCAGAGCTAGACAGAAATATACAAATATATACGTAAACGCTATACATACGCCATTTTGTTGTCCGATATACATAGATATCAACAAAGAGGTAAAGCGAGCGAAAGCTTCAGCAAGGATAGAACGCGCGATCGAGATGCGACGGGAGCAACAGAAAAACGTAAAAAAAGACGGTTGATGAAAAAAAACCACGTAAGGATGGCCGGGGGTAAGAATGAGGTACGTAGAGAGTACGAAGGAGAAGAGCAGAGGGTAAAGAGAAAAGAGAAGGAGATTGCGGCAGGGAGGCGGAAAGGGTTGGCTGGTTGAGAGTCACCTAGCTGTGATGGTGGTCGTGGTTCGTCTCTCCTCGACTCCTGGCTCGATCCTTCGTACAGTCCTCGGGCTTATTCCTTCTCTTCAGGCACTCACCTCGCTCGCCTTACCTCGGCCGGGTTACGTCCCTCGAGCGCCAGCCAGCCCTTCCGTGAGTGCAGCGACTCGGAACTCACCCTTCTCGCTGGGGTTGCAAACCTACCAAGGAATGGAATAGCAGGAAGGAGGGAGGTCAATGTCTGCTAACCCCAACCTTGCTTCCGGGAGCTGCATGCCGGGTGTCCTGAAACTCAGAATGTGTATATTCCTGTGTGTGTGTGGGTGTTGGGATATATACGTATAGGCAACTATAGGACTCTGGGCAGCCACCAGATTATATATACGTATATACGTCATCCGCTGCTACTGCCCGTTGGACCATGGCACAGTTGTATTATACGTATGTCAGCCTAGACGAGATTACGACGTCCATCAAATAGATTTCTGTCAGTAATAGGGTACCATTTGAAGTGCTATTCCAACGAACTTGAATGTTCATTCGACATCAGCTAATTGTGAGTGACATGATCCATAGCGAGCTCGACGTACCACTTTTTCTTTTCATCCTGACGCGTAAACGGATGAGAAGTGAAGAATGTTCGGTGAGGGTGTTTTCATTGAAAAAAATAGATTTGACGAGGTTGCTTAATGAGCACGCACACGCACAGATCGATTGGTAAACGTATGCACAGTTTAAATGGGATTTCATGGCAACACCGCGACTTCTTGAGGCCATGTGTTACACCGACCGAGCGGCCCTGACTGCGAGAGAGTTAGCGGATTTGCAGATTCCCAATGTTCTCCAAAACCGCTGATATTTCGGAAAAAAAGGAAAAAAAGTTCTTCCGCTCTGTTGAACGAAGAACAACATCTTTCTCTTCGTTTTCCCGAAATGCGATTCGTCTGGGAGAAAACTTTGCAATAAGATTTTTACTGACCAGACGTCTGAGCCATGTCCTTAAGGAGCCATGCCCTTTCGAGGCGGGCCGTATTTTGTGGACGCATAAGCAGAGCGCTTTTATATCGTTACTAAATTACAGTTACACTTAATAAAAATAAGTTACAATCAATTATTATACCTAACAATAAACTGGAATAAAAAATTTCTCATAAATTTTGTAGATTTAGACAACTTTACACTTTCTCTGAAAAGTCGCGGTTACGAAAATTCTTCTGCTACTGACATTTTTCTAAGTTTCATTATTAACATTTTTTTTTAACATTCGGTGACCCCCTATTTTTATTGTCGTTACGGAATCTGTCGATTTTTTTACATGTTATATCAGACATCTAGAGTTATTTAGTGTGTAAATCGTTATATACACTGGTAGAATTTTTTTTTGTTATATTATTAACTAGATTGCCTCTATTTGATTTTTTGAAATTTAAATAACTAGATTTTTCGTTAAATAAATTTTTTTCTATTGCATTCCATTATTAAAATTATTTATTTTAAATATATTTATTTATTCCAATCAAGATCTATTTAATATCGTTTAATAACGAAATATTTGATTTATTCCTAATAAATCTGTGATTAGCTTTTATCTGGTAGTATAAGACAAAAAAGACAGACAGAAAAATGGTACACGATTCAGTCTCTCAAAAATCTCATGGCTTTGTTTTCATTAGAAGACTGTTGCAACATTCTGCAGTTGATGAAGAGGGTTTGTCTTTCTATACATGAATAGTCGCGCCTGTTAATAAAAGGCATGACGATACCTTTCTTTTTTTCCATATAACAGTCTTGTTATGGAAAAAAAAGAAAAAAATAACTTTTTTTTCACCGCATTTTGATGTCATTAACCTATATTCCTTTCTCGTATTTATGCGATATATCGCTTTTTATCTTTATTTGTTTAATTTGAATATATTTAATATTTAAAAAGAATAACTTGAACAAAAAAAAATATTTGACACAAATAGGGTCGTAGTAGTCGGTGAGACATGGAAAAAACCTATTTGATTTAAATAGATCCCATTAAAATTTGAAAAAAAAATTCTTGTCAGTGTAGTAATGTTGCCAGCATGTCATCTCTTCAAAGTGCTGTCTAAAATAGACGTTTTTTAAAGTCGTAATTTTTTGTTAAAAGTTCGGTAACCTTACTTGAAATTTGACCAGTATACTGTCATGTGTTCTTACACCATTGTAGACATAAATCAGTTAATTGTTAAATATTCAGTTTCGTGAAAGGAATGCTTTAGAAAAGCGATCTTCCTGCTCTGGCTGATGCGTCGGAAACGCTTCATTATCGCCTTTCTAGAAAACGAAAAGGCAGTGAAAAACTGGTCGCCCCTGGTATATTCTAGATCGTTAAATTCTTAATAAATAAACCCGCGCAAATCCTGCCCTATCGGTTTTCAATATTGCCAGAATTCGCGAGGTATTCGCAAACATCGTAGAAAAAACACGAGTCCCGGGTGTGTTAGTTCACGACGGTGGCCGCAGTGGTTGGAGTATATGAGAGTGCGCCTGAATCCGAGATTCATATATGTCGACACACGAAACCCCGATGATTACTCTGTATACATCCGACCCATCGGTAAAAACGGAAGCTCCAAACCCATCATGGGTCTGCATCCCCTTGCGATCGAGGGGTTGAACGCGGGCAAGGTTCGGGATTCATGGTGCGGGAGAAATAACAGCTTTCGGGACTTCCTGCCACGTTCCGAAAACATTACCGTTAACTCGCCGTTGATTTCGGAGATAGAATCCGACGGAGCAATCCCTCGCGCTTTTGGCACACCCACATTTCGAAGTTGGATAGGGTTTATCGGCGTGCCGTTGCTTGTGAAATCGCTGGTATAACTTTGTTTAGAAATACACGGAAGTGTGGTGGATTGCAAGAACAACATCTATTGGATATTCAATTACACCTTTGATGATAATGTTATAAGAATTTTTTTGTCATTCAACAGTTGGATTTATCCCGATTGACATTTGGTGGAATGTCTTTTGATAGTCTGAATGTTTCGTCTTTTGCATACCATCCAAGTGACAATGGAGAAGGCATGTCTGTTGAAAGAATGTGGCCAGGATTTGTATGATACCAATGCGTGATGTCACCAAACGTTCGGATGTTCAACAGGCACATCTTCACATCGGCACGTTCACTGGCCGTAAAAGCTGGCGTATTATATTTCGTTATCATTGTTATTTTATTACACATTCGATACATTAGTCAAACGTTTACAGCGGATGCACATTACGCACTGGCACCTTTGTGAGCCGCGCGAATGCACCAGAAACATAGAACCGAGATACGAGATGAAGCGCCGTCTGTTGATTGCCATCGCTATATGGGATTTTACCAGAGAGAGAGAGAGAGAGAGAGAGAGGGAGAGAAAGAGAGCTAGAGAGAAAGATGGAGAGGGGGGTGTTGATGAGAGCAAAACCTACGGTCCGATAGTCTATGTTTTTGAATGCTGTGCGAGAGTCAGCGTCATTCCAGTAAATACACCGCTGATACAGCTTTACGCCCTCATCGTGGTTCGTTTATACGTGTTACCCTCGACCAAAATCCTTCCGGATGAGCGTATGCGAGAGTACGGCGGCCTATGTATGCACAATCTTTGTAAACCTCGACAAAACCAAAAAATGAAGCTTCATCATGAATGACTTCATTTATTGAAATAATATAAGACTTTTATGAAAGTTTTTTTTCTGAAATTTTGTCAAATAAAAAACCTGTTCATCGAAAAAATAATAAGTGATTGACTTACGCAATGCATATTCATATATTAGGTGTGTTCATTTATTTTAAAGGATTTTTAAGAGATGGCCTAACTAGTACTATATAGAATCGGGTCATATCGTTACTAATTTTGCATCAAAGCATCATCACGTGACTTTAGTTTCCAGTGTGTGTTAATTTGCCGAAGTACAAAAGATATGATTTTTTTTGAGCGTTGAAATTATCGAATTTTGTGTCAACAAAACGCAATTTGCGTTTTGATTATCAGAAAGATGGCAAAAAGTAGTGGCTAGCGATAGACAATATTTTGAATGATCAATTTGTAACAATTTTTTCACAATGCTGTATTTTTTTTTTAATCTCTTCAAATTAATGCACACTTCTAATATATTTATATACATAAATATATTAATTATACTAATTCGTTAATTTCTTAATGAAAATATGATTGAATAATTATTATTAAAAAGGTAGTAAATTGGTCCGACATATAATGAAAAATGTTCCATATATAGTTCACTTACTTGTAAATGATAGTTTTATAAACATATATATCTGATCATATGTCAGAAAGGAATCGTCGAATTGGAGTAATCAATTACCGCGTAATAATGTAAAAAAAATGCAAATATTTCCTGGACGATTTTAAAAAATAGTTGACAAATAAACTATGCACTGTTTGGATAATGAAATATCGATGCCGTACATAGTATAAATATAAATTTATACGCACACATATATTTATTTCCTGAGTTCCAACGTAAAGCCATGCGAGTTTTTCCGTATTACTCTTCCCAATTGAACCCTTTTCTATTATTCCCTATCCGCCCTTCACTAATTAAATCTAACTTTCGTTGCGTCCACAGCCGGCTTAAGCTACTTGCAATTGCCGAGGGTACGGGGAAACTGTGGAAAACTCGTACCGGTATAGATGGTTCCCATATTCTTTTGACTCTTCGGTGCAAAGACTTTGAGGCAGTATTCTAGTCTAGAGGCCTAAACTTCGGGCATTCATTCACTATAGTCTTTTAATTGATTTCTCAAGAAAGCACAACGAAATTTTTGTGCGGAAAAATAAAGATTGAAAAAGTTATGAGCCTCTAAATATGGCTGTAAAAAAAAGGTTTGAGGCGGTTGGCATGATTCCAATGCTCCCATTCATCTCAAACAGAAATAAAACCAATTTTCTTTATCAATAAGAATGTCATTATGGCGGGCACCATAAAAAACAACTTTTAAATGGCGGCTGTCTGAAAAAAGTTAATTTTTTCCCTATATTTTTAAAGATTTTAATTTTTTTTAAAATAGTATTCATAATAATTTTGCATATCCCGAGGTAGGGATCATAGAGGGATGTATACTGAAGGTCCATACCAAATTTGAAGTCAATCGATTGAAAAGAACTCGAGATTTTATGTCAACCAGGATGAAAAAAAAGCTTCGAGAAAAACGCGTTAAAAATTTTTCATACATTTTCAGACAACTGCAACTATCTAAGTGGTATAATAGTATGATATACTAACGTTGTATTAATCGGTCATTCCGGTCTTGTAAAGTGCGCCTTCCTCGACTTCGTAATGATGATTTTCTAAAGCTCGCTCTTCCTTGCGAGCAGTTCTAGCATCCTTAGAAGCTCCTGGACAACTTTGTGAATATTGGGAATTTCGAAATTTCCTTCTTAGGACGTATTCTTAAGAGTCTCTACTTTTGAAAAATAAAAAAAATCGACTTTTTCGAGTTTCTTGTCTAAAGTACTGCCTTAAATCAAGTATCTTCACCAAGGTCTCTGAAGTATTGGCCTTCCGCTTACTGGTTGATCTTCCTAAGATCAACCAGGCTAAGCGGTCACCGCTCCGAGTATCAACCATGCACAACGCTGCTTAACTCGGAGTACTACCTTAATATTTCGGCCTCCCTTAACATTTCAAGGATCGTCTTTTCGCTCGTGCAACCATTGCTACTAATGATTTGGCTTCTTTTTCAGCGCTTCAGTTCATAAAACAATGTTGATCTAGAATGCACTTCCAAGAGAAATCCCGATCAACGAGAATACGAGAGGCACTTTTTAACAAATTTAATTCAAGGGCGCCTCAAGCACTGTAAGTTCATGAAAGTAACAACAGTGCCTTCTGAGAAGATTTGAGTGACTGTCAAGTACACGCGCTTTTTATAGCGCACAGGTATATATGTTTATTAAGACTGCCTCGACGGTCAGGGCGCTACTGTGGCGTGGAAGGGAATGAGAAAAGAAGGGAAGAATAACGTTAAAAAAAAAACGAAGAAAACAGTTCTTTCATAGGAAGTTATTATTTTTCTTAATTGTTGATACGAGAGATTGTTTTTTCGACGCAGCGCATATTCAACGAGAAAAAAAACCTTGTAAAAGAAATTTTGCCACACACGATAAAGCAACTTGCTGGTAGAACAGACTTTGTCGCCGACGGATAGATGAAAAATGTGTAAATTTTTTATTTGCAAGCTTTTTCCATTCAAATAGTGTCGTTATCACGAGGTTTGACGTTAACGCTCAGCTGGACGATGAAAGCGTCATCACTGAGGTCAAGCTTTTGCATTTTCCGTGGAGCTTTGACATCGTTGCTCTCATCGCCCTTCATCGATTAAGCGTTGCTGTCCACTGGGTGCCGCTTTCACACGTCACTGGCTAACTCATACACATGAAAGAAACGAGAATATCGGCTGCCGTGAATACATGAAATCTCACGAAATTGCATTATGGAGTGGTACAGCTTCGAGTTGAAGCTTTGTATGAAAATCTCTACCGGATATATACGGTTACGTATGGGTCGTTTCTAGCTCACAGTTTCGCCAATTCTGTCATGTGCCAGTTATTCTATTTGGCGCTACCTTTCATTTGGTATGAAAAGGGCCCAACCCTTTGGCACGAGCATTGTACCACGTTTTTTTTCGCTTACGAATGAAACTTTAATTTTAGTTCAGTTTTTTCTTTTCTCTCACTGTTCAATAAATGTTTAATGAATGCCGTCTATGTTTCATAAAACATAGTTTTGTGAAGAACGGAAAAAAGTTCGCCGTAGCGCAGTGGGCGATCTTCACAAAAATGATCAGCACTCGATCAGTTTTTGAAATGTTTACAAAATTTTTATTGCGAATTAAAGTTAAGATCCCAGGCTGTAAGCCTATACAAAAAAAAATCGTATTTTCTAAATTTCAAGCTCTTGCAGACCCCTCAAGTTGTGATGTTAAAGGCTCGCAAGATTTTTCGTGGAGTGCCTTATGTAGGCAGAGAGATGGGTTATAGTCGTACTGTGCCGAGAGTCCCGCGTGAAAAAATTACTTCTCTTGCATTGAAGGCAACCAGGAAGAGTGATGTCCATGAAGGCAGCGTAATACGGCTTTATCTATTACTCGTAGAACCGAGGTAACCTGAACTTCATGTACCAACCACGGTCTTACATACAGGTCTGACAACAACGGTAGTAGGGGTAGGCACACGCGGTGAGGTCGTTTTTTTATTTCGATTTCTACCGCTTGGTGCGCGACGGCAAAGGGAAGTGGTGTGCGACGAAGCGAGAAACAGCTCTTCTGTCTCTTTTCCTCATGACCGTAGCGCATGCACCGAAAGCAATAAAAAATAATTTGTCAATAAAAAAATAACGATGATTACCGTTATAATCATTGTAATTGAGATTTTCTGTATATACCGAAAGTTTATTTCAATAACTAAGCGGCTGCGATGGATTCGAAAATCGCTAGAATTCGAAAATCGAGTACTTAGAGATTTTTCACACCCATAATCTTTTGAAATATAATTTTATAGGTACTAAGGTATATTTTTAACAAACAAAAAATTGATTTTTGGAAAATCCTATAGTGGCCTAAGGCCTTAACAATAAGTATGTAGCACTTGGCGTCTCGAGCTAATCAATCAAACGAACTCTGCAAATTTCACCATACATAATGCTGGTACATAGCAGAGCGAGTATCTTCCAAGCAAACTTTGTCTTCTACCAATATTATTTATACATTGTTCAATATAAAAATAATTATGAAGAAAAAAATACGACACACTCGCAGCACTTGGTTGGCTACCTTTCGATTTCGTTGAAACGTGAAGGAGATGGAGCGGAAATATGTGATCGGGTAAAAGTTTGGGTATGCGTACATATTAGCAGTGGGAAAAGTCGTGTGTAATATACGAGCGATGTTTAGGGAAGCTCGATGGTTGTTGAAGTCTCTCACTTTTCTTATATATGATCTAAGCGCGTATATCACGAGGTGAATATATTACGTTCGTAGGTTTGTGTGTGTTGTACCGAAGTCTACCGTCGATATCGAACATTCCAGACTATATTGTAGTTATGCAATAATGATGTGTATAACGAACTCTCAACGATGGATATGCATAGGCAGGGGTGCACGATGTGGCCAGAATCCTGTCCGGGATATTCCGGTACTCGTTCCGATAAATGTACTCTCTGTCCCTCCCCATCGCTTCTTCTCACCCTTGTTCTCTTCCGTTCCCTTGCTTGGGATCTCTCTCTCTCTCTCTCTCTCTCTCTCTCTCGGTCTCTCTCTCTCCCTCTTTCTCTTTCTTTTTTCTCACGCTCCCGCTCTTTCCTACCGCTACCTTTTTCTTCATCACAATAGATATATATCACGCTCCACCCTGTAGATGATACCACTGCCCCGGTGTATCCCCCGGCGCACTATAATATACCACTGTATTGGGCAAATAATGTGTTATCCCCTCGGGTCTTCGTGTGTACTTAGGCTCCGATATCTATTGGCCGAATCGATCTCGTGTAATCACTTGCGTATGGTTGACTATTTCTTATTCTCTTTTTTGTGAAGTTATATCAGTGCCCAAAGAAATTACATGTTGCGTAACATAGCTGGCAGGAAAAAAAATCGTTGAATTCTGTAAGTTTATTCGCCTAGGTTGTGCTTATTCCAAAAAAAAAGTGGTCCATTTGTACGTATGTTTTTCGAACAATATTTCAGGTCCGAGCTCGAAAAATAAATGTTACATTTTGATCCTTTTGGGGGTTTTCCGATTACTCACTTTTCGCAAAAATATCATCTGGAACAATAGAAAGTTTTATATTTTTGTTGAAACAATATTGTTGATAAAACGTGTCCCAAAATGATCTGATATTTTGATTTACTAATAAAACGTATTATTTATCTTAAGTTCGAATATTTTTATTTCAATATAAGGTATAAACATGGAGGTTATGTGTGGAACACAATATCTGTGGTCTATGGATCATTGGAATACACTTTTTCTTCGAGAAAACCCGAAAAAAAGAAGTCCAATGGCGTCAAATCGCACGATCTTGGTGGCCTATTAACATCGTAGCGGCGCGAGATAACACGACCATGAAACTTCATTTACAATAATTGCATTGTTTCACATTGCATTTTCACAATTTCTATGCGTTTCTCGATCGTGTAATTCTCCATGACTAAACCTCAGCACTTCCTGATGCCAGTTTGTCAAAGATTAGTACTCTAGGTTCATCACAAAAAAAATGGCACGCAATTTGAAATGTCAGGTCATTGTGAGACATCCTATATATTCGAGAAATGTTTCATTTGGCGATTAATTGGATTTGAATTTGATTCTTCTGGCTGGATTTCGAAACGTCCGTTTGTAATATTTATTTATTTAAATAAAACGATTAACTTTCACTCTCTTTTGAAGCGTCTAAAGGTGATGTTGGCATGGATTTACGATGCTTCCAATATCGAATACTTATCGATACGAGACAGACAATATTCAGCCACCACATTTTTGGTATTTGTGCACGTACGTACACGAAGATAGAGCCGCACCGTATATTCGACTAGCAGAGCACGATCTATGTATAAAGCAGTTCATATATCACGAAGCCCGGAATTTTAATGTCACTCTTGATTGATATTGACGTGCATGGAGAAGCCTCGAAAAAATGTCAACCGAAATGATCGATGCGTATCGTCTGTAAAAATGAAGAGATCGTATAAACGTAAATGCCAAATGCAGGAATATTGTTTCTGCATTGACCTGAACCCTTTTCGCAAGATTATATTCTCCTATGATCTTCCGTATATTGTATTATCTCTCCAACTGTGTCGTGAACAGCGATTGCAGAATTGCTATCGTCACAAGAGCTCGACCCGATTTAATAATTCGATTGATTAAGCAAATTAGCGGTAAATCCGGAAACGCCAGCCTCTTACGATGTGAATAAAATAAATTATCGTTCTCAATCGAGACGCGTTGTCAAGCAAGGCAAATTTTAACGTATGTAAGGCGTTCATTATTAGATTTGTGAGAATTCGTCGTCTTACCCATTATTCTGCTCATCCGTCACTTCGTTGTGTTAAATTTATTATCCCGACTGCGATTTCTGGCGACGGTGTTTGCGAGATAGGTCAGATCGTTTACTTAAGGTGATTATAATACTTGGGCTGATTCGTTTATCCTTAATGGAAGAGGGAGACTGGGTTAGGTACGAAGAGCTTTTACAAGCAGCCCGTCTGACCTGGTTTTGGAATATGTACAATTCGGATATATGTATATATAGATATACTTAAATATCTACCGACATATATATGTATTAATGTGTGAGTGTTGTTATGTATGCGACCCCATACCGAAACGAAGTCACCACCATCCGCTGTAAGGCAGCTTGGTGAACTATAATGCAAGTAATAACACCGATTAGAGCGGGACCTAATGAACGTAGCTATGGAACTAGGATTAGCCGTTAAGCAGAGTCATAAAGTCTTCCTTCTAGAGGTCGCGGCTATTGCGGCATCGGATTATACGTACGAAAGACCGGGTTAAAATATATGTATATATTGGATTAAAATCAGTTCAATATTACTAATTGTAAGTCCTTCGACTCTCGTGGAAAAGTACGCAATTTCAGAGCTGTCAATCGTGTCTCGTTTCCCTTCGGAGAAATGATAGATTGGGTGGAATCGCGAATCCACGGACGATAAAATAATACAATATGGCGGAAAAAAAAGTTTCTGCCAATAGGGGAATTTACGTCAAAGATTTTCTCTATCCCGATCTCATACTTTCCATCTTCCTTTATTTTTATTATTTTATTTTTTTAATTTTGAAGAGATTGCTTTGCGAGCTACGCAACTGTTTTTTAAGTTAACTGATGAAAAACTCATTTAAAGACCAGAGTATGTGTAGAAAATCAGCAAGATATCATTTATCAAAGTTCACCCGGCGAAGAAACTTGGGTTAGAATGAATCTGCGTTTCTATAGTTGCATAGGCGTTTCATTTCCGGTTTCTTTCTAATATTACGATTCTCCGGTGGGTTTTTGAGAACTAGAGTGAGTTTTGTATCAAGTGAAGATTTTTTTTTGCCTTTTGTGTCCGTTTCTTGTGATTAGTATACGTCGGACTATGTGCCGATTCGTACTATCGACAACTTGCCGTGAGGGCTCTCATTTTTGGACTAGACTGAACTGACAAAAAAAAAAATTTGATTTAAATAGAATCTATTTAAATCGAATACGTTTTTCTTTGTCTCACGGCCTACTACGACTCAATTTTTTTCAAATATTTCTTTTTATTTGTTCAAGCTATTCCTTTTTAATTCTAAATATATTCGAATTAAATAAATAAAGATAAAACACGATATATCGCATCAATACGAGAAAGGAATATAGGTTCATGACATAAAAGTGCAGTGAAAAAAAATTGAATTATTTTTCTTTTTTTCACTAACAAGGCTGTTATTTGGAAAAAAAAGAAAGCTACCTTCGTGCCTTTTATTAGCAGCCGCGACTATTTATATTTAGAAAGACTAATCCCTTTTCCTCAACTGGAGAATGTTACAACAGTCTTCTGATGAAAAAAAAGCCATGAGATTTTTGAGAGACTCAATCGTGTACCATTCTTCCGTCTGTCTCTTTTGTCTTATACTACTAGATGAAACCAAATCACAGATTTATTAGGAATAAATAAAATATTTAGTTATTAGACCATATTAAATAGATCTTGATTCGAATAATTAAATATATTTAAACGTATGATTATAATAATGGAATGAGTTTGTAAAAAATTGATTACACGAAAAGTCTAGATAATTCAAATTTTAAAAAATCAAATAGACGCATCTAGTTAATATCAATGGAATTTTTCTGTTAGTGTGTATTTGGTCACCAAATCTGCGTTTTAATTACAACGCTCAAGTTCCATAAACGTAAGTATTGAAATTAATTTCTCGTTGTACAATTGTGATACAGCGTTAACAATAAGGCAAATTTTAGCTAAATAGAAAATGTAACGTTATGGACTTAATACTCGAATAAACTGAAGGATGAGGAGCCGAGTTTACGGAATGAAAAACTCCAATCGGTCGAAAAATAATGTTACGTCTTATTATCAGTATTGTTAACGTGGACATTGAAAACACATTATCGAATTGTTTCAACCAAAATGCAAAGGCTATTAGGAGTTTCGAAACAACACGTGAATATCGTTTGTTCGTGAAATTACACTTTTCATTGAGACTCTTCACTTTGGAAAAGTGACAAGCAATCAAGGATAACAAACAACTTTTTCAACGTTTGTATTTATTATTTGAGATCGATGAACAATGAAAGTCATAAACTTCTGGCGAAAAATCACGAGCGGTGAGGTAAACTATATTCTCTTTTATTAATGCACTCTATTATTTCAGGCCATAAATAATTCATTAAAAAAAAAAAGAAATCCCAAACCGAATTTTCGCACGGCGGTCAGGGCTGGTCGGAAGTTCGCCGCTACACAGACAACGATAAATATTCAACACAGCGAGACTTGACTGCAAAATCTCTTTGTCATAATCGATTCGTAATATTCGTTTGATGCACCGACAAACGAAAAATATTGTTTGTTATACTTTCTTTGTTGCCGGCATTTTTCTCGTTTAATCTTCATTCCGCAGTGGAATATGAAAATACGGGCTCGCATAGCCTTCAATAGGGGACGTTCACGCCTCATCCCTCTCGTTCGCCGGGTGGTAACGTCGCGCGATTTACATGAGAAGACAAAAAAGTCGCACCCGGGAGGCGAGAGAAATAGTGTGAGAAAGGTTGTCAGTGATGTTTACTATGTACAAATATATATATATATATATTCGAGTCCCGAAAGACTGTCGGATAGTGGTGCTCTATATATATATTTATCGGTGGCCGACTGACAAAAGGGCCTAGTCCGTATTATTTTGCGCATTAAGTATTTCTGGCTAAGCCCTTTTCTTTCGCTACATTGGTCGACGTCGCGAAGAGCCTCGTGAGCTTTTGCTTGCCTCACAGTCTAACACCGTTCGACTTCTTGCTGAACGAGAAACGAGCGAGAGGGATGGATATATGGAGGCGACAACCACTAATACACAGAGAGCCCATCGGCAACCAGGAGAAGAGAGCTGGCTCAGCTCGAACTCCCTTCCCGTACAGTGTTTTGCATTTTACAATGGCAAAGATATTATGTAAAGCGTGCCCATACATATACATAAAGGTAGACCAAGAATGAGAGCTGTACAGTAAAACCCGCACACATCTACACAAATACATGTTAATGTGTGTACATATGTATATTATGTATATATGGGGTACTTCGCGTCAATTCAACCTGACTGCGTTCTTCGCCATTTTTGTATTCTATCGTCCTTTGCCCTGCGGAGCAACCCCGGAAACACTCGACATCTTTTTCACATTTTTTTTTTTTTCGAGGAAATAGTTTTATCGTTAACTAGCTGTTACTCATGACTTCGTCCGCATGGACTTTAGAATTTGATCGAGAGAGGAGATAAACAAAGAGTGAAAAAAATGTAAGAAATAAAGACAGAAGAAGAGTGGCGTATTTCTCAGGCATGGTGGATTGACTGACTGACTAAGGTATGGGGTGGGAAATTTATGGTCTTCGGCAAGCACATACAAGTTTTGAGCACTCGATACTCTGGAACAGCCGACATATAGTTGACCATGCGAGAAGCTAATCCTTTCTTAATGTCAAATTTCGTGACACTAGACACTAGTGACTACGTAGGGGTGAGTGGGGTACAATGTATCACGGGGTACTGTGAGCTAGATGCAATTTCTCGGAGGTTTGTAGCTCGTAAATGCCGATTTTTTTTTTTGTGTTTGACCGTGATTTATATTTGGTTTCGTCAGGCCTAAAACAAAGTCGATAGCAGCTCACAAATAATTATTGAAAATTAAAAATTGATTTGAGGCTTGGAAAAAAAATATTTTGCTCGTCGGAAGAACGTAAAATATAACGTAACTTTCTGTAGCGGCTCGGGTTTTCAGTCCTAATCGATAGTTTTATTATTCACAATGAGCTCAGTGACTTGTGTTTCTCCATTCGTAGTTTAATTAATAGTTATTTTCATCAATAATCAAATATTTAACTAGTGGGGTACAATGTATCACCGAGATGTGGGGCACAATGTCCCGACTCCCAATGAAGAAACAAAGAAGTGACGACGCTCCGAAGAAGCGCGATGTGTCACGGGCCGCTGTCAACGACGTGCGATTTCTCGGAGGTTTGTAGCTCGCAAATTCAGAATTTTTTTGTGTTGGACCGTGATTTATCTGTTATCTATGTTATCTATTTTAGAAAAATATAAAAGTTTCAACCGCTTCATTGTACTCTACGTTTCGCAGTAGTTAACACACTGTACCTACCTATACGATACATTTTACCTCACCCATGAGGTACAATCAGCCAAGCCGCAAATTTTTTTCGAACCCATTATTTTGGTATTTTTAATCTTTTTGCAAAAAAATATGGGGGCTCCATTGTACGCTCAAAGGTTTATAAAATCGGTTATGGCCTTCTCTTTCTAATCAGACTACCTTGATTAGAGTAAAAATTGGTTAGAAAAAAAGTGGCACACTGTACCCCACCTTCCTCTATGCCAAGATGAGGAATCTCGTTCGTTTTTTGTTCATTACCGCGAGAACTTCGAGTCTAAAAACAATTCTGGCTTGACAAAAGTGATTGGGTTCCTCACGCAGACCTCCAGTATCTGTTGAATAATTACTACAATACGTACCTAAGTCAATTCCCTGACCATTGTTAGAACAACTGGCGAATTATTGAATTAATTGATAGAAACGTATGCCCAACAATACGATTAATATAAAGAAGTCATCTTTACAGACGATTTTGCGTAACTTCTGCTCGAGTTTCTGAATATGGACGTTCGCGCTTATCTTACTCCAATTAAAAGCAGGAACAACATCTTTTCGAGTGCGTTTGTAAATTTGAATGGTTCATTCAAAATTTTAAGAGGTTTCTCGAGATATCCGAGCTCCAATGAATTCTTCGAGCTTGTGACGGCAATTGACGTTTGAAAGCTGGGCCAGTCACTTTGCAACGTACGCCAGGATCGCTCTGAGTGTAATTTGCTCTTGGATCAAAGGAATCGCGACGAGGAACTTGAGGACACATATATAATGGTCGCTGTCGTCGAAGGAACGAAACAACGAGTACCCGGTGTCGCTATACAAGACAGGCTATTTCTGCGATACGATAATATTGCCAGAGTTGAACAAAAACCTGAAGGTGAAAATGCGCACTCACGAGGGTATTGTCAAGTCGTCGGAAGTCTTGACCAGGAACGTGATTCGCCGTAGTGATTGTAGAGAGGGGAACGTCAACCGCGCCAAGCGTTTGATATTACTTCGTCGATTTAGCGTCTTTAGTTTCGACAAGAGGTGGTATCATATTCAGGCTTGGTTCATCAGCTCTCTGGAGCAATGATATAGATCGCGTAATGAGGGAATTGCCCAATGATTTTCCGGCAGGTCTTCACCCCGTTGATCCGGCTGACCTCTGATAATAGTTTCATATGCAAAATTGAAGACGATACTTTGCAGTTTACGAACGTTTAAGGAACCTTCGTGACGGCGAATCAACTGACGCATCATCAAACTTTGTGATGATTTTTGCCGCGCAGCTTGACGGAACTGATCGTGCATGAGAATGTGTGTTTGGTCAAGTCTTTCTCCAGATTTAGAAATAATTGGACTGTCTTAGCTTTCTTAGGAATAACAGGACATTCCGTCAGGCTGAGCTTTTTCGTCCTGACGGAAAAAAAACACACAAAAAATATCGACTGAGGTTCCTTCTAATATCTCGAATCTTGGCTAACCTAGGATCACTATTAAACTAATTTAACCAGCCTGGAAAAAAGTCCGTGTTCAACGATCTCTCGAGTGTCGAATATCTCAACGCTGCTTTCAGCTATAAGATTACCAAAATAACGAGGGACCCTGGTTCACGGCCCGGTGGACATACCTACTGCTAGAGCTATATTTGGATTTTAATGTAATCCAGAGCTTGGAAAAAGCCACACTTCCCAATGTGTCAAAGTCTTTTTTAGCTCTCAGAGAAAATAAAATTACGAAGATTGAGAAGGGAAGATTGGCTTTCCCACATCTTCGAGAGTTCAATTTACACGACAATTTGTCGAGCAATCTATATCGTGTTGCTTTCGTGAGTTTGGAAAAACTGAGGTGTCTGTTATTAAAAGGAAACCAAGGTATGAGCAAGGTTGACACAAATTCTATAAGCAACTGACAAATCAATTACACATATCGCATTCACGAAAAAAAGTGCGCCAGAGCGTTCTTTATCTTCAACATCAAAATCATTCTTTATGAAGCATCTAAACCCATCTCTGCATGTTGTTTCCGTCAGAGCATGGTCACCATACGTCTTAACGAGAATTCTGTGTGCTTCAGCTGCAGATTTTTTTAAAATAAAGTAGTGCGGTAAAATTCCCGGCAAATACTCTTTTTGTAGCACGAAATTTGACATGTTTAACACTATGAAAAAAAGTTGTTTAAACTTCGGCGAAATGACATACACTGAATTTCAAGCTTGCTTATAGTACTTCTTTATAGATGCGTTACCATTTTAAACTACACGCACGCAGTTCTGGTAACATCATCTGTTGGAAAACAGCGAGAACTTATTCAACGTTCCAAGAAATATATATATTATATATATATATATACAACACATATAAACATACACTACTGAAAAAGACAGTGCCTCAATTTTAGCAAGGCTGTTATCTTTAACGCACGTTGTAAGAGCCCTTGATACTTATCTATACGAGCCCATTTAAACGTGACGCATTGTCTCCGACGAGTTCCATCTCGTAGAGATAATCCGTATGTATATATGGTCTACTTCCGGGTGAAAAGGTATCTTTTTCAACGAGATGGTTTCGATTTAAAAGAAACATACCTTTTATATAAAATTCATAGTTTTTATGCAGAAAAAAGTACGTTGCCATTATAAATATTACTGTATGTGTGCGCGCGTTGTAAAACGTGTAATATTTCTACCAGGTGCAGGAAAAGACTCTTCTCATACGATAAAACTTTTAAATTAAAGCGAGCTACTTGTTAGTTTTGTTTAATAGTTCATATTCTTGGTTAACAGTGATTAAGAATTTTGAATCAAAGAAAATGGACAAATGTTTGCAGCGTCAGGCTAATTTTTTTTCTCAATAAAGGGCCTCAATTTTTGACGCGTTGATTTGAAAGGAGGACGCCATGTAAAGAAATCAGACGGAGAAAGAGGAATTGCGCAGACAATGTCGATCGCCCGTATGAAATACTGAAATCATAAATTATGAAAAAAAAGTTATTCGCACTCGATCGTTTGACGTCAACCAGCGCTGCCAATAACTGACAGGCCTGTAGACTGGATTGCACAGACGCACCATATTGATGCGTCGAGATCTACTTACCTTCAGTGCAATTACCGTAATCCACTTACGTAGATATTGATGAACTCGGTGGCGCAGAGAGGGAGGGAGAGAAAGACTGAGAGAGAGAGAGAGAGAGGGGGGGGGGGCGGACCCTGGTGACAATGGAGACATCCGTACGGTCCTGTAGTCGCGCCAAGTTTTCAGCTATAACGAAGAGACCATGTACCGCGAAACGACGAGGTGAAAGAGGGATGACGATGAGCGACGTAAATCCCACAATACATTGAAGGTCGTGAATCGAGGGCTTAGATTTCCTGGTCGGCATTACGCTCGTTGAGTCTCACAGAATCGACTAACCATGCGGTTTTAAAATACACACTTTTGTAAAAGTAACGTACATATATAATGCACGTATTTGGTCATGATGGGTACGATCGAGAAGACCCAGAGGCGTTTCTACTTGCAGCATTCGTATCTAAGTACCGTCAGCCCAAGGTTTTGTAACCAACTGTATGACGTCATAAAATGGGTAATTCTCCCTCAACTATATACCACATCTTTTTATATTCTTTTCGTCCTTCCTGTATAACCCTCCCTCTCTTTATATCATTCCCTCCTCTTCGTAACCACCTACCGTTTTCTCTTTCTCCCGTATATTTTCTCCCTTTCACTACCTACTTTCGATCTCTCTTCGTCGCGTCTTCGATATATAGGACACAACCAACGTGGAACGCATACTGAAAGGCCATTCTGCGAAGGATAAAAGGTCTTTTCGAGGTGAAATGAAGCTTTGCTTGTCGCGTTTCTTGCTATTTCTGTACATGGAATTTCTGACCGCTGTCTTGCGATGAGAATTAAAATAATTTTGTATTTTCATTAATGGCTGACCCAATGGTGGGAAGCTCTGTCTTCGTCTTCCAATGATCTTCCCAACAAAAAAGCATTGTCGTAGGGATCCAATTGGATTCTCATACTTGTACCTACTTCCTGATAGAGCTCCAATAGGTCGTCGCATTGGATCTTTGTGCTAAAACGTCACGCTCGAACATTAGATTCTAAAGGAGATTGGAATCATTGGAGTCCAATGTACGAATCCAATTCGAATCCTAAAGGATTTCCACATTATCAAACGAAATCCGATACGATTTTTGATGAATCCGATTGCATTCTGTACGTTGAATTTTCTGAACAAAATATATATATATATACTACCGGCGAAAAGTTTTTTTTACGACTTGTACCCTTTCTCGAAAACGACCATTTTTCGCCTTTTTTTTTCTGGTGGACCCCGTTTACAGGAAAAAAAATTATTTTATGCATTTCTTCGACCGGAATCATAAAGGGGGAAGCTCAAACTTCAATATTGTTTTTTTTTAAAGCTTCGTACGATTTTTTCTAAACATATTTTGATTTTTTTTAAAAGAGATAATTTGAAAAAAATCTAAATATCTTTAGAAAAAAAATCGTACGAAGCTTAAAAAAAAAATTAAATTGAAGCTTAGGCTTCCTTCTTTATGATTCTGGCCAAAGAAATGCATAAAAAAAATTTTGTCTGTAAACTGGGTCCACCAGAAAAGGAAAAAAGGCGAAAAATGGTCGTTTTCAAAAAAGGGCAGTAGTCGTAAAAAAAATAGTAAAAAATTTTCAAAAAAAAACTAAATGAAGGTGAACGCCTCCCCTTCAAAATGCCGTTTATTAAATTCATTTATGTAAACTATCGGCGAAATGGCATAAAAAATCGTTCCGGAACTTTTTTGGATTTTTGTTCAGAAACTTTTCGCCGGTAGTGTATATACAAAAAGAGTTGATCTCAAAAAACGATAAATCTTATCTTGAAAAAGTATAAATTGCTCAAAAAGGTATATCTTGAAAATCGTTTTGATTAAAACCATTGAAAATTCACTGTAATTATCGCTTGTTATTGATATCGTCTATGTTCTTGAAGCGTGCAGGTTATTTTTTAAGCGCCGAGATTTTGCTCGTGACTTTTCACTTAATTTCGATTCGAACGTGGTAAGAATTCACAAACGGCGTTCATCTGGGAACAGTGGAAAATCAAATTGGATCCCAATGACGAGTCCCTATGTGCGGTACCCCTAACAAATCTCTACAGAGATGCGGGTGTATCTTGGAACTCCTCAACAAATTTGTGCACGACATCACGAAAGGATATTTTTTTGAAGATCCAAGAAATTCCAGTTTAAAATTTAAAAAAATTCTCAAACGACTTCAATCGGGAAATAGCGCGGAATCCACTTGAATTCCAATGCTGACTTCCTACGTGGGTCATCCCCATCAAATCCTTTAGGTATTTGGTACCATCTGCGGACCCCCCAGGAAATTTCTGCACGGGTGAATGAGGCTTCTTTGTTTGTCAGCATAGTTGTGTATACATACTTAACACTGCATTTGTGTCGATGTAGGTGTGAGGGGATTAATAGTTGTCGAGGGGGGGGGGGGGGGGGGGAGGAGGAAATAAATGTAGCGGCATCAAAAAATCATTTTTTTTCTCGTAAAATGTTAGTTATACGTCTCAAGAATCAGGCTTGGAATCGCTGATTAGCCGGTAAGTCATTGAAATCATTAAGATTTCGTAGTTCCCAACTTTAAACACGTTTTTCTCAAAAGCATATTTTTTTATAATTTCTGGGAAACATAAGTTTAAAATAATTTGACCAATCGTGCTAAAATTGTACACACAACTTAATAACAATATTACCTTGAACTTATACCTACTTGTTTATGAAAATCACTTTTATAAAGTACTTTTTTATGGCAAAAAAGAACGAAAATGTTGTGTAAAATTCCAATTTTTTTTCTGAAGTGTCTCATTTTTTATTTTCAAATGTTTCTTAGGTATAAGTTCAGCATATGGATGCTAAAATGCTAAAAAAAATTGGCTCATATTTTTCAGATCAATGTTACAGTCGTTAGATTTCCTACAGACTGACAATTGCAGCCAAAATCTTCCTGGAAGACCACGTCATTTTCATTTTTTACGTACACCTCGGTTTCGACTCTTGCTAGCTCTTTGTTTCTATTTTGCTTCGTTCACCCTTGCTGCTTTTCGTTTCTCTTGCACTCGCGTTTTACTTCTACAATTTATGTCCCGTAGCTAAGATTTTTATAGCTCCCCAACTACGTGGGTAGCACTGAACTGCGTTAACGTCAAAGTCGTTATTATGGAAAAAGAACCGTAAAACAACCTACCAGGTTGGGGAGAAAAAGGAAGCAGCGATGATAACGAGATGCGCGTGTAACCCTGAAGAGAAGACTCCGTAGAATCCATTATTCTAGAAATCAACAACCACCGTGTTATGAACATTGCTAAAAAAATCTAAAAGTCGAAATGTTTCGAAAAAGGCTAAAAATTCAAGATCTATTTTCAGCATACTCCGTCTTTTGTTTTTCCTCGAATTATAAATAGCGCAATTGGCCAAGTAATCGTTACCGCATTTTCCCTCAGGTGCTCGAATTTCAATTCCTCGCACGACTGCTGTTGCGATGTTTGCAGCAGTAGCTTGAACATCTTAAAACGCCCGAAAGGAAATATTCCCCAAGAAAATATTCGTCCCCGTAAGAACCGGCCAATATTCCCTGTGCTCCTAAACGCGAAAGGACGGAGGTCAAACTTTTATAACTAGTGCTTTTATATATAGTATTGAGAAAAAAATGCCACTCGTGGGCAAAACTTGTGTACAGTATACACGTTGAAACTCTTGGGTCTTTATAGCTGTGACGAAAAGTTGGGGCAACTGCTGGGAGATGTATAAATTGCAAGGAAATCGGTATAAACCGATGCCCCTGTCGTATTTTTTTGTACCCTACAAGAATTTCGTATATCAAAGTATGGTCAACTACAAACTTTCATAGGTATAAATATATACATGTATATACATATATATATATATATATATATATATATATATGCTGAAAGTATACTTTGAACCTGTCATCACTATGTAATGGAAAACGGTCCTTTAATTTCATCGAATATATTGTCGATTTTGAAAAAAGATCGAAGACATTCAACTCTTTGAAGTTGAATGTCTTCGACATCACCATTCCGCATAAATAAATGAATAAATATATATTCATATATATACTAGCTTTTGCCTGCGACTTGGTCTGCGTAGATTTTAGGATTTGATCCAAAGAGGAGAGAAAAAAGTAAGAAATAAAAATAGAAGGTAGAGTTTTATATTTCTCAGGCACGGTGGTAGACTGACTGACTGACGTAAGGGTTGGTAATTCGTGAAATAGTAGTATAAAAGTGCCAACCTTCAACTCCAGTAACATACAATGTCATTGTTGTCTACAGAACTATATGGCTTGGCAATATAGTTCTGTAGACAACATTGTATGATTTATGGTCTTCGGCAACGACATTCAAGTTTTGGGCACTTGATACTCTCAAACAGCCCACATATAGTTTTCAGCATACTCTTACGGAACGTATCTTCCGAATTTAATTGCGATAAAATCAGGGAATTCGATTTTCCTATGCAAACGTCAACACTCCATTGCACCCCTAATTAGGGGTTGTTTTCGAAAATCCTAAAATATGCGTTTGATTATTTGTTTTGCATAATATTGATACCAAGTTTCAAATTGATACATGCGAAGAATATAATTTTCCATACAAACTTTTACACCCTATTACCCCTCTTTAAGAGTCGATTTTCGAAAAATCATTTTTTAGCGCACCTCTACACCGTCTAACGAACATATCTTCCAAATTCCATGTATCTATATTCAGCGCTTAGGCTGTGCGTTGTTTATATGTCAGTCAGTCAGTCACGGAAATGTTTTATGTCTATAGATAATAGTTAGCAAATAAAAAGGCGGAAACCGATTGTTTTGCTATATAAAACGACCAAGTTATTTCCCTCCCCAACACTTGATATATCTTTGGTGTATTAGCTTGGTAGCTTGCTGGGGCAATAGTACTGCATACCAAGCCGTAAGTTCTCGTCGCGCCTGTAACACGGCTAGCTAAACACCAGGTAGAGTAAGCGTCGGTCGCGAATAGAAGGACGGAAGGGGATGGTTAAGAAAGAGACAGGGTGAGAGAGCGTGTACAAGAGCACCAGCAGCATGCAACCGTGCAAGTGTGTGCCTTTGGTGGGGTTGCGCTTTTATGCTGTTTAATGGCATGGCCCCAGCTTCCCTCCATAGAGCCCAGCATCCCAGAACCTCAACGGCTTCACCTACGCTATAACGGACTGCAGTTACCCTATATAAACATGTATATACGCTGTTCCTTGGGTCTTGTAGCGCGCTCGTTTGAAGCACATGCGGACCTGCGTCTAACGTAAACGAACATTTTACATCGTCGACCGAAATAAGGAGAATTGCGAGGAGGGAATGCAGCGACGAAATCGGCTTTTCAACGCAAAAAAAAATGAAAAAAATGGTGAACATTTTCGCAAACGAATACGCATATAATATGGTGTGAATTTCTGATGCGTTCACAGGGTACGGACAACTTTGACATGCTTTTTAGTATATTCTGTGACGAGGAAGATGGGACAATAATTGCCCGTGCAAAAATTTTCATAGGGATCCAATTGGATTCCCATACTTGTCCCCGCTTCTTGATAGGGATCCAATGGGCCATTGCATCGGGTCCCTATGCATCTCATCACATTCTGCACGTTGACTTTTCTAAATAAAATATGTAGATATATAAAATAAGTAGTGTTTCAAAAATATATAAATCTTATTTTGAAAGAGTATAAATCGGTTGAAAAAGTAGGTAAATCTTAAAAATATCTTATATCTTAAAAGTCGATTCGAAGGACAGCACTAAAAATCCACTGTAATTATCGTTTATTTATTTTACTGCACTTTGACATATAACATCACTACAAACGTACACACCTACTTCAACACGCCGAGTTTTTTTTCGTGACTTTTCATTTAAATTTTAAAAAATTAAAAAAAATCTGAAAAAATTCTCGCGAACTCAACGAAAACCGATTCAACTTTGTACTATTTTGAAGTTTTCCTTGAATCCTTCTCGTTTTCGCGTTACACGTTATTTTTCAAATTGTCTCTTGTTTTTAAATCAAAATATCTTTAGGAAAAAAACAAAATTGAAGCTTGAGCTTCCCCCTTTACGATTCCGGTCAAAGAAATGCATTAAAAAAAATTTGTCTGTAAACGGGGTCCACCAGAAAAGGAACAAAAAAAGGCGAAAAATGGTCGTTTTAGAAAAAGGGTACTAGTCGTTAAAAATTCCTCCCCTTCGAAATGCCGTTTATTAAATTCATTTATGTCAACTATCGGCGAAATGGCATAAAAAATCGTTCCGAAATTTTTTAAAATTTTTGTCCGGAAACTTTTCACCGGTAGTGTATATATACATATATACAAATACGTGTGTAGATATATGTATGCATTGCAAGTATTACAGCTGCATATAGTATGGGATAATGCAAGCTCTGTGGTGCCAGCATTCAGCTTGGTGGACGACTACGACCCGCTTCTGAATTTAATCACCGTTGACGGTGTGCGACTCATTAGATGCGATTAGTCTGCCAGGACCCCTAGCTTCGTTTACAGCTACTCTGTTCGCAACGTAGGGAATACTTCAACGGATATCTGAATTTCCCTCTCTTACTCTTTGTATATATATATATATATATATATATACATATATATATATATACATGAAATGCATGTATGGGTAGACGTATAAGCATATACATAGAAGAAGAGTCATTGTCGCTATATATGTAGATATCATCGTTTATATCAGCAGGCGACGTTTCGAGTACCAACAGACAAAGATAGGAGAGAGAGAGAGAGAGAGAGAGAGAGGGGCATGTGTGGTGTGGCAATCGTCCATGGCTTATCTGTCCTGGAAGGGGGTACAATACTGCATCAGATTTGTGGGAATGAGTCCGCGAGGATGCAGCGTGCGGATCGTTCGAGATTTCCACGTGAATAAGGCTTTTCGACGCCTGTCACATACGGACCCACACACACACACACACACACACACACTGTATGCGCGCGCACTCGTGCTTGCCAACCACATACCGTGCATATATTATACGTACATATATACATTTGTGCACAGCTCACTCGCAAATCCCGACCTTCGACCAACGGAATTCAAGTGTTGAGCGATGGAGGCCCAGAGATGGCTACTCATCGAGATCCGTCGGGATGGTGACGTTTTTTTTTTTTTTTTGGTCCAGGGAGGGAAAAATCACGGGTACCAATGCTCGTTTTACCTCATGCCCCTGTGATCCTCTCCCTTTCCCACTTCTAGCTTTTTTCCCCCTTTCTCCCTGCCTCTCTCGCTATCTCGCTCCCTCTTTCTCTCTCTCTCTGTGTCTGCTGCTCTTTATCTTTCTTTCGGTATCCTCTCCGGGTGAACACGACTCGTCAGCGAAATTCTCGACAATGAATGCACTTTTAATAAATTGCCCTCACGCCCGATTATCGCTGACGGCTTTTCCCACCCTCGACGCATCGCCCTCGCATTCTATCGTCATTGCACACTACTCTCCTCACGCTTTACTCATCTCTGACCCTCCTGTTTGCTGAGCTTATGCATTCGAGCGTTTGGGCTTTTCCTTCCCTATTCGCACACTTTTATTTGCTTCACATTTTTAGCGGAGCAGATATACGCTGGCATTTGAAAAGTTTGCGAGTCACTGTACTTTTTGGAAAGTGAAAAATATGGAGCGCCTCGCTATCGTAAAAAGGAATTAGATAACGAAGAACAATGAGCATTATTTTGTGTACGAAGCAATGATGTATTGCGAACTAGCGGGAAAATTTTCTATACCATCGTATCAGTTTCGAGTCAGGTGAAAAATAATAATTCAAATTTATTCGGGCGTTTTCAATAGGTCATAGGATGAAAATCTAAAAAAACTCGAGCCCCGTATTTTTATCAGTTTCACGCGTCGCTTTAATTATACTTTTTTCTTTTTACAAAATATTCGTCAGCGCTTTTGTATAATTAACCTTAGATTCCTTCTAGAAGAGCTAGAAAAACGAAAACCCATATCAGTATGGTGTGAAAGCGTTGCACCGATTCCAGCGCTCAATGAAGTTCTCGCCCGAATGCCTCGTTCGATAGAATTCATTAAATTTCTCTAGTGATTGAAAACAACTGCAATGTCTAACTGTTTGTGAAATTTCAAAGAGTTTGAACGTTTCTATTTTCACATAAAACGTAAGAGACAGCGGAGCCCTTTTGTCCAGATGAGGTAGAAAAAAACAAATGTTTTTATTTGCCGTTTTATTTGCGATATATAATCACGAAGCGGATGAAATTGGAAACAAGATGAGCCACGTTAAGCTGTACGATCGTCACTCAGGAGAATACTTTTTTCTAAGTGGTTCCGCGTAGACGATTCTTTTATGCGTAGCAGTGATCTAACCGTAGATCCAATCCAAAGTTCTATTTTTTTACCCTATATTATGAGGAAACGGTGAATATACCCTTTATTTGAGTTTCAAATATTAATTTTATAAAAATTATATTTATATTTAATTTTAATTCAAATTTATTTGAAGGTAAATTTACCATACGTTATGAGGAGAAGTTTTCCTCATAAAGTATGGGAACGTAGTTCTCGTGCGAAAATACCGTAAAAAAGTTTTTCACCATATTTTATGACGAGAATTACGTCACTAGATATTAAGCCTTGAAAATATCGAATTTTTTAGAAAATAAAAAAGTGTTTTACTACTGTAACAAAAAATTTTACCCTCCTTCAGCACGAGAATGACGGTACTAGATATTAAAGTGGATGGAGCGTTACCCACAATCTAAGATTTAAAAAAATATATACATACATTTTCTAGTCTAGAATATAGAGGTTTTACGAATTATAAAAAAATCACTAAAATGATTTTTAGTAATTTTTGTCGCGATTTTGATCGCGCGTAAAAATCAATTTTACGCGCAGTTAGATGGGCAAGACGTTCACGTTACATATATATTCAATACTGAACCATCAATATTCGATAAAAGATTACGAATATTTTGAATCTTTTAATCTTTTCAGTCTAATAAAAGATTACTACTCTTCCATAATAATCATCAATAATCTTATACTTTTTTTAGTTGGTCGTACTACCAACTTCAAAAAGTATAACATTATTGATTATTATGAAAGAGTCGTAATTTTTTATTAGATTAAAAGGATTAAAAATATTTAAAAGATTAAAGAATTTAAAAGATTAAAAAATGTTAAAGTTTCGTAATCTTTTATCAAACCTTGATGGTTCAATATTGAATATATATGGTTTTCGATGGGCATGATTGGTTTTTTTGTCTTCTAAATATTTACAACGTTTTAGTTTACGTTAATCCGTCGTTAATAATAGTTTATCTTGGTGCTAAATAATTAAAAAAAAAATACGTCACTCGTAACGTCAACGTTTTGTCTTAAACTATTTTGTCAGCTCTGGTGTTTCGTGGTGAAAAAAAATGTTTAACTCGTAAAGACTCAGTATAGTTTGGATAATAAGATATACATATATATTTTTTAAATCTTGGATTGTGGGTAACGCTCTAAACTCCTTAAGCATTGAAAACATAGAATACATTGAGCATGACACAAAATCTTCAAAAACTATGTGAAACAAATGTTGGAAAAAATCATTCCGGTGAATTTATATTATATTTCCCATGCCTCAATATTGATCTTCTTACTGTAGGTATAACACGACTCGCATACTGCATTTGATGACTATGGAACGTGTTATATACACGTAACCATGTTAATGTATGAGCGACGAAACCCAAGGCGCACGTTAAGGTCTCGCGGTTACAAATTTCATATAAAAATGCCGTTCGTGGCTCTGGACGATTAATCTTACCCGGGGAATTCCTTACGTGCCACAAGCGGTCCTCGTTGGTGGGTTGTTCGCGCCCTTACATTTTTTTCCCCCTCGCGGACGGAAAATCTTCGTAGGAATAATGAGAGGTATATACCGCAGCATTTTTTCACATCGCATTCATATGCGAAATACTTCACGCTCTACATAGCGACCGATAGTCCGACAAAAAATGAATGTTAATTTGCAAGAAGTTTCTATGGAATTGTAAATTTTGAATATACATTTACGTCACAAAACTGCATGCTCTTCCTCTCGTTTATAATTTGGCTTAAATTATTGAAACATCAATTGCGTGAACGAGTTAATACGCAATGATACTTTTTTTTAAATTCCGATGTAACAATATCCAGTCATTTTTCTATAAGGGCACCTTGAAATATATCATTTTTCGTTTCACATTTACGGCGTATGAATAATAAAATAATTATCCAGGTATATATGCAAACACGCTGATGCGGACTGAAATGCGCTACTTTTAATTTCACGAGTATTCGCTGAAACGAATCAAAGTAGATGTCCTTTATTTTTCAACTCCATACTAGAAAAATTCTCCATATCGTTCGTAAAAAATGAAAATTAAAACGAACTGCGTACCAAAATTACTATTTGGGAGGGGGGGGGGGGGGGCGTTTCTATTTAGAGAAAAATCACCAAAAATAGTATGAAGATGCTCAATAATGGACAATGAATTTTTTAATCATTGCAATTTTATGAACTAACGATTGTTCATGTGACAAGGAATGCCTTATGTACGCTCCGCGATAACTTTCATACATATAGGTACATACTCCAGCAATGTGTTAGTACAGAGTGCAGTGGGTAACGAAATAATGAAGTAGTTGGAGTGTACTCTCGTGAAACGAAAGTTACATGTAGCAAAAAAAAATTGCTGTCTGCCGCTCTCGTGTTGGTACGAATATATGTGCATGCCTGTGTGTGTGTACATATGGTTGGAGGAGGGAGGTGATCCTGAAGATAATCAACTTTGAGGATCATCCTCATAGTAGCTCCCATAGTAGTCCTTATACTCAACGTTATGTAATCGCCAATATCTTCGAAATCATCTTTAGATAAATGTAACCATTTTTGTGTAAAGGTAATTTCAAGAAATGTGCTGACCCAAGATCAAATAACCTTTTTTTCTAACTTTGAGGACCATCTCCTGAATAACTAGATGTTCTGATAGCCAATATCAAATGAATGTAACGGGATCAAAATATTGTTTCTCTATATTATAAGGTGGCCATATGTTTTTAAGGGTCTGGCGCGAAGACTTTTTGCGACTGACAAAAATATGATTTTGAACGGTTTTTCGTTTTCGAAAAAAAAAAGTATAGCGTACTTTTATGATGAGTGCTAGAAAAAATCGAACAATCTGGAATGAAAATCAAAATGCCTTTTTAAATACGGTAGAATGAAGATAATCAAATACTGAATACAGAAGACTCTTGAAAAACTTTTACTGTGTATCCTGTCATCGATAAAAAAAATTATCAACGATGCATTTTACAGTGGATTAATGGAATTTCATTTAATTTAAACAAGTTTTTTTTTTACGGAATGTTTCGTATTCGAAATTCAATTATCTTCATTCTTCTAAACTGAAATAGAAATTTTTATTTTTTTTTCCAGAATGCTCAGTTTTTCGTAACGCATCGCAAACAATACGCGATATTTTTCTTCGAAGAGGCTTTGAAAATCCATTAAATATATTTGTCTCGGTCGAAAAAAGTCCGCGTCAGGCCTTTGAAAAACATATTGTCATTCTATAATTGTCACGCTGTGTATACGCAAACGGTTTTTTTTTTCGCAATGAAGGATGTTTTTTTTTTCTTGAAGCAATGTTTTTCACGAAAGTAAATTTTTCATAGACGAAGTCGCAACGAAGGATATTTTTCAAGGAAATGTTTATTAACGAAAGGCAGGGTCGAGGGTGGAACGAGTCGTGGAAGTGAGAGCTAAAGCTGGGAACCGAGGGGTTCATGCGTATATAGTATCCACTTATTTGCTCTCGGTGGTCGGTGTTCACTGGCCAAGCACACGATGACAATGGGTGGACATCGAGCTGCGCAAAACAAAAAAACTGTAATAACGTAAAAAGAGAGCAATCCACAGACAAAAATGCGGACAGGCAACGTAATGGGTAAAAAAAAGACGAGTATACAGACTGTTTGCTCTCTATGTCGAGTGTATGACTTTTGGCCTCCCCTCCACATCTGCAGCGAAATAATATCTCGTAGTGACACTCCACCGTTGCTCATAAGTAGTATTGGGTCATGAAGGAGAATGCGTAACAATTTTTTCCCTGTATTTATTGCCTCCAAACGTCAAACGCGTCATCTTTATAATTTCCTTCGATGCGAAGGAAGAAAAAAGTGCTGGGTAAATTAAAGCTGCTTTCTGTACGGCGGTCCATGAGTTACGGTTTTTAGGTGGAACCAATATCTCGTGGGTATATTAAAAATGATCAGCGTGTGTGCGAATGTCAGGATGAAGTCTTGTTGCGTTGGTCTATGCGCGAATGTCAGGATGGAGTCTTCCTGCGTCGGTCTAGCAATTAATTTGCTACGAAGTTTCTTTTTTTTTTTCAATGACAGATATGTCATACCAGTATACTGATAGAAAAATTATTTTGTTATTAACTAGATGCGTCTATTTGATTATTTAAAATTTGAATTAACTAGATTTTCCGTGAAATCAAATTTTTCCTATTGCATTCCATTATTAAAATTATTTATTTTAAATATATTTATTTATTCGAATCAAGATCTATTTAATATCATATTAAATATTTTTATTATTTTTAATAAATCTGATTTGGTTTTATCTAGTAGTATAAGACGAAAGAGACAGACGGAAAAATGGTGCACGATTGAGTCTCTCAAAAATCGCATGGCTTTGTTTTCATTAGAAGACTGTAACATTCCGCAGTTGAGGAAAAGGGTTTCTATACACAAATAGTTGCGCCTGTTAGTAAAAGGCACGACGATACCTTCCTTTTTTTTCCCAAATAACAGACTTGTTAGTGAAAAAAAAGAAAGATTGAACTTTTTTTCACCGCACTTTTATGCCATGAATCTATATTTCGTTCTCGTATCAATGCGATATATCGAGTTTTATCTTTATTTATTTAATTTGAATATATTTAATATTTAAAAAGAATAGCTTGAACAAATAAACAAATATATTTCATAATATTTGAAAAAACCTATTTGATTAAAATATATCCTATTTAAATTAAATATTTCTTTTTTGTAATGTATGACTCCAATGATTGACCGATTGTCCTATCGAGTGACTTTTTTTTGCTTGCAATGTTTTAATTTGCAAGACAATTCCAAAGTTTAACGATGACGGAAATCTAATTTGTAACTGCATCATCTCCTACAGCGGACCTTCCACTTCTAGCATCCTTTGCCGGCGAAAAAATGTGAACTTTTTTGTCATTTTTATAGACAGGGATCGAGTCATGTATCTTGATGGTGAAAAAAATAAAAACGTAGAGGCGCTTAGCATACATGAGGCAAAAAACGTACATATGTTGGGATTGAGAGTATCTTACTTCCACTCAATCAACGTGTATATATGCGCATATAAATGAAATAATCGCAACCCTCGTAATCCAGTTATTTCAAGACAGTGAATCCAGTTGTTTCAAGTTTTGTTCCTAAAAATTATGTTCCAGCGGCATTCAGCTAACAATTCGCGATTCTCTTCGAACCAATCCCGAACAAAATTCTTTTTAACGACGAGAAAAAATTGATATAAAAAAGGAATTCGTTGATGCGGTGAGAAAGCTCTCCAATGCATATACGATCAAGAGGGTCGGCTCTCTGCTTAATTTAAATAACTCTTCCCTTCAATCAAACGGGGAGTTCTCCGGACGGTTGTAGCAAAAGATTGCGCTTGAATGCCGATAAAGATGAGGAGAAAAGTGAAAAACGAGATACAGCAGGAAAGAGAGAGAGAGAGAGCGAGAGAGAGAGAGGGAGGGAGAGGGAGAGACAGTGCTAAAAGGAGGAAGCAAGAAACTCTTTCGTGAGTATTCGAAGTCAGATATATTCCCTTTACTGCAACGACCATTTCTCCACTTTCCTCTCTCTCTCTATATATATAATCTACTCTCCTAAGTTCTCGTCTTTGGCTATCCTATCTGACTTGTACACTTTATTGCTCTCTCTCTCTCTCTCTCTCTCTCTCTCTCTCTCTCTCTCTCTCTCTCTCTCTTTCTCTTGCTCGGTCTCTCTCTCTGTTCGTCTTTCGAACGGTCTACTAAGTCTTAGGGTATGCTCCCCCAAATGGATAAGAAGAGAAAAAGAGAGTATGAGAGATAGAGCGAGCCGGGGCGGAAGGGAAAGGGCTTGCCATTGTCTGCAACTGATGACGAGCAAACGTTCTTGCGTAATGAAATCTTCATCGTGATTTTATAAGCGAACTTTGGCAATTCTCTCACTGTGAATAACGGCAGTAAAAGTGAATTGACAAGTGAAACAGTTAAAGTGGTTTACTGCAACGGGAAGTCATATGAATGACATCGTTCGCCGCGGCACTTGTTTTCACGAGTCTTTTGTATCCAAACTGAATAACTCGGATAATAAAGCATATATATATATGTATAGATATACAGCCTCTAAGCATATGAAATGTATATCGGTATATGCAACAAATGTACGGCAGAGAAAGAGTTAAGTGGCCTCTTTCTGAATCGTGAAATTTTATAGAAACTTTGTAAATTGCAAGTGAATCGTTCTACGAAAAGTTTCATAGCCGAGCTATCCGTTCGGAATTGAATGTTTGAGGAAGGTACGAATGATCATTTTAATTATATAACTTTAAGCGTGAAAACCTTTCACCGTGTATTTTATAAAGCGTATCGAACAGAAAGATTTTTCATAATTGTAACTCGTTTGAGAATGAGGTTTAGTGATATTATCTTAGAAATATGAGTGAACCATTGCGAAGTTTTATTCTACATTTAGATAAATGTCTCTGTTGCTCATCTTGGGTCACCCATTTGAGAGAAATCAAGCTCTCTCTCTCTCTCTCTCTCTCTCTCTCTCTCTCTCTCTCTCTCTCTCTCTCTCTCTCTCTCTCTCTTCCCATTCCGCCAACTGGTTAATCAAAGTAATATTTTTGAATTTTTTTCTTTTAAAAATAAAGATGACGAAAAAATAATGAGGGTAATTTGCCGGAGCGAAAAAAAAGTCCATGCCCCACAGTTCCGTCGTCGCGGTTTCACATGGTCGTAACTGCTTAAACGAAGAAAAAAATCGTCAATAATATAGCACGTCGTCGAGTAAAAGAAAAAATTGGGCTTCTTTGGCCGTACGAGGAAACGACCCATTATTTTTGGACTATGGTTAATTGAATGTTAAATTATTCCCTCAGTAAGTTTGTTCATCTCGCCCTAGGCATAACAGCGTCGAAAAGAAACAGGTGTAGGTATGGAAAGATGTTAGAAAGGTTTTTTCTTTTCCCCATTTTTTTTTCTCCATTTTATAATATGAAATTCTGACGGGTAATTTATCTGGGTTTTATGCACGCTACGGGGTAGCTTTATCTCTTATGCTATATACATATATATATATATATGTATTTTCAGAAAGAACGAGACGCTCGGTGAGTCGTTGAGTTAATGTATCGTGCGCGTTTAATACTAGCGAGTGTAGGCAAGAAAGAGGATTACAGGCCTCGTTTCTTCCATTATTAACCGGCATAGAGCAATCGCAAAGAGGATAAAAATTGTTCGGGCCATAAGAGCAGGGATTTAACTCCCCGGAACTGCTTGCTTGTGCATTCATCATTTAGAAATTTTAAAGTAAGTGCCGTAAAGCTGTGAATCGATATTTGTGGGGATAAACTTATTTCATCAACTCCGTAATCGCTGTTTCGTAACAAATTTGTGTCCGGCGTTTACTAAAGAGTTTGATATAACGTGAGAACAAAGAAATATATATTTGGGCTATGCATAATTCCGACAGATGTCGTTCGCAGTTGTTTCTTCGCTCGCACATGCATCAACCATATGAAGTGTCGTATATTAAGGAAAAGCTGAAACTTGTGCCGACATTTAAAGAAAGTATTCATCGAGATCCGTGATGTACACGAAGTTTAATTATATTTTGAAAATAGAAGGGAAAAAACGTGAATTTTCAATGCATTTCACAATTTTTTTCCGAAAAAGAAAAAAACGTGTCGTAAACTCACAAAAAGATATTCGTCGTGTACGGAGCTAATGCCGTTGTTTAATGTAAAACAATAAAAAATCCATTATGCGTAAATTACAAAAAAACTAAAGGGGCGAACGACCTCTTAATTTTTTTTATCACCCCACGTTACAAAGGAGTACAGTCCATTGAATAAGATATGTATCATTTCGAGGGGTGATACGTGTCGTTGCTTTTTTGTCAGACAGCAAGCTAAAGGGGCTAAATGACCCCTTACTTGAATTTCTTCATCGCAGTTCCTTTTTCTGTGTTCAAAATGTGTTTACTGATTTAAAATATTTCTATATCTCGAAATTGATGTTTTCTCCTGTTTCGATACTACTAAGTTCGTCTTCAGGGATTAACCCCCCCCCCCCCCCCTCTAGTTTTCTTTTGTTGGTAGTTTTAAACATTTGTTCCGAAAACTTGAGGAATGTCAAAGAAATTTTGCCAATATTTTGTTTTTAAATTGTAATAACCTCTAAGTATCGAACGATACTCATCACTCTCAAATTTATTTTTATACGTGTGTGTATTAACGTGCAAGATTAAATGATTAACGTGAAAAACAGTTCAGTGATGAATATAAATGTATCGGAATTGAAAAAAATAGAAAATTAAGCCAACTTACAAATGAAAGAAAGCGTTTCACAAATCCCGGTAAAAATTGCCAAAATAATGGTAAAATTCGTGAACTATACGAGAAATCTCGGTGATGAAAGATTGCGAAAACTTTTGACTCGTTCTAGTTGGGATCGGCGAGGCTACGAGAGCGTGGCAAATCTTTGATTAAATCTCCCTTTTCCACGTACCTACGTACTAAGCCAGACTCTCCGCAGCACGACGACCTTCAATGACGGCAGAAAATCCTCATGTACCCCCTTTCCATTTTGTGCTCGTGCTCTCATTCAAACCCTTGGCGCAGTCCGTAGAACGCATAGTCCTTCTCCCTATCTTTCTCTGTAGGCCCACCGTTATCTTCTTCCCTGTAATTCTCTCTTTCGCTCGCTCATCCTTCTTCTCTTTCACCCCCTTGCTCTTCACGCAGACGAGTTCCGTTTCTACTGTATAGGGACAGTAGTTTCCGCTCAGCTAATGATGAGCGTCTACCTTGTTTCCGCCAATTCTCTTACATCGTCAACGAATGTTCTCATCCTATTGGCAGCCTCTTCAGCGTCCTTTCGAACGTAGCATTAACCTCGTTACATTCGCACGAATTATTGAAATATTATTAATTTTTTAAATTCTTTTTCCTTTCTGGAGGATTATCGGGAATTCTTCCTTTAAGGCGGTTACACCACCTTTGGCGCTTGGAAAAATTGGTATAAAAATATCTTTTTTACGTGACTAGTAAATATATAAAATAATTTTTATTTTCCACGAATACATTGTAGTTTTATGAATAAATTTAAAAAAAAAGAAATCAAAAATTAAAAAATTGCGGAGATATGAGTCGTTTAGTAGGATCCTCTTTTGAAAAGCCTTGCCGATGGTGGATTTTTTTCTCAGTCAGGCATCGTCTGAAAAATTAAGAATACAACTTTCTTGTAAAGGAAGGAAGCTGCAGTATATCATAGGGAAAAATTATAAAAAAAATTGTAGAAATGACAACTGTTTAAAAAAACTTTTATTTTATATAATAAAAGTTTTTTACAAAAATTGTGAGTTTGCAAAATTAATAAAAAATAAACTCGGCATCCAATGAAGAGCTATGCTATATCCTAAATAATATTACGAAGAATATCCAAAAGACACCAAACGTAGCTTCGAAATGTATCAGCATATACACAAATGCGTCGTACGTCGATTCATAAAGGTCTTTTGATTTTGATGGCAATATTTGGTGTGTCGTCTTTGTCGCGGTTTCCTTTAGATCTGGCGGCGTGTATTGGAGCCACTCATCGCTGCTATATTTTTTAATATCACTCATTGTTTATTCAATTTTTTTACTAATGATTTATGTCACGGCGAGATCGACGATGCTTTGTCGTGGTATCGCGTGAAAGTGATGTTGTGTTTCTTCCCACAAATAACGCTTCAGCGTACATAAATTCCTCGATCTAACGACTGAGGGCAGCACCTAACAACCGACAGCTATTGTACAGGGACGTTCCACAATTTTTAAATCCTAGGACGTAAAATACCTTTTTTGCGTACCGTTTACACGCACGAAAAAGCATGGAAAACATGGTTGTGGTATATAAAATTATTTTCATACCTATTTTTCCGAGTGCCAAGGCGGTGTAATCTCTTCAGAATGCAAGTTAAGTTGGACAGTCATTACCGTTGTACCTGACATTTATCGGGCAATGAATATTTCTGTGCTTTTCATTCTTGCATGAGTTTTTCGGACCTGGAAAACGTATTTTTGTTCCGAGTCACTTCGATTTATATTACGCTGACACTTAAAGTTGTGCAATCATTTTTCGAAGCGTATGCTTTTCTTAGGAGAATGATGATTTGGGTCAATCTGATATTCCGAACTAGCGATCGTGTAGCCAGCATGGTTTACGTGCATTCGAGCAGATTTATGCAATATGTGAATATCGTGGTATCCACAGACACCCAATGGACCGATTATTCTAGTTAAAGTATCCTACGTAGAGCCGAAACGACACTTGGATTCTAATAACATGACTAGTGCATTAGTGTACTTGCACAAATGTCCGCCGTCGGAATAATGATTGTTAGGAGAGTATATTTTTATATCTGTACACGCATTTTCGTTCGAATTAAATCTTCTTTCAAATGATAACTTTTCAATTCCAGAAGCAATTTAGCGCTTCAATTTTTAGTTCGATCACTGATGTTTCTTCGTGTGTATTTCATCCATTGCAGGTCTCATTATGAATCTGTAGTTATTGAAGGATCACACGTAATATATTTTTGTTTTGAGTAGATAGAACTAAACTTATGTAAAAATTGCCTATATACCGCTCCAAATGCTGTAACTTCAACATTTTGTTGAAATTTGTAATTCTGAAAAGTTAAAAATATTCCTTAAAGTTCAGGTTAAAATAATATAGAAAAAAAATGTTTTTTATCCACGTATACAAGGCTTTAAGGGGAGAAATCCCTTTACAATGTTCATAAAATCGATTTTTTTTACATATTTCGAAAGTATAATATATTGAGAGAGAAAACGCGCCGTAACCGTATGCTGTGAACTAGGGAAACTTTAAACTTTATCTCGAAACTGCATTTTCAAAAACTGCTCATGTTATAGATCAAAAAATTATTGATCAATCTGGCTGAAATTTTGGGAGGTTTATCACTATAACATTATCGGAAGGATATACCTAAAGTATTAAGATTATCGCGTAAATTACTTTTTTAGGGTAAAAATTGTCGAGAAAATGGTCAAAAATATGAAAATTTGATTAAAAAGCCTACTTAGTTTTTGATTTTATACTTTTTTAAAAATTTTACACGTATATCCTTCCCCTACACATGTCAGTAATCGAAAAATATTTTCGATTTCTGTTTCGGATTAATAGAAAAAAATCAGACAAATAGAGCACTTTTCGATATCACGCAAAAGACGCCTAAAGGAATACTTTGTAATGCCACTATTTTGCTTTGTTAGAAAAAAAAATGTATCACTTGAAAGTTGTAATAAGATAATGTCACCATTTTAAAATGATGCGATTATTTTATCGTCTTGAAAAAAATTAATGAAACGTGACTCATTTTCGGGCGTCTAAAGGGTTTTCTCCCTTAATCAACTTTACTGAACAAAATAAATGTTTTACTTACTCAAGGATTGTAGTGAGCATGAATACAAATAGGTTTCTATAAGAAAAAAAAAAAAAACGAAATTCTTTGTAAATTGGTACATGTTCCAAAAGCTCCGACAGCAAATCATGGATTGACCTTTCTCTTCACGTCCTTGTCGAATTTTCTCCCTGAAACCTTTTCATTCTGACAATTCATTTGTATCACGAAAAAGGCTGAATGAGCTCGGTTCACGCCGTCCGTTCAAGAATCTTGAGACGCGATACAAATCGATTTCAAGGACTGACCCCCGTTGACCACTTCGACCCTCTCTCGTCATTCTTCGCTGGAGGACCAAGCCCGAATAGAATTCGATTCGAGAATTCTACGTACTTTCAGGCTCGCGTTTCCACGTAAGGTATATAACGGAAAAAGTCTCTCCGGGGGATATTTTTCCGCAATCGCGTGTCACGCCTGCCAAGTTACTCCGGGACGATTGTAAACTCGTTCGGAGCTTCGGGACTTTCTTCAGAGTCAGCACATCAATCTCCCGGTAAGAAAGAGGCGGGAAACAGCAAGTTACAGAGATAAAAGAAGCGAGGCGAAGAAAATAAACAAAAAAAGCCAAGATTCATGACCGCATTTTTTCGGTTGAAAAACGTGAAAAATTCAAGCTATTTTTCATCTTTCGCAGAGAGTTATAAGTTTTTCGAAAACAAGAATATTCATAGGTTTTTTTGCAAAACGAAAAATCATTGTCTACCCACTATTTTTTTTATGTCTAGCAATTTAACTGTTTTTTTTTTGCATTGTGCAAAAAAAGCTTTGAACTACTTTGGGTGTGAAAGTTTCCATAAGTTTTTTTTTTCTGTCGTAAGCTAAAATCTACAGATATTACACAAAGGGCAACTATTTCATGGCATTGAAAATGTAATCAGACTTTTCGGGCGATAAAAAAAGGTACATACAAATAATATGCTTTGCTTTCAAAATTGAACCCAAACAAACTAAAATCCAAACGAAGGTGAACCCAAACAAACCTAAACCCAGACAAACTTGAACCCAAACAAACCTAAACCCAAACAAACTTGAATCCAAACAAACCTATACCCAAACAAACTTGAACCCAAACAAACCTAAATCCAAACAAACTTGAACCCAAACAAACCTAAACCCAGGCAAACTTGAACCCAAACAAACCTAAACCAAAACAAACTTGAACCCAAACAAACCTAAACCCAAACAAACTTGAACTCAAACAAACCTAAACTCAAACAAAATTAAACCCAAACAAACGTGAACCCAAACAAACATAAACCCAAACAAAATTGAACGCAAACAAATCTAAACCCAAACAAACTTAAACCCAAACAAACTTGAACCCAAACAAACTTGAACCCAAACAAACTTGAACCCAAACAAACTTAAGCCCAAACTTAAACCCAAACAAACAAATCCAAACTTAAACCCGAACCAACAAACACAAACCCAAACCCACCAACATGTACACAGCAAAATTGAAACTCACAACTTGTAACCACAAATGACTCTATATGTAAGGCAGCATTTTTCAACAAATCAAGGCATTTAGCTTGTCGCAGCTGCCCTCACCCTGCTATAACACAGCGGCAGTGGAGTAGGTGTAGCGTTAGTTTTGTGTGACATCTCGCTAAATCAGACCCCCTATACATACATCTTTTTGAAAGCATTTTCAATGCTAAAACAAAACACGTTTATTGCGAATTTCGAACACGGAAAGTGTTGAGAAGTGCACCAAATATTCTGCCATAGTAAAATCATCAACGACCCTTAACGAACAATTTTTGTCCTTGTCTTGCAATTTACGCTTTTCGATAAATTTTTTTAATTTGTTGAAACGACCCGAGCGTCGGGGTTTAGAGTAGGGAAAGATATGAGCGACAGAAGGTGATCATGGATTAAAAAGACAGAACCTAAGACAGCGGAAAGGTGATAGGCCAAAATATACGCACAAAACATTCACACACTCGTGAGCCAGTTAGTTTAGTGACTTTCGGTTGCTCTCGCGAAATAAGATTAAGAGCTTTAAAAACTTTACTCATCGTTGTCGTCGTTGTGCTCTTTCCAACTGTTCCGATCCTTGGATCCTCCGCACTCCGGGGCGTTGGCGTTTTCCTTTTCGTGAGCCCCAACAACGGAGGGGCTTGTCTCTCTTTGTTCCAACTATTGTTTCGCATTAAATACTGAAGAACAAAACTAAGCAGTTCCTTGCAGTCTACTTGTTATGTAGCAACAGTAATAATATATATTTGCTCATTCAAGGAAGAAAGACAGTGGAAAAGAGAGATAGAGCGAGAGAGAGGCCGTGGGGGGGGGGGGGCATAAAGTACAGCCGAAGACGTAGAGAGCCTGGGAGAGAGGTACGAAGACGCCATCCAATTTCAGGGCGCCATACAAAGATGGCGTCCTAATGTTGTAGATGCCTATTGCGTGCATAGATATCAGATGGAATCAGATCTATATGCACATACCAGATGAGATTCAATTTTGAATTCCGTGTTCGTGGTAATTGTAAGTTCGGACATTGCATCAATCTTAGGCTACACCATCAAAATGCGAGGGATTCTAGTTAGAGCTGATTTTGGAAATTCTTTAGCGGAGAAGTTTCCGTAATTCATCAGTTCAGTTATAGTAATCCATTATTAATACTTTTAAAGTATAGAAACCGATTCGCGAGTATATACACTAGAGGAATTAATTTCTGGACACTTTTAATAGAAATTAGCTTTTTTTATATATACTCAGAAAATGTATATTCTGCTACGCCAACGTTTCCTCTTAATACTTGCACATGATTAGTTTTGCAAATGTTTTACATTTTTAATAAAAAATTAAAAAGTACAAAAATGTAAAAAAATTAAAGTATACAGAATTAATTCCACTAGTATATTTTCCGAATCTATAAACAGATATCAGGAAACAATGCACGAAATGACATGTACGTCTTCTTGCCACGCATTCTACTGAACAATGAGCAGAAAAAAGTTAACTAAATCCTCGAATATTTTGAAAGTAATATCCATGTGATGTTAATCATTCGCACGATTGGTTATTTCGAGGAAAGACCTTGACTTTTTTTTCAAAACGATTGGTTGATTTTGAGAATAGGACGGGTCTTTAAGTCGAATGTCTTCAAAATCATGTTTGCCCATACATTTAATTGATCGATTACCATCGGGTAGAAATTTGGGTAGAACCCGTGCAGAAATTGAGTTCGGGCTTTGATCGGGCCCATCTTAATTTTCCCTAACTTTATTGAGGCCCTAGTTTGGAAGCCTCACATGGGCCATCAGTGGCCGGTCACACTTTGCTACCGAGGACCATTGAAGGCAAAATTACCAGGGTCTTCAAAATTGCCGCAACGGTGCCTCATATAAATTATTGCAGCCATATGCGTATGTGCGTGTGTATGAACTGTGAACAATAAATGTGTTATTTCAATACATTTGAGGCTTAGAATTTTCTCGCATATTTTCACACGTTTGATGCCGCGTTGTTCCAATGAACGCACTGCATGCGTGTTGGTTCAAGGCTTCACAGCAAGGCTACATTTGATCGATCTCAATAACTATTATGCCACAAATTTTTAAGTCAAGCAATTTATACTGATTTACCCCTATAATAGCAAAGTCTAGTAGTATTGGGGAAACAGCTACTAGGGAATCTACACCTAATACCGTTAAGGCCATGTGTCACACGCCAGAAAATTTCGACGCGGCCTCCCATCATGGCGGTACGGCAGAACCTCGCAGCTTTGGCTACGAGTCACCGCCTGCTCCCGCCAGAGAACGCCGGGCACGTATTCTATAGGGGCTCCATGCCTGGCGTTACGCCGAAGACTCGAGACCCTATAGGCGACGATTGCTGTGCGTGTGTGTGTTCGCTACGCCGGCCACGTGCAGAGAGAGAGAGGTGACCTTTTTGCACGCGTTCGGTCGTAACGAGAATACTTTGAATGATGTATGTGTGTGTATACATCGATGGATACACACCTAGTCTTAGGCGACCGTGTTTCGCTTCTACGCATGAGGCGTGAATCTGCTAGCGTTCCGATTCCGGCAATAACGGTTGCCCGATCATAGCTATCGCAAAAATGCGATACAATTAATAAATAATTAATTGTTTATGTCAAACAATATATATGAAAATACATCTGGCAATTCCGTCCAGATTCAAGAGATTATAAAAATGTTCAGTAATCGAGGTTCTAGGTACTAAAAAAGTTCAGCAATTCTAGGTACTTTCTGGGTAGGATACTATAGTATTAGTATTGTTTGATGTATTCGAAAAGAGTTCTGGCTCCTAACTGTTATCAAATAATTGTAAATAAATTTTATCGGCATCTTAACTATGCAAGTGTGATCTGCTGATGGATAGGCGTTAATTCTAGGTACTTTGTGGGTAGGATACTATAGTATTTGTATTGTTTGATGTATTCGAAAAGAGTTCTGGCTCCTAACTGTTGTCAAATAATTGTAAAAAAATTTTATCGGCATCTTAACTATGCAAGTGTGATCTGCTGATGGATAGGCGTTAGTTCTAGGTACTTTCGGGGTAGGATACTATAGTATTTGTATTATTTGATGTATTCGAAAAGAGTTCTGGCTCCTAACTGTTGTCAAATAATTGTAAAAAATTTTTATCGGCATCTTAACTATGCAAGTGTGATCTGCTGATGGATAGGCGTTAGTTCTAGGTACTTTCTTGGTAGGATACTATAGTATTTGTATTGTTTGATGTATTCGAAAAGAGTTCTGGCTCCTAACTGTTGTCAAATAATTGTAAAAAAATTTTATCGGCATCTTAACTATGCAAGTGTGATCTGCTGACGGATAGGCGTTAGTTCTATGTACTTTCGGGCTAGGATACTATAGTATTTGTATTGTTTGATGTATTCGAAAAGAGTTCTGGCTCCTAACTGTTGTCAAATAATTGTAAAAAAAAATTTATCGGCATCTTAACTATGCAAGTGTGATCTGCTGATGGATAGGCGTTAGTTCTAGGTACTTTCTGGGTAGGATACTATAGTATTAGTATTGTTTGATGTATTCGAAAAGAGTTCTGGCTCCTAACTGTTGTCAAATAATTGTAAATAAATTTTATCGGCATCTTAACTATGCAAGTGTGATCTGCTGATGGATAGGCGTTAGTTCTAGGTACTTTCGGGGTAGGATACTATAGTATTGGTATTGTTTGATGTATTCGAAAAGAGTTCTGGCTCCTAACTGTTGTCAAATAATTGTAAAAAAAATTTATCGGCATCTTAACTATGCAAGTGTGATCTGCTGATGGATAGGCGTTAGTTCTAGGTACTTTCTGGGTAGGATACTATAGTATTTGTATTGTTTGATGTATTCAAAAAGAGTTCTGGCTCCTAACTGTTGTCAAATAATTGTAAATAAATTTTATCGGCATCTTAACTATGCAAGTGTGATCTGCTGATGGATAGGCGTTAGTTCTAGGTACTTTCGGGGTAGGATACTATAGTATTTGTATTATTTGATGTATTCGAAAAGAGTTCTGGCTCCTAACTGTTGTCAAATAATTGTAAAAAAATTTTATCGGCATCTTAACTATGCAAGTGTGATCTGCTGATGGATAGGCGTTAGTTCTAGGTACTTTCTTGGTAGGATACTATAGTATTTGTATTGTTTGATGTATTCGAAAAGAGTTCTGGCTCCTAACTGTTGTCAAATAATTGTAAAAAAATTTTATCGGCATCTTAACTATGCAAGTGTGATCTGCTGACGGATAGGCGTTAGTTCTATGTACTTTCGGGCTAGGATACTATAGTATTTGTATTGTTTGATGTATTCGAAAAGAGTTCTGGCTCCTAACTGTTGTCAAATAATTGTAAAAAAAAATTTATCGGCATCTTAACTATGCAAGTGTGATCTGCTGATGGATAGGCGTTAGTTCTAGGTACTTTCTGGGTAGGATACTATAGTATTAGTATTGTTTGATGTATTCGAAAAGAGTTCTGGCTCCTAACTGTTGTCAAATAATTGTAAATAAATTTTATCGGCATCTTAACTATGCAAGTGTGATCTGCTGATGGATAGGCGTTAGTTCTAGGTACTTTCGGGGTAGGATACTATAGTATTGGTATTGTTTGATGTATTCGAAAAGAGTTCTGGCTCCTAACTGTTGTCAAATAATTGTAAAAAAAATTTATCGGCATCTTAACTATGCAAGTGTGATCTGCTGATGGATAGGCGTTAGTTCTAGGTACTTTCTGGGTAGGATACTATAGTATTTGTATTGTTTGATGTATTCAAAAAGAGTTCTGGCTCCTAACTGTTGTCAAATAATTGTAAATAAATTTTATCGGCATCTTAACTATGCAAGTGTGATCTGCTGATGGATAGGCGTTAGTTCTAGGTACTTTCGGGGTAGGATACTATAGTATTTGTATTATTTGATGTATTCGAAAAGAGTTCTGGCTCCTAACTGTTGTCAAATAATTGTAAAAAATTTTTATCGGCATCTTAACTATGCAAGTGTGCTCTGCTGATGGATAGGCGTTAGTTCTAGGTACTTTCTGGGTAGGATACTATAGTATTTGTATTGTTTGATGTATTCGAAAAGAGTTCTGGCTCCTAACTGTTGTCAAATAATTGTAAAAAAATTTTATCGGCATCTTAACTATGCAAGTGTGATCTGCTGACGGATAGGCGTTAGTTCTATGTACTTTCGGGCTAGGATACTATAGTATTTGTATTGTTTGATGTATTCGAAAAGAGTTCTGGCTCCTAACTGTTGTCAAATAATTGTAAAAAAAAATTTATCGGCATCTTAACTATGCAAGTGTGATCTGCTGATGGATAGGCGTTAGTTCTAGGTACTTTCTGGGTAGGATACTATAGTATTAGTATTGTTTGATGTATTCGAAAAGAGTTCTGGCTCCTAACTGTTGTCAAATAATTGTAAATAAATTTTATCGGCATCTTAACTATGCAAGTGTGATCTGCTGATGGATAGGCGTTAGTTCTAGGTACTTTCGGGGTAGGATACTATAGTATTGGTATTGTTTGATGTATTCGAAAAGAGTTCTGGCTCCTAACTGTTGTCAAATAATTGTAAAAAAATTTTATCGGCATCTTAACTATGCAAGTGTGATCTGCTGATGGATAGGCGTTAGTTCTAGGTACTTTCTGGGTAGGATACTATAGTATTTGTATTGTTTGATGTATTCGAAAAGAGTTCTGGCTCCTAACTGTTGTCAAATAATTGTAAATAAATTTTATCGGCATCTTAACTATGCAAGTGTGATCTGCTGATGGATAGGCGTTAGTTCTAGGTACTTTCGGGGTAGGATACTATAGTATTTGTATTATTTGATGTATTCGAAAAGAGTTCTGGCTCCTAACTGTTGTCAAATAATTGTAAAAAAATTTTATCGGCATCTTAACTATGCAAGTGTGATCTGCTGATGGATAGGCGTTAGTTCTAGGTACTTTCTGGGTAGGATACTATAGTATTTGTATTGTTTGATGTATTCGAAAAGAGTTCTGGCTCCTAACTGTTGTCAAATAATTGTAAATAAATTTTATCGGCATCTTAACTATGCAAGTGTGATCTGCTGATGGATAGGCGTTAGTTCTAGGTACTTTCGGGGTAGGATACTATAGTATTTGTATTGTTTGATGTATTCGAAAAGAGTTCTGGCTCCTAACTGTTGCCAAATAATTGTAAAAAAATTTTATCGGCATCTTAACTATGCAAGTGTGATCTGCTGATGGATAGGCGTTAGTTCTATGTACTTTCGGGGTAGGATACTATAGTATTTGTATTGTTTGATGTATTCGAAAAGAGTTCTGGCTCCTAACTGTTGTCAAATAATTGTAAATAAATTTTATCGGCATCTTAACTATGCAAGTGTGATCTGCTGATGGATAGGCGTTAGTTCTAGGTACTTTCGGGGTAGGATACTATAGTATTTGTATTATTTGATGTATTCGAAAAGAGTTCTGGCTCCTAACTGTTGTCAAATAATTGTAAAAAAATTTTATCGGCATCTTAACTATGCAAGTGTGATCTGCTGATGGATAGGCGTTAGTTCTAGGTACTTTCTGGGTAGGATACTATAGTATTTGTATTGTTTGATGTATTCGAAAAGAGTTCTGGCTCCTAACTGTTGTCAAATAATTGTAAATAAATTTTATCGGCATCTTAACTATGCAAGTGTGATCTGCTGATGGATAGGCGTTAGTTCTAGGTACTTTCGGGGTAGGATACTATAGTATTTGTATTGTTTGATGTATTCGAAAAGAGTTCTGGCTCCTAACTGTTGCCAAATAATTGTAAAAAAATTTTATCGGCATCTTAACTATGCAAGTGTGATCTGCTGATGGATAGGCGTTAGTTCTATGTACTTTCGGGGTAGGATACTATAGTATTTGTATTGTTTGATGTATTCGAAAAGAGTTCTGGCTCCTAACTGTTGTCAAATAATTGTAAATAAATTTTATCGGCATCTTAACTATGCAAGTGTGATCTGCTGATGGATAGGCGTTAGTTCTAGGTACTTTCGGGGTAGGATACTATAGTATTTGTATTATTTGATGTATTCGAAAAGAGTTCTGGCTCCTAACTGTTGTCAAATAATTGTAAAAAAATTTTATCGGCATCTTAACTATGCAAGTGTGATCTGCTGATGGATAGGCGTTAGTTCTAGGTACTTTCTGGGTAGGATACTATAGTATTTGTATTGTTTGATGTATTCGAAAAGAGTTCTGGCTCCTAACTGTTGTCAAATAATTGTAAATAAATTTTATCGGCATCTTAACTATGCAAGTGTGATCTGCTGATGGATAGGCGTTAGTTCTAGGTACTTTCGGGGTAGGATACTATAGTATTTGTATTGTTTGATGTATTCGAAAAGAGTTCTGGCTCCTAACTGTTGCCAAATAATTGTAAAAAAATTTTATCGGCATCTTAACTATGCAAGTGTGATCTGCTGATGGATAGGCGTTAGTTCTATGTACTTTCGGGGTAGGATACTATAGTATTTGTATTGTTTGATGTATTCGAAAAGAGTTCTGGCTCCTAACTGTTGTCAAATAATTGTAAATAAATTTTATCGGCATCTTAACTATGCAAGTGTGATCTGCTGATGGATAGGCGTTAGTTCTAGGTACTTTCGGGGTAGGATACTATAGTATTTGTATTATTTGATGTATTCGAAAAGAGTTCTGGCTCCTAACTGTTGTCAAATAATTGTAAAAAAATTTTATCGGCATCTTAACTATGCAAGTGTGATCTGCTGATGGATAGGCGTTAGTTCTAGGTACTTTCTGGGTAGGATACTATAGTATTTGTATTGTTTGATGTATTCGAAAAGAGTTCTGGCTCCTAACTGTTGTCAAATAATTGTAAATAAATTTTATCGGCATCTTAACTATGCAAGTGTGATCTGCTGATGGATAGGCGTTAGTTCTAGGTACTTTCGGGGTAGGATACTATAGTATTTGTATTGTTTGATGTATTCGAAAAGAGTTCTGGCTCCTAACTGTTGCCAAATAATTGTAAAAAAATTTTATCGGCATCTTAACTATGCAAGTGTGATCTGCTGATGGATAGGCGTTAGTTCTATGTACTTTCGGGGTAGGATACTATAGTATTTGTATTGTTTGATGTATTCGAAAAGAGTTCTGGCTCCTAACTGTTGTCAAATAATTGTAAATAAATTTTATCGGCATCTTAACTATGCAAGTGTGATCTGCTGATGGATAGGCGTTAGTTCTAGGTACTTTCGGGGTAGGATACTATAGTATTGGTATTGTTTGATGTATTCGAAAAGAGTTCTGGCTCCTAACTGTTGTCAAATAATTGTAAAAAAATTTTATCGGCATCTTAACTATGCAAGTGTGATCTGCTGATGGATAGGCGTTAGTTCTAGGTACTTTCTGGGTAGGATACTATAGTATTTGTATTGTTTGATGTATTCGAAAAGAGTTCTGGCTCCTAACTGTTGTCAAATAATTGTAAATAAATTTTATCGGCATCTTAACTATGCAAGTGTGATCTGCTGATGGATAGGCGTTAGTTCTAGGTACTTTCGGGGTAGGATACTATAGTATTTGTATTATTTGATGTATTCGAAAAGAGTTCTGGCTCCTAACTGTTGTCAAATAATTGTAAAAAAATTTTATCGGCATCTTAACTATGCAAGTGTGATCTGCTGATGGATAGGCGTTAGTTCTAGGTACTTTCTGGGTAGGATACTATAGTATTTGTATTGTTTGATGTATTCGAAAAGAGTTCTGGCTCCTAACTGTTGTCAAATAATTGTAAATAAATTTTATCGGCATCTTAACTATGCAAGTGTGATCTGCTGATGGATAGGCGTTAGTTCTAGGTACTTTCGGGGTAGGATACTATAGTATTTGTATTGTTTGATGTATTCGAAAAGAGTTCTGGCTCCTAACTGTTGCCAAATAATTGTAAAAAAATTTTATCGGCATCTTAACTATGCAAGTGTGATCTGCTGATGGATAGGCGTTAGTTCTATGTACTTTCGGGGTAGGATACTATAGTATTTGTATTGTTTGATGTATTCGAAAAGAGTTCTGGCTCCTAACTGTTGTCAAATAATTGTAAATAAATTTTATCGGCATCTTAACTATGCAAGTGTGATCTGCTGATGGATAGGCGTTAGTTCTAGGTACTTTCGGGGTAGGATACTATAGTATTGGTATTGTTTGATGTATTCGAAAAGAGTTCTGGCTCCTAACTGTTGTCAAATAATTGTAAAAAAATTTTATCGGCATCTTAACTATGCAAGTGTGATCTGCTGATGGATAGGCGTTAGTTCTAGGTACTTTCTGGGTAGGATACTATAGTATTTGTATTGTTTGATGTATTCGAAAAGAGTTCTGGCTCCTAACTGTTGTCAAATAATTGTAAATAAATTTTATCGGCATCTTAACTATGCAAGTGTGATCTGCTGATGGATAGGCGTTAGTTCTAGGTACTTTCGGGGTAGGATACTATAGTATTTGTATTATTTGATGTATTCGAAAAGAGTTCTGGCTCCTAACTGTTGTCAAATAATTGTAAAAAATTTTTATCGGCATCTTAACTATGCAAGTGTGCTCTGCTGATGGATAGGCGTTAGTTCTAGGTACTTTCTGGGTAGGATACTATAGTATTTGTATTGTTTGATGTATTCGAAAAGAGTTCTGGCTCCTAACTGTTGTCAAATAATTGTAAAAAAATTTTATCGGCATCTTAACTATGCAAGTGTGATCTGCTGACGGATAGGCGTTAGTTCTATGTACTTTCGGGCTAGGATACTATAGTATTTGTATTGTTTGATGTATTCGAAAAGAGTTCTGGCTCCTAACTGTTGTCAAATAATTGTAAAAAAAAATTTATCGGCATCTTAACTATGCAAGTGTGATCTGCTGATGGATAGGCGTTAGTTCTAGGTACTTTCTGGGTAGGATACTATAGTATTAGTATTGTTTGATGTATTCGAAAAGAGTTCTGGCTCCTAACTGTTGTCAAATAATTGTAAATAAATTTTATCGGCATCTTAACTATGCAAGTGTGATCTGCTGATGGATAGGCGTTAGTTCTAGGTACTTTCGGGGTAGGATACTATAGTATTGGTATTGTTTGATGTATTCGAAAAGAGTTCTGGCTCCTAACTGTTGTCAAATAATTGTAAAAAAATTTTATCGGCATCTTAACTATGCAAGTGTGATCTGCTGATGGATAGGCGTTAGTTCTAGGTACTTTCTGGGTAGGATACTATAGTATTTGTATTGTTTGATGTATTCGAAAAGAGTTCTGGCTCCTAACTGTTGTCAAATAATTGTAAATAAATTTTATCGGCATCTTAACTATGCAAGTGTGATCTGCTGATGGATAGGCGTTAGTTCTAGGTACTTTCGGGGTAGGATACTATAGTATTTGTATTATTTGATGTATTCGAAAAGAGTTCTGGCTCCTAACTGTTGTCAAATAATTGTAAAAAAATTTTATCGGCATCTTAACTATGCAAGTGTGATCTGCTGATGGATAGGCGTTAGTTCTAGGTACTTTCTGGGTAGGATACTATAGTATTTGTATTGTTTGATGTATTCGAAAAGAGTTCTGGCTCCTAACTGTTGTCAAATAATTGTAAATAAATTTTATCGGCATCTTAACTATGCAAGTGTGATCTGCTGATGGATAGGCGTTAGTTCTAGGTACTTTCGGGGTAGGATACTATAGTATTTGTATTGTTTGATGTATTCGAAAAGAGTTCTGGCTCCTAACTGTTGCCAAATAATTGTAAAAAAATTTTATCGGCATCTTAACTATGCAAGTGTGATCTGCTGATGGATAGGCGTTAGTTCTATGTACTTTCGGGGTAGGATACTATAGTATTTGTATTGTTTGATGTATTCGAAAAGAGTTCTGGCTCCTAACTGTTGTCAAATAATTGTAAATAAATTTTATCGGCATCTTAACTATGCAAGTGTGATCTGCTGATGGATAGGCGTTAGTTCTAGGTACTTTCGGGGTAGGATACTATAGTATTGGTATTGTTTGATGTATTCGAAAAGAGTTCTGGCTCCTAACTGTTGTCAAATAATTGTAAAAAAATTTTATCGGCATCTTAACTATGCAAGTGTGATCTGCTGATGGATAGGCGTTAGTTCTAGGTACTTTCTGGGTAGGATACTATAGTATTTGTATTGTTTGATGTATTCGAAAAGAGTTCTGGCTCCTAACTGTTGTCAAATAATTGTAAATAAATTTTATCGGCATCTTAACTATGCAAGTGTGATCTGCTGATGGATAGGCGTTAGTTCTAGGTACTTTCTGGGTAGGATACTATAGTATTTGTATTGTTTGATGTATTCGAAAAGAGTTCTGGCTCCTAACTGTTGTCAAATAATTGTAAATAAATTTTATCGGCATCTTAACTATGCAAGTGTGATCTGCTGATGGATAGGCGTTAGTTCTAGGTACTTTCGGGGTAGGATACTATAGTATTGGTATTGTTTGATGTATTCGAAAAGAGTTCTGGCTCCTAACTGTTGTCAAATAATTGTAAATAAATTTTATCGGCATCTTAACTATGCAAGTGTGATCTGCTGATGGATAGGCGTTAGTTCTAGGTACTTTCGGGGTAGGATACTATAGTATTTGTATTGTTTGATGTATTCGAAAAGAGTTCTGGCTCCTAACTGTTGCCAAATAATTGTAAAAAAATTTTATCGGCATCTTAACTATGCAAGTGTGATCTGCTGATGGATAGGCGTTAGTTCTATGTACTTTCGGGGTAGGATACTATAGTATTTGTATTGTTTGATGTATTCGAAAAGAGTTCTGGCTCCTAACTGTTGTCAAATAATTGTAAATAAATTTTATCGGCATCTTAACTATGCAAGTGTGATCTGCTGATGGATAGGCGTTAGTTCTAGGTACTTTCGGGGTAGGATACTATAGTATTGGTATTGTTTGATGTATTCGAAAAGAGTTCTGGCTCCTAACTGTTGTCAAATAATTGTAAAAAAATTTTATCGGCATCTTAACTATGCAAGTGTGATCTGCTGATGGATAGGCGTTAGTTCTAGGTACTTTCTGGGTAGGATACTATAGTATTTGTATTGTTTGATGTATTCGAAAAGAGTTCTGGCTCCTAACTGTTGTCAAATAATTGTAAATAAATTTTATCCCCATCTTAACTATGCAAGTGTGATCTGCTGATGGATAGGCGTTAGTTCTAGGTACTTTCGGGGTAGGATACTATAGTATTTGTATTGTTTGATGTATTCGAAAAGAGTTCTGGCTCCTAACTGTTGTCAAATAATTGTAAAAAAATTTTATCGGCATCTTAACTATGCAAGTGTGATCTGCTGATGAATAGGCGTTAGTTCTAGGTACTTTCTGGGTAGGATACTATAGTATTTGTATTGTTTGATGTATTCGAAAAGAGTTCTGGCTCCTAACTGTTGTCAAATAATTGTAAATAAATTTTATCGGCATCTTAACTATGCAAGTGTGATCTGCTGATGGATAGGCGTTAGTTCTAGATACTTTCGGGGTAGGATACTATAGTATTTGTATTGTTTGATGTATTCGAAAAGAGTTCTGGCTCCTAACTGTTGTCGAATAATTGTAAAAAATTTTTGTCGGCATCTTAACTATGCAAGTTTGATCTGCTGATGGATAGGCGTTAGTTCTAGGTACTTTCTGGATAGGATACTATAGTATTAGTATTGTTTGATGTATTCGAAAAGAGTTCTGGCTCCTAACTGTTGTCAAATAATTGTAAAAAAAATTTATCGGCATCTTAACTATGCAAGTGTGATCTGCTGATGGATAGGCGTTAGTTCTAGGTACTTTGTGCGTAGGATACTATAGTATTTGTATTGTTTGATGTATTCGAAAAGAGTTCTGGCTCCTAACTGTTGTCAAATAATTGTAAAAAAATTTTATCGGCATCTTAACTATGCAAGTGTGATCTGCTGATGGATAGGCGTTAGTTCTAGGTACTTTCTGGGTAGGATACTATAGTATTTGTATTGTTTGATGTATTCGAAAAGAGTTCTGGCTCCTAACTGTTGTCAAATAATTGTAAAAAAATTTTGTCGGCATCTTAACTATGCAAGTTTGATCTGCTGATGGATAGGCGTTAGTTCTAGGTACTTTCTGGGTAGGATACTATAGTATTAGTATTGTTTGATGTATTCGAAAAGAGTTCTGGCTCCTAACTGTTGTCAAATAATTGTAAAAAAATTTTATCGGCATCTTAACTATGCAAGTGTGGTCTGCTGATGGATAGGCGTTAGTTCTAGGTACTTTGTGGGTAGGATACTATAGTATTTGTATTATTTGATGTATTCGAAAAGAGTTCTGGCTCCTAACTGTTGTCAAATAATTGTAAATAAATTTTATCGGCATCTTAACTATGCAAGTGTGATCTGCTGATGGATAGGCGTTAGTTCTAGGTACTTTGTGGGTAGGATACTATAGTATTTGTATTGTTTGATGTAATCGAAAAGAGTTCTGGCTCCTAACTGTTGTCAAATAATTGTAAATAAATTTTATCGGCATCTTAACTATGCAAGTGTGATCTGCTGATGGATAGGCGTTAGTTCTAGGTACTTTCGGGGTAGGAAACTATAGTATTTGTATTGTTTGATGTATTCGAAAAGAGTTCTGGCTCCTAACTGTTGTCAAATAATTGTAAAAAAATTTTATCGGCATCTTAACTATGCAAGTGTGATCTGCTGATGGATAGGCGTTAGTTCTAGGTACTTTCTGGGTAGGATACTATAGTATTAGTATTGTTTGATGTATTCGAAAAGAGTTCTGGCTCCTAACTGTTGTCAAATAATTGTAAAAAAATTTTATCGGCATCTTAACTATGCAAGTGTGGTCTGCTGATGGATAGGCGTTAGTTCTAGGTACTTTGTGGGTAGGATACTATAGTATTTGTATTGTTTGATGTATTCGAAAAGAGTTCTGGCTCCTAACTGTTGTCAAATAATTGTAAAAAAATTTTATCGGCATCTTAACTATGCAAGTGTGATCTGCTGATGGATAGGCGTTAGTTCTAGGTACTTTCGGGGTAGGAAACTATAGTATTTGTATTGTTTGATGTATTCGAAAAGAGTTCTGGCTCCTAACTGTTGTCAAATAATTGTAAAAAAATTTTATCGGCATCTTAACTATGCAAGTGTGATCTGCTGATGGATAGGCGTTAGTTCTAGGTACTTTCTGGGTAGGATACTATAGTATTTGTATTGTTTGATGTATTCGAAAAGAGTTCTGGCTCCTAACTGTTGTCAAATAATTGTAAATAAATTTTATCGGCATCTTAACTATGCAAGTGTGATCTGCTGATGGATAGGCGTTAGTTCTAGATACTTTCGGGGTAGGATACTATAGTATTTGTATTGTTTGATGTATTCGAAAAGAGTTCTGGCTCCTAACTGTTGTCAAATAATTGTAAAAAATTTTTGTCGGCATCTTAACTATGCAAGTTTGATCTGCTGATGGATAGGCGTTAGTTCTAGGTACTTTCTGGATAGGATACTATAGTATTAGTATTGTTTGATGTATTCGAAAAGAGTTCTGGCTCCTAACTGTTGTCAAATAATTGTAAAAAAAATTTATCGGCATCTTAACTATGCAAGTGTGATCTGCTGATGGATAGGCGTTAGTTCTAGGTACTTTGTGCGTAGGATACTATAGTATTTGTATTGTTTGATGTATTCGAAAAGAGTTCTGGCTCCTAACTGTTGTCAAATAATTGTAAAAAAATTTTATCGGCATCTTAACTATGCAAGTGTGATCTGCTGATGGATAGGCGTTAGTTCTAGGTACTTTCTGGGTAGGATACTATAGTATTTGTATTGTTTGATGTATTCGAAAAGAGTTCTGGCTCCTAACTGTTGTCAAATAATTGTAAAAAAATTTTATCGGCATCTTAACTATGCAAGTGTGATCTGCTGATGGATAGGCGTTAGTTCTAGGTACTTTCGGGGTAGGAAACTATAGTATTTGTATTGTTTGATGTATTCGAAAAGAGTTCTGGCTCCTAACTGTTGTCAAATAATTGTAAAAAAATTTTATCGGCATCTTAACTATGCAAGTGTGATCTGCTGATGGATAGGCGTTAGTTCTAGGTACTTTCTGGGTAGGATACTATAGTATTTGTATTGTTTGATGTATTCGAAAAGAGTTCTGGCTCCTAACTGTTGTCAAATAATTGTAAATAAATTTTATCGGCATCTTAACTATGCAAGTGTGATCTGCTGATGGATAGGCGTTAGTTCTAGATACTTTCGGGGTAGGATACTATAGTATTTGTATTGTTTGATGTATTCGAAAAGAGTTCTGGCTCCTAACTGTTGTCAAATAATTGTAAAAAATTTTTGTCGGCATCTTAACTATGCAAGTTTGATCTGCTGATGGATAGGCGTTAGTTCTAGGTACTTTCTGGATAGGATACTATAGTATTAGTATTGTTTGATGTATTCGAAAAGAGTTCTGGCTCCTAACTGTTGTCAAATAATTGTAAAAAAAATTTATCGGCATCTTAACTATGCAAGTGTGATCTGCTGATGGATAGGCGTTAGTTCTAGGTACTTTGTGCGTAGGATACTATAGTATTTGTATTGTTTGATGTATTCGAAAAGAGTTCTGGCTCCTAACTGTTGTCAAATAATTGTAAAAAAATTTTATCGGCATCTTAACTATGCAAGTGTGATCTGCTGATGGATAGGCGTTAGTTCTAGGTAATTTCTGGGTAGGATACTATAGTATTTGTATTGTTTGATGTATTCGAAAAGAGTTCTGGCTCCTAACTGTTGTCAAATAATTGTAAATAAATTTTATCGGCATCTTAACTATGCAAGTGTGATCTGCTGATGGATAGGCGTTAGTTCTAGGTACTTTGTGGGTAGGATACTATAGTATTTGTATTGTTTGATGTATTCGAAAAGAGTTCTGGCTCCTAACTGTTGTCAAATAATTGCAAATAAATTTTATCGGCATCTTAACTATGCAAGTGTGATCTGCTGATGGATAGGCGTTAGTTCTAGGTACTTTCGGGGTAGGAAACTATAGTATTTGTATTGTTTGATGTATTCGAAAAGAGTTCTGGCTCCTAACTGTTGTCAAATAATTGTAAAAAAATTTTATCGGCATCTTAACTATGCAAGTGTGATCTGCTGATGGATAGGCGTTAGTTCTAGGTACTTTCTGGGTAGGATACTATAGTATTTGTATTGTTTGATGTATTCGAAAAGAGTTCTGGCTCCTAACTGTTGTCAAATAATTGTAAATAAATTTTATCGGCATCTTAACTATGCAAGTGTGATCTGCTGATGGATAGGCGTTAGTTCTAGGTACTTTCGGGGTAGGATACTATAGTATTGGTATTGTTTGATGTATTCGAAAAGAGTTCTGGCTCCTAACTGTTGTCAAATAATTGTAAATAAATTTTATCGGCATCTTAACTATGCAAGTGTGATCTGCTGATGGATAGGCGTTAGTTCTAGGTACTTTCGGGGTAGGATACTATAGTATTTGTATTGTTTGATGTATTCGAAAAGAGTTCTGGCTCCTAACTGTTGCCAAATAATTGTAAAAAAATTTTATCGGCATCTTAACTATGCAAGTGTGATCTGCTGATGGATAGGCGTTAGTTCTATGTACTTTCGGGGTAGGATACTATAGTATTTGTATTGTTTGATGTATTCGAAAAGAGTTCTGGCTCCTAACTGTTGTCAAATAATTGTAAATCAATTTTATCGGCATCTTAACTATGCAAGTGTGATCTGCTGATGGATAGGCGTTAGTTCTAGGTACTTTCGGGGTAGGATACTATAGTATTGGTATTGTTTGATGTATTCGAAAAGAGTTCTGGCTCCTAACTGTTGTCAAATAATTGTAAAAAAATTTTATCGGCATCTTAACTATGCAAGTGTGATCTGCTGATGGATAGGCGTTAGTTCTAGGTACTTTCTGGGTAGGATACTATAGTATTTGTATTGTTTGATGTATTCGAAAAGAGTTCTGGCTCCTAACTGTTGTCAAATAATTGTAAATAAATTTTATCGGCATCTTAACTATGCAAGTGTGATCTGCTGATGGATAGGCGTTAGTTCTAGATACTTTCGGGGTAGGATACTATAGTATTTGTATTGTTTGATGTATTCGAAAAGAGTTCTGGCTCCTAACTGTTGTCAAATAATTGTAAAAAAATTTTATCGGCATCTTAACTATGCAAGTGTGATCTGCTGATGAATAGGCGTTAGTTCTAGGTACTTTCTGGGTAGGATACTATAGTATTTGTATTGTTTGATGTATTCGAAAAGAGTTCTGGCTCCTAACTGTTGTCAAATAATTGTAAATAAATTTTATCGGCATCTTAACTATGCAAGTGTGATCTGCTGATGGATAGGCGTTAGTTCTAGATACTTTCGGGGTAGGATACTATAGTATTTGTATTGTTTGATGTATTCGAAAAGAGTTCTGGCTCCTAACTGTTGTCGAATAATTGTAAAAAATTTTTGTCGGCATCTTAACTATGCAAGTTTGATCTGCTGATGGATAGGCGTTAGTTCTAGGTACTTTCTGGATAGGATACTATAGTATTAGTATTGTTTGATGTATTCGAAAAGAGTTCTGGCTCCTAACTGTTGTCAAATAATTGTAAAAAAAATTTATCGGCATCTTAACTATGCAAGTGTGATCTGCTGATGGATAGGCGTTAGTTCTAGGTATTTGTGCGTAGGATACTATAGTATTTGTATTGTTTGATGTATTCGAAAAGAGTTCTGGCTCCTAACTGTTGTCAAATAATTGTAAAAAAATTTTATCGGCATCTTAACTATGCAAGTGTGATCTGCTGATGGATAGGCGTTAGTTCTAGGTACTTTCTGGGTAGGATACTATAGTATTTGTATTGTTTGATGTATTCGAAAAGAGTTCTGGCTCCTAACTGTTGTCAAATAATTGTAAAAAAATTTTGTCGGCATCTTAACTATGCAAGTTTGATCTGCTGATGGATAGGCGTTAGTTCTAGGTACTTTCTGGGTAGGATACTATAGTATTAGTATTGTTTGATGTATTCGAAAAGAGTTCTGGCTCCTAACTGTTGTCAAATAATTGTAAAAAAATTTTATCGGCATCTTAACTATGCAAGTGTGGTCTGCTGATGGATAGGCGTTAGTTCTAGGTACTTTGTGGGTAGGATACTATAGTATTTGTATTATTTGATGTATTCGAAAAGAGTTCTGGCTCCTAACTGTTGTCAAATAATTGTAAATAAATTTTATCGGCATCTTAACTATGCAAGTGTGATCTGCTGATGGATAGGCGTTAGTTCTAGGTACTTTGTGGGTAGGATACTATAGTATTTGTATTGTTTGATGTATTCGAAAAGAGTTCTGGCTCCTAACTGTTGTCAAATAATTGTAAATAAATTTTATCGGCATCTTAACTATGCAAGTGTGATCTGCTGATGGATAGGCGTTAGTTCTAGGTACTTTCGGGGTAGGAAACTATAGTATTTGTATTGTTTGATGTATTCGAAAAGAGTTCTGGCTCCTAACTGTTGTCAAATAATTGTAAAAAAATTTTATCGGCATCTTAACTATGCAAGTGTGATCTGCTGATGGATAGGCGTTAGTTCTAGGTACTTTCTGGGTAGGATACTATAGTATTAGTATTGTTTGATGTATTCGAAAAGAGTTCTGGCTCCTAACTGTTGTCAAATAATTGTAAAAAAATTTTATCGGCATCTTAACTATGCAAGTGTGGTCTGCTGATGGATAGGCGTTAGTTCTAGGTACTTTGTGGGTAGGATACTATAGTATTTGTATTGTTTGATGTATTCGAAAAGAGTTCTGGCTCCTAACTGTTGTCAAATAATTGTAAAAAAATTTTATCGGCATCTTAACTATGCAAGTGTGATCTGCTGATGGATAGGCGTTAGTTCTAGGTACTTTCGGGGTAGGAAACTATAGTATTTGTATTGTTTGATGTATTCGAAAAGAGTTCTGGCTCCTAACTGTTGTCAAATAATTGTAAAAAAATTTTATCGGCATCTTAACTATGCAAGTGTGATCTGCTGATGGATAGGCGTTAGTTCTAGGTACTTTCTGGGTAGGATACTATAGTATTTGTATTGTTTGATGTATTCGAAAAGAGTTCTGGCTCCTAACTGTTGTCAAATAATTGTAAATAAATTTTATCGGCATCTTAACTATGCAAGTGTGATCTGCTGATGGATAGGCGTTAGTTCTAGATACTTTCGGGGTAGGATACTATAGTATTTGTATTGTTTGATGTATTCGAAAAGAGTTCTGGCTCCTAACTGTTGTCAAATAATTGTAAAAAATTTTTGTCGGCATCTTAACTATGCAAGTTTGATCTGCTGATGGATAGGCGTTAGTTCTAGGTACTTTCTGGATAGGATACTATAGTATTAGTATTGTTTGATGTATTCGAAAAGAGTTCTGGCTCCTAACTGTTGTCAAATAATTGTAAAAAAAATTTATCGGCATCTTAACTATGCAAGTGTGATCTGCTGATGGATAGGCGTTAGTTCTAGGTACTTTGTGCGTAGGATACTATAGTATTTGTATTGTTTGATGTATTCGAAAAGAGTTCTGGCTCCTAACTGTTGTCAAATAATTGTAAAAAAATTTTATCGGCATCTTAACTATGCAAGTGTGATCTGCTGATGGATAGGCGTTAGTTCTAGGTACTTTCTGGGTAGGATACTATAGTATTTGTATTGTTTGATGTATTCGAAAAGAGTTCTGGCTCCTAACTGTTGTCAAATAATTGTAAAAAAATTTTATCGGCATCTTAACTATGCAAGTGTGATCTGCTGATGGATAGGCGTTAGTTCTAGGTACTTTCGGGGTAGGAAACTATAGTATTTGTATTGTTTGATGTATTCGAAAAGAGTTCTGGCTCCTAACTGTTGTCAAATAATTGTAAAAAAATTTTATCGGCATCTTAACTATGCAAGTGTGATCTGCTGATGGATAGGCGTTAGTTCTAGGTACTTTCTGGGTAGGATACTATAGTATTTGTATTGTTTGATGTATTCGAAAAGAGTTCTGGCTCCTAACTGTTGTCAAATAATTGTAAATAAATTTTATCGGCATCTTAACTATGCAAGTGTGATCTGCTGATGGATAGGCGTTAGTTCTAGATACTTTCGGGGTAGGATACTATAGTATTTGTATTGTTTGATGTATTCGAAAAGAGTTCTGGCTCCTAACTGTTGTCAAATAATTGTAAAAAATTTTTGTCGGCATCTTAACTATGCAAGTTTGATCTGCTGATGGATAGGCGTTAGTTCTAGGTACTTTCTGGATAGGATACTATAGTATTAGTATTGTTTGATGTATTCGAAAAGAGCTCTGGCTCCTAACTGTTGTCAAATAATTGTAAAAAAAATTTATCGGCATCTTAACTATGCAAGTGTGATCTGCTGATGGATAGGCGTTAGTTCTAGGTACTTTGTGCGTAGGATACTATAGTATTTGTATTGTTTGATGTATTCGAAAAGAGTTCTGGCTCCTAACTGTTGTCAAATAATTGTAAAAAAATTTTATCGGCATCTTAACTATGCAAGTGTGATCTGCTGATGGATAGGCGTTAGTTCTAGGTAATTTCTGGGTAGGATACTATAGTATTTGTATTGTTTGATGTATTCGAAAAGAGTTCTGGCTCCTAACTGTTGTCAAATAATTGTAAATAAATTTTATCGGCATCTTAACTATGCAAGTGTGATCTGCTGATGGATAGGCGTTATTTCTAGGTACTTTGTGGGTAGGATACTATAGTATTTGTATTGTTTGATGTATTCGAAAAGAGTTCTGGCTCCTAACTGTTGTCAAATAATTGTAAATAAATTTTATCGGCATCTTAACTATGCAAGTGTGATCTGCTGATGGATAGGCGTTAGTTCTAGGTACTTTCGGGGTAGGAAACTATAGTATTTGTATTGTTTGATGTATTCGAAAAGAGTTCTGGCTCCTAACTGTTGTCAAATAATTGTAAACAAATTTTATCGGCATCTTAACTATGCAAGTGTGATCTGCTGATGGATAGGCGTTAGTTCTAGGTACTTTCTGGGTAGGATACTATAGTATTTGTATTGTTTGATGTATTCGAAAAGAGTTCTGGCTCCTAACTGTTGTCAAATAATTGTAAATAAATTTTATCGGCATCTTAACTATGCAAGTGTGATCTGCTGATGGATAGGCGTTAGTTCTAGGTACTTTCGGGGTAGGATACTATAGTATTGGTATTGTTTGATGTATTCGAAAAGAGTTCTGGCTCCTAACTGTTGTCAAATAATTGTAAATAAATTTTATCGGCATCTTAACTATGCAAGTGTGATCTGCTGATGGATAGGCGTTAGTTCTAGGTACTTTCGGGGTAGGATACTATAGTATTTGTATTGTTTGATGTATTCGAAAAGAGTTCTGGCTCCTAACTGTTGCCAAATAATTGTAAAAAAATTTTATCGGCATCTTAACTATGCAAGTGTGATCTGCTGATGGATAGGCGTTAGTTCTATGTACTTTCGGGGTAGGATACTATAGTATTTGTATTGTTTGATGTATTCGAAAAGAGTTCTGGCTCCTAACTGTTGTCAAATAATTGTAAATAAATTTTATCGGCATCTTAACTATGCAAGTGTGATCTGCTGATGGATAGGCGTTAGTTCTAGGTACTTTCGGGGTAGGATACTATAGTATTGGTATTGTTTGATGTATTCGAAAAGAGTTCTGGCTCCTAACTGTTGTCAAATAATTGTAAAAAAATTTTATCGGCATCTTAACTATGCAAGTGTGATCTGCTGATGGATAGGCGTTAGTTCTAGGTACTTTCTGGGTAGGATACTATAGTATTTGTATTGTTTGATGTATTCGAAAAGAGTTCTGGCTCCTAACTGTTGTCAAATAATTGTAAATAAATTTTATCGGCATCTTAACTATGCAAGTGTGATCTGCTGATGGATAGGCGTTAGTTCTAGGTACTTTCGGGGTAGGATACTATAGTATTTGTATTGTTTGATGTATTCGAAAAGAGTTCTGGCTCCTAACTGTTGTCAAATAATTGTAAAAAAATTTTATCGGCATCTTAACTATGCAAGTGTGATCTGCTGATGAATAGGCGTTAGTTCTAGGTACTTTCTGGGTAGGATACTATAGTATTTGTATTGTTTGATGTATTCGAAAAGAGTTCTGGCTCCTAACTGTTGTCAAATAATTGTAAATAAATTTTATCGGCATCTTAACTATGCAAGTGTGATCTGCTGATGGATAGGCGTTAGTTCTAGATACTTTCGGGGTAGGATACTATAGTATTTGTATTGTTTGATGTATTCGAAAAGAGTTCTGGCTCCTAACTGTTGTCGAATAATTGTAAAAAATTTTTGTCGGCATCTTAACTATGCAAGTTTGATCTGCTGATGGATAGGCGTTAGTTCTAGGTACTTTCTGGATAGGATACTATAGTATTAGTATTGTTTGATGTATTCGAAAAGAGTTCTGGCTCCTAACTGTTGTCAAATAATTGTAAAAAAAATTTATCGGCATCTTAACTATGCAAGTGTGATCTGCTGATGGATAGGCGTTAGTTCTAGGTACTTTGTGCGTAGGATACTATAGTATTTGTATTGTTTGATGTATTCGAAAAGAGTTCTGGCTCCTAACTGTTGTCAAATAATTGTAAAAAAATTTTATCGGCATCTTAACTATGCAAGTGTGATCTGCTGATGGATAGGCGTTAGTTCTAGGTACTTTCTGGGTAGGATACTATAGTATTTGTATTGTTTGATGTATTCGAAAAGAGTTCTGGCTCCTAACTGTTGTCAAATAATTGTAAAAAAATTTTGTCGGCATCTTAACTATGCAAGTTTGATCTGCTGATGGATAGGCGTTAGTTCTAGGTACTTTCTGGGTAGGATACTATAGTATTAGTATTGTTTGATGTATTCGAAAAGAGTTCTGGCTCCTAACTGTTGTCAAATAATTGTAAAAAAATTTTATCGGCATCTTAACTATGCAAGTGTGGTCTGCTGATGGATAGGCGTTAGTTCTAGGTACTTTGTGGGTAGGATACTATAGTATTTGTATTATTTGATGTATTCGAAAAGAGTTCTGGCTCCTAACTGTTGTCAAATAATTGTAAATAAATTTTATCGGCATCTTAACTATGCAAGTGTGATCTGCTGATGGATAGGCGTTAGTTCTAGGTACTTTGTGGGTAGGATACTATAGTATTTGTATTGTTTGATGTATTCGAAAAGAGTTCTGGCTCCTAACTGTTGTCAAATAATTGTAAATAAATTTTATCGGCATCTTAACTATGCAAGTGTGATCTGCTGATGGATAGGCGTTAGTTCTAGGTACTTTCGGGGTAGGAAACTATAGTATTTGTATTGTTTGATGTATTCGAAAAGAGTTCTGGCTCCTAACTGTTGTCAAATAATTGTAAAAAAATTTTATCGGCATCTTAACTACGCAAGTGTGATCTGCTGATGGATAGGCGTTAGTTCTAGGTACTTTCTGGGTAGGATACTATAGTATTAGTATTGTTTGATGTATTCGAAAAGAGTTCTGGCTCCTAACTGTTGTCAAATAATTGTAAAAAAATTTTATCGGCATCTTAACTATGCAAGTGTGGTCTGCTGATGGATAGGCGTTAGTTCTAGGTACTTTGTGGGTAGGATACTATAGTATTTGTATTGTTTGATGTATTCGAAAAGAGTTCTGGCTCCTAACTGTTGTCAAATAATTGTAAAAAAATTTTATCGGCATCTTAACTATGCAAGTGTGATCTGCTGATGGATAGGCGTTAGTTCTAGGTACTTTCGGGGTAGGAAACTATAGTATTTGTATTGTTTGATGTATTCGAAAAGAGTTCTGGCTCCTAACTGTTGTCAAATAATTGTAAAAAAATTTTATCGGCATCTTAACTATGCAAGTGTGATCTGCTGATGGATAGGCGTTAGTTCTAGGTACTTTCTGGGTAGGATACTATAGTATTTGTATTGTTTGATGTATTCGAAAAGAGTTCTGGCTCCTAACTGTTGTCAAATAATTGTAAATAAATTTTATCGGCATCTTAACTATGCAAGTGTGATCTGCTGATGGATAGGCGTTAGTTCTAGATACTTTCGGGGTAGGATACTATAGTATTTGTATTGTTTGATGTATTCGAAAAGAGTTCTGGCTCCTAACTGTTGTCAAATAATTGTAAAAAATTTTTGTCGGCATCTTAACTATGCAAGTTTGATCTGCTGATGGATAGGCGTTAGTTCTAGGTACTTTCTGGATAGGATACTATAGTATTAGTATTGTTTGATGTATTCGAAAAGAGTTCTGGCTCCTAACTGTTGTCAAATAATTGTAAAAAAAATTTATCGGCATCTTAACTATGCAAGTGTGATCTGCTGATGGATAGGCGTTAGTTCTAGGTACTTTGTGCGTAGGATACTATAGTATTTGTATTGTTTGATGTATTCGAAAAGAGTTCTGGCTCCTAACTGTTGTCAAATAATTGTAAAAAAATTTTATCGGCATCTTAACTATGCAAGTGTGATCTGCTGATGGATAGGCGTTAGTTCTAGGTACTTTCTGGGTAGGATACTATAGTATTTGTATTGTTTGATGTATTCGAAAAGAGTTCTGGCTCCTAACTGTTGTCAAATAATTGTAAAAAAATTTTATCGGCATCTTAACTATGCAAGTGTGATCTGCTGATGGATAGGCGTTAGTTCTAGGTACTTTCGGGGTAGGAAACTATAGTATTTGTATTGTTTGATGTATTCGAAAAGAGTTCTGGCTCCTAACTGTTGTCAAATAATTGTAAAAAAATTTTATCGGCATCTTAACTATGCAAGTGTGATCTGCTGATGGATAGGCGTTAGTTCTAGGTACTTTCTGGGTAGGATACTATAGTATTTGTATTGTTTGATGTATTCGAAAAGAGTTCTGGCTCCTAACTGTTGTCAAATAATTGTAAATAAATTTTATCGGCATCTTAACTATGCAAGTGTGATCTGCTGATGGATAGGCGTTAGTTCTAGATACTTTCGGGGTAGGATACTATAGTATTTGTATTGTTTGATGTATTCGAAAAGAGTTCTGGCTCCTAACTGTTGTCAAATAATTGTAAAAAATTTTTGTCGGCATCTTAACTATGCAAGTTTGATCTGCTGATGGATAGGCGTTAGTTCTAGGTACTTTCTGGATAGGATACTATAGTATTAGTATTGTTTGATGTATTCGAAAAGAGTTCTGGCTCCTAACTGTTGTCAAATAATTGTAAAAAAAATTTATCGGCATCTTAACTATGCAAGTGTGATCTGCTGATGGATAGGCGTTAGTTCTAGGTACTTTGTGCGTAGGATACTATAGTATTTGTATTGTTTGATGTATTCGAAAAGAGTTCTGGCTCCTAACTGTTGTCAAATAATTGTAAAAAAATTTTATCGGCATCTTAACTATGCAAGTGTGATCTGCTGATGGATAGGCGTTAGTTCTAGGTAATTTCTGGGTAGGATACTATAGTATTTGTATTGTTTGATGTATTCGAAAAGAGTTCTGGCTCCTAACTGTTGTCAAATAATTGTAAATAAATTTTATCGGCATCTTAACTATGCAAGTGTGATCTGCTGATGGATAGGCGTTAGTTCTAGGTACTTTGTGGGTAGGATACTATAGTATTTGTATTGTTTGATGTATTCGAAAAGAGTTCTGGCTCCTAACTGTTGTCAAATAATTGTAAATAAATTTTATCGGCATCTTAACTATGCAAGTGTGATCTGCTGATGGATAGGCGTTAGTTCTAGGTACTTTCGGGGTAGGAAACTATAGTATTTGTATTGTTTGATGTATTCGAAAAGAGTTCTGGCTCCTAACTGTTGTCAAATAATTGTAAAAAAATTTTATCGGCATCTTAACTATGCAAGTGTGATCTGCTGATGGATAGGCGTTAGTTCTAGGTACTTTCTGGGTAGGATACTATAGTATTTGTATTGTTTGATGTATTCGAAAAGAGTTCTGGCTCCTAACTGTTGTCAAATAATTGTAAATAAATTTTATCGGCATCTTAACTATGCAAGTGTGATCTGCTGATGGATAGGCGTTAGTTCTAGGTACTTTCGGGGTAGGATACTATAGTATTTGTATTGTTTGATGTATTCGAAAAGAGTTCTGGCTCCTAACTGTTGCCAAATAATTGTAAAAAAATTTTATCGGCATCTTAACTATGCAAGTGTGATCTGCTGATGGATAGGCGTTAGTTCTAGGTACTTTCTGGGTAGGATACTATAGTATTAGTATTGTTTGATGTATTCGAAAAGAGTTCTGGCTCCTAACTGTTGTCAAATAATTGTAAAAAAATTTTATCGGCATCTTAACTATGCAAGTGTGATCTGCTGATGGATAGGCGTTAGTCCTAGGTACTTTGTGGGTAGGATACTATAGTATTTGTATTGTTTGATGTATTCGAAAAGGGTTCTGGCTCCTAACTGTTGTCAAATAATTGTAAAAAAATTTTATCGGCATCTTAACTATGCAAGTGTGATCTGCTGATGGATAGGCGTTAGTTCTAGGTACTTTCTGGGTAGGATACTATAGTATTTGTATTGTTTGATGTATTCGAAAAGAGTTCTGGCTCCTAACTGTTGTCAAATAATTGTAAAAAAATTTTGTCGGCATCTTAACTATGCAAGTTTGATCTGCTGATGGATAGGCGTTAGTTCTAGGTACTTTCTGGGTAGGATACTATAGTATTAGTATTGTTTGATGTATTCGAAAAGAGTTCTGGCTCCTAACTGTTGTCAAATAATTGTAAAAAAATTTTATCGGCATCTTAACTATGCAAGTGTGGTCTGCTGATGGATAGGCGTTAGTTCTAGGTACTTTGTGGGTAGGATACTATAGTATTTGTATTGTTTGATGTATTCGAAAAGAGTTCTGGCTCCTAACTGTTGTCAAATAATTGTAAAAAAATTTTATCGGCATCTTAACTATGCAAGTGTGATCTGCTGATGGATAGGCGTTAGTTCTAGGTACTTTCGGGGTAGGAAACTATAGTATTTGTATTGTTTGATGTATTCGAAAAGAGTTCTGGCTCCTAACTGTTGTCAAATAATTGTAAAAAAATTTTATCGGCATCTTAACTATGCAAGTGTGATCTGCTGATGGATAGGCGTTAGTTCTAGGTACTTTCTGGGTAGGATACTATAGTATTTGTATTGTTTGATGTATTCGAAAAGAGTTCTGGCTCCTAACTGTTGTCAAATAATTGTAAAAAAATTTTATCGGCATCTTAACTATGCAAGTGTGGTCTGCTGATGGATAGGCGTTAGTTCTAGGTACTTTGTGGGTAGGATACTATAGTATTTGTATTGTCTGATGTATTCGAAAAGAGTTCTGGCTCCTAACTGTTGTCAAATAATTGTAAAAAAATTTTATCGGCATCTTAACTATGCAAGTGTGATCTGCTGATGGATAGGCGTTAGTTCTAGGTACTTTCGGGGTAGGAAACTATAGTATTTGTATTGTTTGATCCATTCGAAAAGAGTTCTGGCTCCTAACTGTTGTCAAATAATTGTAAAAAAATTTTATCGGCATCTTAACTATGCAAGTGTGATCTGCTGATGGATAGGCGTTAGTTCTAGGTACTTTCTGGGTAGGATACTATAGTATTTGTATTGTTTGATGTATTCGAAAAGAGTTCTGGCTCCTAACTGTTGTCAAATAATTGTAAATAAATTTTATCGGCATCTTAACTATGCAAGTGTGATCTGCTGATGGATAGGCGTTAGTTCTAGGTACTTTCGGGGTAGGATACTATAGTATTTGTATTGTTTGATGTATTCGAAAAGAGTTCTGGCTCCTAACTGTTGTCAAATAATTGTAAATAAATTTTATCGGCATCTTAACTATGCAAGTGTGATCTGCTGATGGATAGGCGTTAGTTCTAGGTACTTTCGGGGTAGGAAACTATAGTATTTGTATTGTTTGATGTATTCGAAAAGAGTTCTGGCTCCTAACTGTTGTCAAATAATTGTAAATAAATTTTATCGGCATCTTAACTATGCAAGTGTGATCTGCTGATGGATAGGCGTTAGTTCTAGGTACTTTCGGGGTAGGATACTATAGTATTTGTATTGTTTGATGTATTCGAAAAGAGTTCTGGCTCCTAACTGTTGTCAAATAATTGTAAAAAAATTTTATCGGCATCTTAACTATGCAAGTGTGATCTGCTGATGGATAGGCGTTAGTTCTAGGTACTTTCTGGGTAGGATACTATAGTATTAGTATTGTTTGATGTATTCGAAAAGAGTTCTGGCTCCTAACTGTTGTCAAATAATTGTAAAAAAAATTTATCGGTATCTTAACTATGCAAGTGTGATCTGCTGATGGATAGGCGTTAGTCCTAGGTACTTTGTGGGTAGGATACTATAGTATTTGTATTGTTTGATGTATTCGAAAAGAGTTCTGGCTCCTAACTGTTGTCAAATAATTGTAAAAAAATTTTATCGGCATCTTAACTATGCAAGTGTGATCTGCTGATGGATAGGCGTTAGTTCTAGGTACTTTCTGGGTAGGATACTATAGTATTTGTATTGTTTGATGTATTCGAAAAGAGTTCTGGCTCCTAACTGTTGTCAAATAATTGTAAAAAAAATTTGTCGGCATCTTAACTATGCAAGTTTGATCTGCTGATGGATAGGCGTTAGTTCTAGGTACTTTCTGGGTAGGATACTATAGTATTTGTATTGTTTGATGTATTCGAAAAGAGTTCTGGCTCCTAACTGTTGTCAAATAATTGTAAAAAAATTTTGTCGGCATCTTAACTATGCAAGTTTGATCTGCTGATGGATAGGCGTTAGTTCTAGGTACTTTCTGGGTAGGATACTATAGTATTAGTATTGTTTGATGTATTCGAAAAGAGTTCTGGCTCCTAACTGTTGTCAAATAATTGTAAAAAAATTTTATCGGCATCTTAACTATGCAAGTGTGGTCTGCTGATGGATAGGCGTTAGTTCTAGGTACTTTGTGGGTAGGATACTATAGTATTTGTATTGTTTGATGTATTCGAAAAGAGTTCTGGCTCCTAACTGTTGTCAAATAATTGTAAAAAAAATTTATCGGCATCTTAACTATGCAAGTGTGATCTGCTGATGGATAGGCGTTAGTTCTAGGTACTTTCGGGGTAGGAAACTATAGTATTTGTATTGTTTGATGTATTCGAAAAGAGTTCTGGCTCCTAACTGTTGTCAAATAATTGTAAAAAAATTTTATCGGCATCTTAACTATGCAAGTGTGATCTGCTGATGGATAGGCGTTAGTTCTAGGTACTTTCTGGGTAGGATACTATAGTATTTGTATTGTTTGATGTATTCGAAAAGAGTTCTGGCTCCTAACTGTTGTCAAATAATTGTAAATAAATTTTATCGGCATCTTAACTATGCAAGTGTGATCTGCTGATGGATAGGCGTTAGTTCTAGGTACTTTCGGGGTAGGATACTATAGTATTTGTATTGTTTGATGTATTCGAAAAGAGTTCTGGCTCCTAACTGTTGTCAAATAATTGTAAATAAATTTTATCGGCATCTTAACTATGCAAGTGTGATCTGCTGATGGATAGGCGTTAGTTCTAGGTACTTTCGGGGTAGGAAACTATAGTATTTGTATTGTTTGATGTATTCGAAAAGAGTTCTGGCTCCTAACTGTTGTCAAATAATTGTAAAAAAATTTTATCGGCATCTTAACTATGCAAGTGTGATCTGCTGATGGATAGGCGTTAGTTCTAGGTACTTTCTGGGTAGGATACTATAGTATTTGTATTGTTTGATCTATTCGAAAAGAGTTCTGGCTCCTAACTGTTGTCAAATAATTGTAAATAAATTTTATCGGCATCTTAACTATGCAAGTGTGATCTGCTGATGGATAGGCGTTAGTTCTAGGTACTTTGTGGGTAGGATACTATAGTATTTGTATTGTTTGATGTATTCGAAAAGAGTTCTGGCTCCTAACTGTTGTCAAATAATTGTAAAAAAATTTTATCGGCATCTTAACTATGCAAGTGTGATCTGCTGATGGATAGGCGTTAGTTCTAGGTACTTTCTGGTTAGGATACTATAGTATTAGTATTGTTTGATGTATTCGAAAAGAGTTCTGGCTCCTAACTGTTGTCAAATAATTGTAAAAAAATTTTATCGGCATCTTAAGGCCATGTGTCACACGCCAGAAAATTTCGACGCCGCCTCCCATCATGGCGGTACGGCAGAACCTCGCAGCTTTGGCTACGAGTCACCGCCTGCTCCCGCCAGAGAACGCCGCGCACGTATTCTATAGGGGCTCCATGCCTGGCGTTACGCCGAAGACTCGAGACCCTATAGGCGACGATTGCTGTGCGTGTGTGTGTTTGCTACGCCGGCCACGTGCAGAGAGAGAGAGGTGACCTTTTTGCACGCGTTCGGTCGTAACGAAAATACTTTGAATGATGTATGTGTGTATACATCGATGGATACACACCTAGTCTTAGGCGACCGTGTTCCACTTCTACGCATGAGGCGTGAATCTGCTAGCGTTCCGATTCCGGCAATAACGGTTGCCCGATCATAGCTATCGCAAAAATGCGATACAATTAATAAATAATTAATTGTTTATGTCAAACAATATATATGAAAATACATCTGGCAATTCCGTCCAGATTCAAGAGATTATAAAAATGTTCAGCAATCGGCGCTGCTAGAGGCCCGCTTTATGGAAAAACGGGGATACAATAAATTGTTTAAACAATACAATTCCACCGTATTCCTCATCAACATCGAAAATTCGATTTCGGTCGAATTTTCTAGAAAGCGTTATCGCTAATCGTAAGATCCGCTCACTCTTCAAGAACGTGGTGAAAATGTACAATTACTGTTTATTGTTTAAACAATAAACAATTTGGCATTCTTTTCCCCGACATTTTTACCATCGGGAGGTTCTACGAGGGATCGAATTCCCTAAGACTGCTAGAGACTCGCTCTACATAAGAGCGGTGAAATGTTGTCATTTCAAATTGTTTAAACAAATAATCTCGAGCAGTACTTATGCTCTCGAAGCAATTGATTGTCGATGAATTCGACTTCGGCCAAATTCTCGCGCGAACGAGATCGCTAGAAAATCACTCGCTAAGAGAGTGGTGAAAGATTACAACTAATGTTATTTGTTTAAACAAATATATTCGGCATTTTTTATCTTCGGGAGGTGCTGTGAGGATCGAATTCTCTAGCAATGGAGATTGCTAGAGACTCGCTCTACCTAAGAGCGGTCAAATTTTGCTATTTCAAATTGTTTAAACAAATAATTTCGACCAGTACTTATGCTCTCAAAGTGATTGATTGTCGATGAATTCGACTTCGGCCAAATTCTCGCGCGACAGGGATCGCTGGAGACTCACTCGTTAAGAGAGTGGTGAAACAGTACAACTAATGTTATTTGTTTAAACAAATATATTCGGCATTTTTTTCTCCCTCGGTTTTTATCCTCGGAAAGTGCTACGAGGGCCGAATTCTCTAGCAATGGAGATTGCTAGAGACTCGCTCTACATATGAGCGGTGGAATTTCGCAACATGAAATTGTTTAAACGAAAAACGTCGAGCAGTACTTGTGCTCTCGATGCCGTTGATTGTCGATGAATTCGACTTCGGCCAAATTCTCGCGCGACAGGGATCGCTGGAGACTCACTCGTTAAGAGAGTGGTGAAAGAGTACAATTAATATTATTTGTTTAAGCAAATATATTCGGCATTTTTTTCTCCGTCGGTTTTTATCCTCGGAAAGTGCTACGAGGGCCGAATTCTCTAGCAATGGAGATTGCTAGACCTTAACCTTACCTAACCTAACCTTAAATTCCTCCGGAGAATCGGTGGTCCCGGCCCATGAATACACGTAAACACATGCATTTTGCCGAACTTTGGTAACCCACACACTATCCCAACACTACACACCATCATTAAAAATTTATTTATAACTTTTTAAAATTATACTCCGACAGCGCGATATTGGCTGTCACATCTTGAGCGCGAAACCGGGTTCACACAAACAAGTCGCCAAATTTCCATCGTCAACGAATGCGTGGTTACGTCGAGGATACACTACAGAAGGTCTGTGTGATCCTTGCTTTATCGAGCTCAAGCAGCAGCCGTCGGTATTTGATATCGACGCGACAGAACGATAGCTCTGAGCCCTCGCTGGAATTCGCGAGAACTGAACTAGACAATCGTCACGCGAATTTTGGTTAAAATTCTTGACGATTACCTATAATGTGTAGCTACCCAATGATTTCCGTAATTACTTGCTGGAATGAAACGGTTGAGGTGTCAAAATGTTCATTTTCACTTCGGGAACAACCGCTATCTCTTCGTTAGTCGATCGCGTGTGCCATTTTTTTTTTTCTTTACTTTAGCTAGGGGCCTCGCGTGTAAGAGAAACTGTTTTATTTTTTTCAAAATCGGGGAAATCGCGGAGATAGCCGTTGTTCGTCTATTAATTTGTCATCGACTGTGCAAATTTCGCGATATTCTGTAGAGCCGTTTTCGAGAACACTGGGTACCTGTAATCGTGTTCTGTTGTACCGGCCGAATCGAGTGACACATGGCCTTAAAGGCCTTTACTTGGTCTCCGTACTTAGACCATAGTTTTAGTCAACCTACCTACCCTACGATTCCCTTATACCCGGTCCAGCTCTTTTACGGAAAACCTGACTATGGAATCCACAAATAGTCCATTGAAGGCCCCGAATTGTATTAGGTATATCCTGCCAATGTTCCGCACAGGAATCATCAAATTCCATTCTAGTTCGAAGACTGCATTCACAGAAAAATCATAATACATAGAGGCTATTGTAATGATTATGTTGCAGCGTACAGCCGAACGCAGCAAATAGTAGCGGAACAATAAAAGTCGAAAGACGAATGATTCTTTTTATGCCAAGTGTACACGCGTACATTAGCCAGTAGAGTGGCGTGAAATGGTTCAACCAAGCAGGGGCAAGGCTGTCAAGCCGTGAAAAAGGAGAAAAAAGACTTGGTCGGTTCTTGTGAATGCCGCTAAACACCGAAGTGCTCGGTTCACAGGTGTATGTATGAAGACACTCATACACACAAAGCCACACACATATGCAAGCTTCATTATGCTTGCTGGTAAGAATTTTCACAGCGAATAAATGGCTCTCACACCGCTCTTCACCTGCGACTGCATTTGAAACTGTGTACTTTCCGCGTCCTTGTCGTACCACGACGAAGAATTTATAACTCGGAAGTCCTAGGAAAGAAGTGCCACTTCAATGTGCAACACTTGGACCTCGATAAGCTTCCACTCTGTTGGCTTGAAAGCTAACTTTGCTACAGAATCTTTCGACACTTTAGAAACGAGTCAATTACCGAGTAAATCACAGAATTTGTCTAATTTTTAAGTGAACTACCTTTAAGTGAGCAAGCGTGGTAAAAAATATTCTGAGAAGTTTATTCTGGTCACACTGAAGAGAATGTTCCTTTTTCTTTTTTTATTCGGATGTACGTGTCGAAGTGGTTGATGTACGTTTTCCTGGGTGGAGAATATATTTCTGGACAAGCTTTTTGTAAACCGATTCGGGTCAAAACTTTTAGTAATAATTTTTTAATCGTCGCTTTTGCAGCTTGTGAAAAATACGAAAGATCGGCTTTTTTATTCTTGTAAGTGGACACTTAGCATTTATCAATTTCGAAAAAATCACTTCACTCATTTGGTCCTGGTTATCTTCAATTTTTGTCAATCAACAAGATTGATTGAATCGTAATTGCTACGATTGCAGCATCAAATAATCCCATCACAATGATTTGAGGGTTAGATTTTTTATCAGCTATTTATGATTAAATTACTATGATTTTATGATCGATCCAATCAGTAAAAGACATTGGTCGGTTACGGAACGTCGCTGAGTTGGCTAAGTGAAAGTATTACCGGATTAGTAGTGGGCGCCACCATGGGCGGAAGTGGAGAGACGTCGCGGCAGGAAATTGTGACAGCCACTGAGGATAAGAATTATAGGATGGAACGCGCGTGGTGTTTTTCACGAAAGGCATAGCGTTGGCAACACTTGAAACATGGCTGCGATGAAAAAAAGTACATTTTAAATCGCTTAAGTGATATCTATCTCGTAAATAAATGACGAATGGTATCAATAAAAAAAGGAACCATTAAAAACGACTGAGCGGCGAGAAAATAGTCAATTATTATTACGGAAGCGCTAGAAAAAAGTTGCAAATAATCAATAACTTCGCGAGCATATTATTCTTTTGTAGAGAAAATTACAATTTCTTAAAACAACTTATTGGTGAGCAAAGTTATTTTCATCGATGTTTTTTTTTTGTGACGATCAGCGTCAGTATTCACAGCGAGTCTGGTCGTCGCAACAGAAAGAGATGTGTGCACAATCATTTTCTTTTAGATCGATTTTCTATATTTTTTTCTGACGACAGTATTGGGATGACGAGGTTGGGATTTTACGATCAATTCATACGCAGTCTTGTCAAGTTTGAGTTTTGTTTTAAATGAAAAATATTGATAAACAATGAAGTTATTATTACTCAAACAAAGTGTCGCCGTTGCTGGATGGCTAATCCGTGCAGGTCGTTTTAGCAATTAGTGTGATCTGAAATAAAAAATTTTAAAGCTACTTTTAGTACAATAATAAAACTTTTTCATGAACGAATACTTTTTTAAATGTTGAAAATTATGCAAATACAAAGATATATCGAAAAAATGTTTTATTTTCGAAAAAAAAACAACTTTAATCATTTGTTATCAATTAATGGATAAACATATGAAACAATTATCCGGTCATACGATAGAAAATGTTATAAACTATGCTCTGTCCGAATTTGAAGTGAACCGGATGAATCGATTTTGCGATACGACTTACAGCGTTTCATAAAACATAGTTTTAAGAAAAACGTAAAAGAAAAAAGGTAGTAAGGGCAGCAGGGCGGTTCGCCCGTAGCGCAGAGAGCGATCTGACTCTTTACAGAAAACGCCATAACTCGATCAGTTTTCTGAATTTTTACAAAATATTTGTTGCATATTGAAATGAACACCTTAGCCTATAAAAATACGTAATCGAAAAGTAGTATTTTTGAAATTTCAATATTATACAGACCCCTTAAATGGAACTCAATGAAAAAATAAAAATAATTTTTAATACGTATATATCAGAGTATTATTAATCCATACCGAAAAAGGCGATAAAGAGGGACTAACGAAGCTTGAAAAATATAAAATGTTTATGCAGTTGTTCGAGTACAGTGGCACAATCTATGAGGGTGTTGTGCGACATAAGGGGAAATCGGATGGCGAAGAAACTTTTAAAAGCCCTTAACCTCCATTTGACTAAAGCTCTTGCTAACCCGACTAACTGACACTTGAAAAATAGGAAGAAATAAACAAGAACAAATGGGGGTGGGAGATATCGAGAGAGCCCGAGAGAAAGCGAGATAGAAGGACTGGTGAAAGAAAGAAAAGGGCGGGGGACTAGCTTCGAAGCCGTTGCGAGTCGTAACCTCATGGAAACTTAACAAGGTGCCTCGAAATACTCTGAGTCCTACTTGCGCCTGGCGAACTTCGCCCTACAAGTAGTATAACTAACTCCGAAACCCGCACTAACCACTGGCAATAGGGAAGAACGACGAAGAGTGAGTCAGAGAGAGAGAGAGGGAGAGAGAGAGAGAGAACGAGAGAGAGAGAGAGAGAGAGAGAGAGAGAGAGAGCCGGCAAAAAGCGAAAAGGCATAGAGAGAGATAGAGAAAGGGAGTGAGAACGAGAGAGAAAGAGAGAGAGAGAAAGGCCTTGCACTAACTTGAGATGAACCTGTAGGGTTGGATTGCACCGAGTCCTTCTCACCCTCGCGTGTGCAATGTTAGTAACAGTAGGTGTAGGCCGATAGATACAAGTTTGCAACTAGATAGGTATCTCTAATTCCTATAGTGGCCAAAGGCAGTTTAGCGACAGACCTTTCTAAAAGTCCTTGTCCCGTTAACGAACTGCACAGACATGATCCTAAGGGTCATTCTTTGTTCGTATAGTAGGGCAGGAAAGTATCATCCCCAGTCATCTGGATTGAACGGGCCCCGAGGTCGTTGAACGTAATGGCCGATGTCTGCAAAGACCCGTTAAACACTTTATGGTTAACGATGTTATTAAAATGTGGAGAGCTTAGAATAGCCCCGATAAAGTGGCACGACAGAAGAGTACTTGAAGAGGAAAACGCTGAGAACGAGAGATTTGATTTGTTTGAGTTAATTTGTTTGCATGGATGGACGTTTATTTTTTTATTCAGAGCAACTGTATTTTTTCCTTATTTTATCGAGATATTGATTAGACTTAAATACTTATGTTTGAAGCATATGTATAAGTGCAAATAAAGGTTTTAGTCGGGCTTTAGCCATTTGCTGAATGATTTATTAGATTAATGAAAATGTTTAGCAGGTGGAACGAAAGCGCGATGTGCATCACGTTTCGAGTTCCCATAGAGTTCGATAAACGGTTTCTCTTAAAGTCAATTGTATTTGATTGAAAAATCAAGCCGAAATATATATATTATTTTATTTAATGAGGTCGGAGCATTCCCGACAATCCAAAATTGAAAATAAAAAAATATATATATGCTATTAACCAGACTATACCGAGTCTTTACGAATAAAAAACAAAAAATTCACTGCAAAACACCGGAGATAAAAAATAGTTTAAGGGATAACACCACTGTAAACGTCTAAAATTAAGCGATCTTTCGCGATTTTTTTTGCGTGGAAGGACAAGTAAGAGAATAATTTTATTCAAGGATGTTATTAGTCACATCTTCAAGTGGCGAAGAAAAAATTTATTTTTCGCGAGGCATGTTGAATCTGTAATGTTCTGCGACACGCAGTATAAGTGACGCACAATTGAATTTACAAAAAAATTTAAAAATTCTATTCATTTACATGAGTATAGCTAGAGAAATATATATGCGATTTTGAAAATATTAATTTTTGTGTAATTGGCAAGCACTTAAGGTGTAATTCACTCAAGCACTTAATTCAATTTTCGTAAGAAAAAAAGGACAATCATATGTTAATAAATAATGTTATAATTAACGCATGAAAAATCCCGTACGTATTTCTCTTCGAAATGTTATTTTACACACGTGTTTAAAATTTGGAGTGAATAGAATAAAAATTGTTGGAATTATGCTGCGTGCCGTTTTGCAAAATTGTGTTCCGAGATAAACGGGTTTAAAGTTTTGAGATGTGTTATAGACGTGAAAAAATGAAAAATTTTGCTGTTAAAATTTTTATACCATTGATCAGCTATGCCAGGACCAAAAAACTTCCCTGCGCTGTTCAAATATTCATTCTCATTATTTTTTTCTGGTTGATTTGATGCTGGTACGTGCTTCTTTTGCCACATCTGTCAAAGACACCTCAGCGTGGTTTATCCGTCTAGCATCAGTTTCAAGACAAAAAAGCTTGTAGGCCAATATCCATCTCCAAGACTTTCATAATTTGTAGGATTTTAGTCGAACCGTTGTTGATATTGCACACAGCAATATCAGTTGTAACATTTAATACTTTTTTCCACTTGAGTGGGCCTTTGGAGCCAATCTCCAAACAGTAGCATTGAAACTTATATTGCTGTTTGCGTGTAGCCTCCCAAACAACGATTTAGTAACTCATTGTAACTTAGAACAAGTCTAAGTCTAGAAATAAATGGTAAAAAAAAATCTTCATCAAGGCACGTTGCCAGTGGCTGGCAACGTGCCTTGATGACGATTTTTTATGCAGGATTTTTTTACAGGTACCAAACTTTGTTCCATTATTCAAGATGGTTCAAAGCATCTCTTAAACCAATAAAAAAAAACCATTTTTTGAAAATTCTACAGTGGTGTTACCCCTAAACGTATGTAATTTTACGTGCGGTTATAAGCACGACGTTCACGCTATGGCTGATGTATTTTTTTTTAGCTATTTAGCACCAAAATAAACTTTTTCTAACGACAGATTAACGTAACCTAAACCTTTGTAAACATTTAGAAAAAACCCATCTTGTCCATTGGAAACTATATATATTCGATATTGAACCATCAAGGTTCGATAAAAGATTACGAATCTTTGAAATCTTTTAATCTGTTTAATTTAATAAAAGATTACGACTTTTCCATAATAATCATCAATAATATTATACTTTTTCAAGCCGGTAGTAACACAACAGTTTTTCGTTTTCACGTAATAAAAGTATAAAAATGCCCTTTAATTAGGTATTTTTGCCCTTTGATTATAATTTTGCCCTTTAATTATATATTTTATGATATCTCAGCATCTACAGAATGAATCTCTACCTCGTATGCATGTTTTTTAGGTTTATTGAAAGAAAAACTCATAAGCCGTCATTTGACTCAACTGGGCCGCTTCAACCTCCTTAGTATTAAACAAAAGTCCAGTAGGCCAGGATTGCAAAGAAATTTGATTTTATCTACACAAACCATTTGTCCCGCTTTTGTGGTGACGTTTCACGGACTCCGACTTGATGCGCCAGGGGAAAGATATTCAACCGGATTTTATGCCAGTGCTCGGACGCTTGTTTCTAATTTTTTAATTGGAAGCGGTAAAGTTTCGAAATTGCATATTTCTTTGTTGTTCTTTCAGCGAAACAGTAACAACACAACGTGTAAATTATTCTATTCGGCATTTTTCGGGCTGGAGTCTCGTTAGAAAGTTTTTTATTTCTACGATCCAAACGATTTAAAAAATCGAGACGAGGTTTAAAAAAATAATGGAACTGAATGTGTCGCTAGTATGCATAATCACATATATATATATATATATACCAAAATATAAAAGTACTAACATACCGCACGAGGCAGGGTTGACCAGTTTCAAAACGAACCAGTGGTTACAGCCCAATGGTTGCTTGTTATACTTCTATGCTTGCTTTTTTTTTTCTTTCTTTTGACGTTGTATTTTTTTTTTTATAACAACCCTCTCCACAGTGAAATCACGGGATTCGTTGCCGCGCAATTGAACGAGTGACCACGAAGCAATTCAGTGCGATATTTGGAATGGGCGTTACCCCGGTAGTTCGTGTGTACACATATACCATTTTGCGCTTTCGATTGAGCCCCTACCCCGGCTACACTGCCTGCGCTCCATGGCCCCATCGAGCAAACTATTCCGCACGTGGTTATAGAGCAGTTCGCATATTTCCTGTACAAAGTGGTCCAGCCAGGTCCTCCGACTGTATCGATATATCTGTATTTTGCGCCCGCATCCCTCTCTTCCTGGCTGGTACAAGCCTGGCCCTCACCTTTATGCTCGTAGTACTCGATACGTAATCCATTTTGCAGGTCTCGTTCGATTGGAATATAGGCTCGCAGCTGTTACAGTTATTATACGTTCGCTTGGTTATTTTCCAAAACCGAGGAAAACGAAACGATGTCCTGCGAATTTTGGTGTGAAAACAATCACCGCTATCTCTTTCTTTCGCTCACAATATTTGCTGGATAACGATGTTTCTTCGCGTCGGTACGATCTTCCTTCAATCGCGCCGTTTTATTAAGGCATTGGGCCACTTTAGAGGCCAAAAAAGGGCATATATTTTTTTTTTCCAGCGAAACCATAAAATAAATCGGAATTACAAAATAGGGGTTTTATTATACACGTAATTGACTATACAAAATTATTTTTTCACAGTGATACATGTCAAAATGGCGACTGTGCAGCATTTTTCCGATGACGCCTTTATTTCTGGAAGGTCAACGGCCGGACCAACAGCTCCTATCATTTTTGAGTTATGATGAGACACTAAAGTTTTTTCGATTATATATAAGAATAGCTATAGAAGTACGCACGATTTTTTTGATATATTGTTTTTTGTTAAAATGGCGCATTTCTAAAACAAAAAGTATAAAATGCCATGAGAAAAACGTCAGAAAATTGTTTATAAAAAAGGAACTATGCAATATAATAAAAAAACGTACGTATTGCCTCAAAAAATGTAATTCTAAATATACAGTTAAAATTTCAAGTGAGTCGGTTGAAATTTGTTTGAGTTATGAGTCCGGCCAACTTGAAAAATGTAGTTTTGAGATAAACGCCTAAAGGCGTTTATCTCAAAACTACATTTTTTACGTTTATCTCAAAACTACATTTTGACTTTCTACTCGATTTAAAAATCGAGTAGAAAGTCACGACATGTATCAAAAGGGGTTGCGCTAGAATTCGAAAACCGAGTACTTAGAGATTTTTCACGCCCATAATCTTTTGGAATATAATTTTATAGGTACTAAGGTACATTTTTGACAAAAAAAAATCGATTTTAGGAAAATCCTTGAGTGGCATAAAGCCTTAACGCGTCGTGTGTGATTCGGAGAAATTGCGAGTTTACGTGGGCACATCGGAGTGGGCGGCGGAAAAAAATCGGTGAGTTTTGGAAATTTTTATCTCATAAACTGTCTGTCCGATTTCATCTAGATTTATTTTATTCGGAAGTATAAATATTGAGGTATATTGACAAATTCTTGTATAAATATATATTGACTGGGAGCGTTGTTACCGTAGTAACAACGAGTAAAATTCCGAAGTTTCTTAAAATGTAACGTAGCCTATCGAATCGTACAATTTTTCAAAAAAATATTTTTTTTTGGCCTCTGATGTAAATTTACATTTATTTTTCAACTAAAATTTCCAACCTTTGTGGCTCGATAAAAAAAATTAAATAAAAAAAATCCTACGATGTAAAAATCGTGCGGATAAAAAAAATCTTATCATGTAAGGGCTCTTGTGCGTGACCATGTACTTTTCAAGATAAATTATTAATTTTATAGGTAAACATTTTACGCATTTTCCTGCGTAAAATAAGTAATCTTTTTTTTTGTTCGTGGTGATTGTATCTATTTAAAGAATATCCCGTTTCACTTTCTGCAAAAGTCATAACAATTTAACATCCTCGCTCGATGGTTACGCAGGTCACAAGCGCTACGTCTCCCTCCCCCGCACGCGCTTTTATGAGCCACCGTTATATTATCACGTTCAAGGGATTCGATGCGTGTACGTGTAAACTTTTCACGACGTGTCTATACATAGAGTGCGTACATGTATCCATACATGCTCATACGTATATCATAGGGCGTATCCATACATGGATGCGGTTCATATATATATATATATATATATATATATATGAATATATAGCATGTGAAATGATATAACGCATACCCAGAGTTAGGATGGATCCGGCATACACCCTTGTGCAATCACGGACATTGCAGATGTACACTCTCGGTACGCATTCTCCCATTAACGTGCACCCCAACGCGAGCAATTCTGTCTGTCAGTCTGTCTCTCTCTCCCTCTCCCTCTCTCTCTCTCTCTCTTGCAATATATTGTTGCTTCGTTTTACTGTGACATCATCAGTTGTGGGTTTGTCGTGTGTTGGTTGCCCTCACTTGTGCTTGTGCGATGCACGCGAATGGGATATGTAAACGGATACGTTTTGGGTCCATGAGACGCAGCGGGAGACAGAGAGAGGGGGGGGGTTTGGGAGTTCGCATAGAATGTTACATTTGTACGTATACGTGGCGACAAATCCAGCGAATATAGCGATAGTAAATTTTAATCATGCGAGATCATCTACGTCGAGGTAGGAGTGCCCAGCGGGATATCGTCACAATCCACACTCTGAATTTCAGCATCCGAATAATCAACGGTCGAACATACGTGCCACCCACCCTGTATAAATGTTCATTTTGCGTATATGATAAACGCACGCGTTGTGCGACTACTTTTATATGAATCCTCTCTCGTTTAATCGAGAATGGAGATCGGTTGTCGATTTCGGAAGATCCGGGATACAGTGATCGTCAGAAGCATACGCATTTTTGTTTCTCCGTATTTCTTAGGAATTCACTTTCAAATCTGGCCAAATGAATTTTGCAAAAATACCTTGAAAGCATTGTCGTATTTCAGTAAATAAAAAAAAAATCTTTCTTCTCGACTCGATTGGCTCGAGCGACAATTGGGTCGTTAGATGATTTTTTTTTCATTGTAAAGATCATGTACGGTTTTTAAAGCAAAGTATTTTTCTTTTTTCTTAACTATTAACAATGATATAGCACTTTGAAATTGTTGTTCTGTTCGGCTCGGTAAAAACGCGCCGAGAGCATCCGAAGTTACCCGAGCGCTCTGTGACGTCACCGCTCGAATGCCAGTATACGAACTACTCGTGTGATACGAGTATTCTGCGAACGATGGCAACGACAAAATCGTATAAGCCTTGTTTCGTTCCTCTTTGTATAAATACAACGAAAAGTGGCCCTAATAGGTATTTCTGAATGTGCCACAAGACATAAAACGTCGAAATCTGTGGTTCGATGCAGCACGACGTGTCAACCCGAAATCATCGTCCACTTATTTTTGCTGTGAATACCACTTTGATGTCAGTGTAAATGTGTTATAACATAAATTGTAATGACATTTTTTTTTTAATACGTCTTTTTCAAAATGCTTATGATACGTAGCGGCAATAACTGACACAATTTATCAAGCCTTTCCTAACCTAAAAATGTTCAGTTATCCACGGTCGGTAAATTACTCAAATTTGCTTTCACGAATCCACTTCCACACATCGTTGCACGAAAATTAAACTATATTTCGACTTTTTCAGAATGCTCAAGATTTTTAGATGTAAAATGACACAAAAATTTACTTTTGTATACACTCGCGTGTAAGTCGTATACATAGCCTATTCGGTCGCGTTAGAGCGGTGACGTCACAAGCGCCAGCGTCGATAGCGTGACATTTCGCGCCAACATCTACAATTTAAATTATCGTGATATAAAAACAACTAATAATTATCTTTAGAATTATTTCAAAGAAAATCCCTTTTGACATTCGGTTTTCATATCACAAAAGATCAATCCTAAAAAAAAAGAACGTCTTTTTTAACAACTCGATTGCCCTGCAAACTTCGTCCCAGCGTTTGCCGAAGATTTCCAATGATGCAACGATAACGTCTACGTATCCGGTTCAGGGGCAATTACTTTGATCACGAGGATTCCAATTATTTGGATGGAGCGCAACAAAGTACAGGTATTGACCCGAAAGAGTAGGCAGAGTATATAATATTCTTCGTTTTTTGTTCGTCGCATTACGGGATACCGTATGTGCGACGAAAGTCAAGAGCACCGAGAAAGGAAAGCTTTTCTCGTGTCTCGCCAAGAGTACTCTGAACAATGTAATAGCATCGTGTCTTGGGCCTTGACAAAAAAGGCCGAGGTAAAAAATGAAAAGTGCTTCTACGCGAGTGGGTTGATGCAGAAAACGGTGGAAAGGCAAAGACCTATTTAGCAAGAGTTATATACAGAGAAGGAGATTCGAGAAAAAGACAGAGAGAGAGAGAGAGCGAGAGTACAGGTGACTCGTCGTATACTGCTGTGTACCACCAAAGAGGCCTACTCTTCACCCTTCTTTTTCACGGATTGCGTCTCTTCTATTTTCTGTCTCGACCTTTCGGCGGTACAGTTACCATCATATAGATAGAGGACAAGAGACCGGATAATTTCGGTAAAGGGGAGGCTCGAGTGCGTTTCAACCCCTCTGTGTTGAAAGTGCGGTGCGCATGGCTTAATGGCGTTAATAGCCACTCGTTGCACCCTCTTAGTCTCTCCTTATCTCTCTGATAATTCGCTTTTGCTCTCCCGGGGTAATGCGAGATGAAGTCGGTATTCGCCTATCTCGCAGGAGAAAGAGGAAAATCGACGTGAATACAGGCAAGTATGTGTAAGGTTGTATGGGGGAGAGAGAAAGAGAGAGACAGAGAGAGAGAGAGAAAGAGAGAAAGAGAGAGAGAGAGAGAGAGAGAGAGAGAGAGAGAGAGAGAGAGAGAGAGAGAGAGAGAGAGAGAGAAGTGGCAGAAGGGATGAAGACCCGGTATTACGCTAATCTGAGAATGTCAGTACACTCGGCTTATTTTACTACTCGTTATCGTTATTATATGCAATCACGTGATTGCCTGGCTTTACAATCAGCTGGCAGTGGTATTATTTCGATGATAGGCAGACACAGTCTCCATCAAGAGTGCTTTCATTACGTGTCTTTCGCGTGTCGAATGCTTCCATGAGGAATAGCGCGTAGGATTATCCTCCAAATAGAATGAGCATTCTCGTTTTTTCGCAATCAGTGATGAAAGTAAATACGCGCGACGTGAGATATATGGAAACTCGGAGAAATTGATTTTTAACAATGGGAGAGAAAATGAAAATTTGTTGTTTTGTAATACGTATGTCAATTAAATTTACGAGCGTTTGATTGTACGCACGAAAGATACGAATACTTTGATGCAATTTGAAAGTTATGTGAGTGAGTTGAATTTATAGCAGTGTACAACATTTTTAGGGTGGGTCTGTCCTCGAGATGGACAGATAATTCTTGATTTCTTATCTATTATTAAACTAATGAAACTTGTTGACAATTAAATATGATGGAATAGCCGCGTACAATGTCATGCGAGGCCCACATACAGTAGGGGAGAGTGGGGTACAATGTATCACGGGGCACTGTGAGCTAGATGCGATTTCTCGGAGGTTTGTAGTTCGTAAATTTCGATTTTTTTTGGGGCTGGACCGCAATTTATATTTGGTTTCGTCAGGTCTAAAAGAAAGTCGATAGCAGCTCACAAAGAATTATTTAAAATTAGAAATTGATTTGAGGCTTGCGGAAAAAATATTTCGCTCGCCGGAAAAACGTAAAATATAACGTAACTTTCTGTAGCGGCTCGGGTTTTCGGTTCTAATCGATAGTTTTATTATTCATGATGAGCTCAGTGACTTGTGTTTTTCCATTCGTAGTTTCATTAATAGTTATTTTCATCAATAATCAAATATTTAACTAGTGGGGTACAGTGTATCACCGAGATGTGGGGCACAATGTTCCAACTTCCAATGAGGAAACAAAGAAGTGACGACGCTCCGAAGAAGCGCAATGTGTCACGGGCCGCAGTCAACGACGTGCGATTTCTTGAAGGTTTGTAGCTTGCAAATTAAGAAATTTTTTGTCTTGGGCCGTGATTTATCTGTTATCTATGTTATCTATGTTAGAATAATATAAGAGTTTCAACCGCCTTATTGTACCCTACGTTTCGCAGTAGTTAACACACTGTACCCACCTATATGATACATTGTACCCCACCCCTGAGGTGCAACGAGCCAAGCCTCAAATTTTTTTCGATCCCTTTATTTTGGTATTTTTAATCTTTTTGTAAAAAATATGGGAGCTTCATTGTACGCCCAAAGTTCTAGAAAGTCAGTTATGACCTCTTTTTTCTAACCAGACTACCTTGATTAGAGTAAAAATTCGTTAGAAAAAAACAATGGCACACTGTACCCCATCTTCCCCTACTATACAGTCGGGCGACTAATTTATTTGTTATGCGTCAATTCATTTTTCATTGTATTTCAATAAATAGTTGAAACAAATCCTCCAAATAAAGTCATCCGTGTTTGTACCACCCATTTATTAGGTATTCCTTTAGCGGTGGGACCGTAGATTGTGGGCGCATAAGCCAGGACCCTTTTGGATCATTCGTAGATTACAGTGGCGGTTAATAAAACTATGTCGCAATTAATTATTATACCCAACAATGAAATTGAATTAAAAATTTAGTATACATTTTGTAGGTTTCGACATTTTTCACGTTTTCTCGGAATTCACGGTTATGAAAATTCTTCTGCTAGTCACATTTTTAAAGTTTTATCATTAATATCTGCGCAAAACATTCGGTGACCCCTCTCTTTTGTTGTTATGAAATCTTCAGCATATTTACATACTTAGAGCACTTTATATCACGCATCTGGAGTTATTTAATACATAAATTATCAGATAGTAATGTGGCGAGGATGTCATCTTCATAAAGTGTTGCATAAATTAGACGATTTTCAAAGTCGTCATTTTTTGTTCAAAGTTCAGTAACTTAGCTTGAAATTTTACCAGTATGCTGGCATGTATTTTTGTTTAAGTGTATACAAAAATCCGTTAATTGTTAAATATTCGGGTTCGTGAAAGGAAAACCTTCAACCGAAAAACTCTCTCCTCGTGCTTGTTTATACCAACCATGCACGCTAATTGTTGGGACCAACATCTTATGTGGTGCCGACATTGTGCTTTTATAGCTCTGTAATATTGATTTCACTTTTTTTTTCTCGTACCCAGGACACGATAACGATATTTTGCAGCAGATTTCTTTCGCACGTTCAATACGCTGCCGCGTCTCTTGATCTGCATCAACGCGTTTGATATTACGTATATCGTCTTCAATCAGTAAAGTGGCTTCTCGTATACAACGCACGTGCTGGGCTCCCTTTACGGATTTTCGTTGTATTTTGCCTGCTGTGTAATCTGAACCGTTCGGAAGAGATCTGTTCATAATTGCTCCACGGGGTCATTAGCGTTTCAGCAGGTTATCCAAAGCTTGCTTGATATGATGGGATGACAGCGGATTCACTCGTGCCCTCGTAGCTTGCAGCTCGCGGAAAAGCCGGCTGTGCGATCCTCCAATATATATATATGTATTACGCACTTGGATACAAACGTAACTAGTTTGCATACGTGCTGCAAACCTTCAGCAAATGCATCGACGAGAGTCAAGTCACGCCGACAGCTGAGTCGGGAGGAGGAGACGAGTTCGTGATGCAATCGATTCCACCGGGTTGTACGCGCGTGTTGTGCAGATCTGTACTTGATGACTACAAAATTAGGATATTTACGACAATCGTATAATTTGAAGTTCTAACAGTACTGGGATTTACATATACATGTGCTCGAGAGCTCAGTTATAATCGTGAGTGCTAATTTCGGTGCAGTGGCAAAGAGTGAGAAAACAAGGTAGGGGAGAGTGAGGGCACAATGTGTCACGGGGCACAGTGAGCCACATGCGGTTTCACGGAGGTTTGTAGCTCGTAAATTCCGAAATTTTATGTGTTGGACCGCGATTTATATTAGGTTTTGTCAAGCCTAAAAGAAAGTCAATAGCAGCTGACAAAGGATTATTGAAAAATAAAAAATGATTTAAGGCTTGGAAAAAAAATATTTCGCTCGCCGGGAAAACGTAAAATATAACGACACTTTCTATAGCGGCTCCGGTTTTCGGTCCCAATCGATAGTTTTATTATTTATGATGCACTCAGTGACTTGTGTTTTTCCATTCGTAGTTAAATTAATAGTTATTTTCACAAATAATCAAATATTTTACTAGTGGGGTACAATGTGTCACCGAGTGGTGGGGCAAAATGAGTCGACTCCCAATGAGGAAACAAAGAAGTGACGACGCGCCGAAGAAGCGCAATGTGTCATGGGCAACTGTCAACCACCTGCGATATCTCGGAGTTTTGTAGCTTATAGTCCGAAATTTTTTGTGTTGGTCCGTGAATTATATTAAATTTTGGCTGGCTTAAAATAAAGTCAATAGCAGCTCACGAAGAATTATTAAAAGTACAAAATTAATTTGAGCCTCGAAAAAAAACTTTCGCTGCCGGAAAAACGTCAAATATTGTGGGTCAATTGTGCGAAGCACAATGTGTCATCGAGTTGTTGAGCACAATTATTCGACTCCCAATGTTATTGGCACATAATAGCCATTGTGAAATTATCGGTATGTATGAAAATCTGTTATCTATGTTAGGAAAATATAAGTTTCAACCGGCTCGCCGTACTCTGCGTTTCGCATCACTCGACACACTGTACCCACCTATCTGATACATTGTACCCCACCCGTGGTGCACAATGAGCCAATCAGAAAATTTTGTTCAAATCCATTATTTTAGGGTTTTTAATCTTTGTGCAAAAAATATGGTATCTTTATTGTACGCCCACAGGTCTATAAAATCCGTTATGACTTCTTTTTTCTAATCAGGCTACTTTGGTAAGAGTAAAAATTCGACAGAAAAAAAGTAACACAATGTGCCCCACGTTCTCCTACCAGACAATCGAATACCGATATGTCGGAAGATCGGAAATAACTGTCAAGCCTCTGTGCTTTTTACAGCGAGCGTTTGAGGGCACTTTTGCCGTGTTCTTTTGTATAGATATTGTCTAGGTCTCTTTCGTCGTGATACCTATCAATCGCCTTTGTGATCTGTCTCTCTGTTAGACCGAACAGCTCTACTCTTTTTCTCTCTCTCTCTCTATCTTTCTGTCTTTCTGTGTCTATCTTTTGTCTTTTCATCGTCGATTGGTCGTTTTGTCAGACCTCGAGGCACTAGACTAGAGCATCAGCGACACTAGTGGAAACGGCCGGAGACAAATGTAGACAGACAGCGAAGAGACGTTGGACCGTGCACTCGAAATTACACCTCCCAACGTTTCGTAGCGAAGCAATCGGTTGTTTTATCAATCAATTTATTCTTTGGGTCATGGATATTTTTCTCTGTCGGCAGTATCCTTTCTGCGGCTTTCAGCTCTTTGTCCAAAGGTTCCTGTGTATGTTCTTTTCCGGGACATTTTCCCGTTCCCATTCAGTCGAACGCTTTTTCCATTCGTGCCTACATCGGGAGGATGTTTTGAGGGAGCTAGACGGGGATGATTTTACCCAACCCTTTTTTTTTCGCTTCGTCTAGCACCTTTTTTGCGAGCAACTTCCATCTTCATTTGCCACACTTTTAATCTATTTCCCTCGCTTCTTTTGCTTCGTTCGTACACTGTCCGTGTTCTTTCCATCGCGCTCACTCGTTGAGCCATTGTCGGCCAATTGCAAAAGCGAGTCGAGCGAGCTATCCTACGTTTTCTTCCTCGGTCCATACGCTCTTTTGCGTTCAGTTTTCTTTTACTTCCCCATTCCCTACAGAAACCAGCTCTTATTCTTCTTCTTCTTCGTCGTCTTGGCGAGTTCTGAATGAGGAGAAAAAGGGAACGAATGAAGCGGCTGAGGTTTCTTTGGCCGGGATTCTTTCATCGTTGAATCATGAGTAAGAGAGTGGAGAACGGGAGAGAGAAATTGAGCAAAAGAGGGAGAGAGAGAGAGAGAGAGAGAGAGAGAGAAAATGGGTAGGAGCAATGAAGATAAAAAGGGTGTTGAAAAGAAAGAGGAGACGTGTCGTTCGAGGGTATGTGTGCACTCGCTCGTAGTCGGGTTCGTTATACAAGTCCACGCTGCTCGTTTTCCTTCAAACGTGTAGTAAGAAATGCCTGTGGCGCCTCTGCACTCTCTCTCTCTCTCTCTCTCTCTCTCTCTCTCTCTCTCTCTCTCTTTCTCTCTCTCTTTCGTAGCCATACCTCAGCACGTGTCTTTTCCTCCCTTTCTCTCTTATTTTTCTCGCGCTTTGCTCAATCACTTCCACAACTTTATTTTTCTCCATTTTCTTGAGGCACTTTTTTCTAATGGATCGCATATAGATGGGGTGTCATATTTTCCGAATTCTCAGCCTCGGCCTTCCTTGCACGTCAATGTCAACCGCACGTTCGTAAATTTTTTACTCGAAGAAAAGGGAGAGTCAAGAATGCCAAAGTTCGATCTGATATCACATACGAGAAGTGACAAGGGGCGAATGCGGTTCGGAGGCCAGTGGCTAACAGAATTCTCCCTTAATAAAAATAAAAAAAAATAGCATTCTCACGGAACATCGATAAAAGACCTATTTTCGACGGGACACTTTAATACTTTCTACAGAATAATAATTTACATTAATTTCCAACACTCGTAATCCTGACAAATGTGAATCATTTGTATTTTTCATACACTACTATCAGTTTTATTCACCGTTAAATAATGCATTTAAAATCCTTATGGTTTCTATAATTTTTATGGAGAAAATTGAACTAAGCAATCTTTCAACTTGTTCTCGAAAAATAATAATTGTTCGTCGAGATAGACGAGTATTATTGAAACAATGATATTGAATCCTGAAGTTTCAGGATTCCTAAAAGTTTTTATATCTTCCGCCTGATCAAAGCAATTTGCTTCTTCGTTTTTTAGTATAGCGTAGTCCTCAGGTCCCGATACTCCAACGAGGAATGCAATTTTTAACTTTTTTCAGGGCCGGTATTACGTAGATTAATGTTATGACATGGCAGTTGACCGTAAATTACTAATATACAACATGCGTCGCAACATAAATAACGATTGTGCATACGATGCTATATTGCAACGAACTCGATAATTATAATTATAACAAGGTATCGTTTCTACGTGCAAATATGCATGCATGTAGAAAATATATATCTATATCCATCTGTTTATTCATTTATATGCGAAAAAGTGACTGCTAAATGTACAACATTTTGCATTAGTCGTAATCGAGAGATTCCGTGTGATCTATATGACGTTGAAGTTTGCATCGTTGAAATGCAATGGATTTTTCCTTAATTGTTTATTCCTTTATTTTTATCGCAATCCAAAGCCCTTTTTGCAAATTAATGCCGTAAATCTCTAATCATAATTCGTAAAAAAATTTTTGAGTGACTTTCACCGTTTAAATTAGCAAAAAAAATAATTGAAAGTATTGAAAAGAATTCATTTTTATTGCACTCCAAAGATGCAAATTTCAATATCATGTATTCAATTGAATACAAACTTTATCGACTTTTTTTATTTCTAGCAGTCAATATCCTCACCTATGTTAAATGTTAAAAATACCATATCAAAAAAATAAAAAGGATATATCTCGAAAATCGTTAGACTTTGGATAATACGTTTTTTTTTAGGTGAAATCGAGCCTAAATAACCTCCTTTAGCATCCTTTTCAGTTTTCTGCACTACTTCCCTAACATCCTGTATGTATATGTATGTATGCAAGTATATTTATGCTTTTACACATCAGTTTGTATACGTGGTGTATTCATTCTTGTTTCATTAAATTTGCTTAGGCATTTCGCACGACCGATTTCATAACTATGTACACGCGATGGGAAATTGTTATTTGGTTAGCCATGTACAGGCCTCTCCCACTCTCGCGATTTACCGTTTGTACTTGTTCGGGCACGGGAATGCAAGAGGTATCAAAGGGAACCTAGAAAACGGGCCGCGAGTTTCGCTGTAGTAAAGGAGGGTCGGTTGTGCGGATGAAGAGAGGGAGGCATCTGCATGTAGGAGAGCAGGAGAGAAAGAGAGAGAGATTGGGGTAGGAAAAAGACAGAGAGGCGAATGGTGGAAGATACTCTAAAGGGTCAGCGCACCCCGATAGTGGACTCCAGAGAGGGAGAAACATCGAGGGAGAAACAGAAGGAGGGAGAAGGAGAGAGAAAAAGAGGAAGGACGAGAGAGAGAGAGAGAGAGAGAGAGAGAGAGAGAGTGAGCAAGAGAGAAAGGATTTTACTGCAGTCATGGATGGGGTACGAGTAGCCAACGCCACCATCAGAGGCCACACCCGATTCCAATATAGCGGGGTAGATATGTGTAACCATACCAGCAACCCTCTAACCCTTCTGGTTCTAATTAAGCCCGAACTAAACCTGCAAGTTAGGATTATTACTCTCGGCGTATGGGGAGAGCCTCGTCTCATCGTGTCTCGCGCACGCTAAAAAGAAACTTTTGCTCTCTCACTTCCGTACTCGCGTCTATCCTCGTTCTCACTCTCTCCTTCTCGCCCTGGCAGAGTGCCAGTTAACTGAAGCTCGTTCCAGACCCTCTCTGCAACACCCAATCATGATTTTAACAGGCACTCTAGATTTTATATATATATATATATATATATATATATATATATATATATATATATATATATATATATACGTGTGTACATTATACATGTAACCGTTGCACCCAGATATCTTATCGCCTATCCCCTTAACCGACATTATTAGAATTTGAATCTTCAATTGAACGCGTTAAATAGAAATGGAATCCACCCTCGGACCATGAGCCCTCTCGATGTGACCTCAGAATACCCACTCCACCCTCTACGAGTGTAATAATCCAATGAGACCATATGTACGATGTCATCCATTGTCAGATAACGGCAATACGGTGAACTTTTGTATTTCACTTTTTTTTCAATCACCCTTTCGAAGCTGCTTCCTCGCGCTTCATGAAATAAATTTTGAGAGCTCTATGTAAGGCGCTTCAATGGTAGATTCGGGTAAATGGCAGCTATCACGAATGACCGTGTATTCATAATCCTCGAAGGATATACTCTTGGCCCCGGTTGGGGAAGGATTCATCTTGGGTATATTGGACACCTAGTTGGGTCCAATATAAGGAAGTGGGGTTCCTGTTGTGGAAGGGTTCATCTTGGATATATTGGACATCAAGAGGTTTGTGTCCATCAGGATCAGTGTACTATTGTATTCAATCCTTTTACGCTCATGATCCACATAATCCTCTCTCGGGATCGAAGCTATTATTCTGTGCGCGAAAAAAATGATGCCGCGATAGATGAAGAATTAACGGAGTAGTCGATGATCCCGTGCGACTTGGAAGCTTCAGGAGAATCTTATGGGCTTTTTGATTGACCAATGTCGATGCAGCGGGGAAATTGTGGTTCTTTAAGGTGGTTTTCGTTCCCAAATACAGCAATGAAAGAGATTAAACTTGAATAACGGTTAGGTATACAAGTGTACTCGTACTTTGTAGTGTGGACGGCCGAGCGGTCACCCATACCCAAGTACAACACAGCCTGACATCGACTGTCGACGCTGCTACGTCAAGTACTGTTGGCTTACGGCAGTATTCTAGTCAAGAGGATGCAATTACGGGCGTTATTTCAGGCTTGATAAAAAAAATATCATTTTAGTATCCATTTTTTACCGTCTTTTCATTGATGTTTTAAAAAATCACAAAAAAATTGGAAAAGTTATGGGCCTCTAAATATAGTTGTGAAAAAAAGGGTTGAGGCGGTTGACATGATTCCAAAGCTCCCATTCATCTGAAACAGAACAGAACTACAACTATCTAAGTGGTATAATGCCATGTTATACTTACTCTACATCAATCGGCCATTCCTGTCTCGTAAAGTTTGGCTTCCTCGACGTCGAAATTATGATTTTTTGAAGCTCGTTTTTTTCCTGCATACCAGCTTCCGTAGAATCTTCTGATTGTCTGATTCGCGCCGGTGCGGCCTCTCAATCCGAACGCATTAAAATCGCTATAACTTTGTAAATATTGGGAATTTCGAACTTTCCTTTTGATGATATATTCATAAGAGTCTATATTTTAAGAAAATGCCAAATAAAATCGATTTTTTCAAATTTCAAGATTAGAATACTACCCCAAGACGTCACTTCTTTCATCTAAGTTGTTTTGAAAAGGTTGTTATCATTTTCAGTTAAGGCCACGAATAAAATGATGCAAATGATGAATAAACAAAGTTATGTCTAAGCCGTACAAATCCGCGAAATCGTGAAAAAATTTCGTATATTTTCGAATACGATGAACATTTTTTAAATGATACTACTGTTGCGTAAAAATTGTGTCAGTTCCAGGTCGTGTGCGGGACGACCGGAAGATGCATATCCAATTTAATCCACGGTTAAAAACAGTCATATAAAATTACATTGCCCAAAATGGTCCACTTTTAAAAGTTGTTTCTGCTTCAACTTTTATGTATAGAATATATATATATATATATATATGTATATATATATATATACGACTTTGTGTACGCGACGACATCGGCGACATATGTACGAGCAAGAGGGGTATCGGGAGGGCAGGATACAAGCTTATTTTAAAGAGAATGAAAGAAGGCGTGCACGGTTGGAGCAATGAGTGCTCGCGCCAAAGAGAATTTGGCTCTCTGGTTTTCTCGAAGATCGGAAACTCTAGCACGACGCGGGGTATCCAAAAAAACGGCGAGTGGCGTGGATGGGTATAAGGCTTGGAAGAGAGCCGGCGAGCGATAATACATCTTTCCTGTCACGTAGCACGCGATAGCATTATGATAATGCCGGAGCGCCGATAAGGAGGATTCAGCAGCGAGAAAACGAGGTGGGGGGAAGGGAGGTGGCCCAAGGTTTGCCGAGGGTTGCGGGTGAAATGTGGACGATGAGTGAAGTGCCGTTGTAGACAGTTCGGTCTCGCTTTCTATCTCTTTTTCTTCCGTTTTCTTCCCTCAGCCTCTCTTTTCTTATCGCCTCGGAAAAGAAGGTCTCTATATAAAAAAAAAATAAAAAAAAAAATAAACTAAACGAAGAGCGAGAGACAATTTTAGTGTGTCGGAACGGAGGTCTCTTCTTTCTTTTTTCAACCCGTCTTTATCATTTAGCTCTCTATCTCTTTTCCTTATACTCGTTTTTTTGCCTCTCACTGCTTACTTCTTTAACTCCCTCGTAGCCCTTACATCGCGCGTTCTTCTCTCAACATCGAGGAATGACTTAAGGGGGACTTTTATTTTTACACGTATTCGCGCAAATCGCTGTTTCAGAGAGCGCCTCTTCCCTTATCGGCATCGAGAGAGCGACACGCGTGCAGAGACTGTCGAACGCGGTTGTTGAGTAAATTGCCGAGAAGAAAGAACAGAAAAATACGGCAAACAAAACGTTCATCGAGAATCACAATTGTGAGAACTTTCAAGACAAGAAAAAAATATTTTTCCATCGCCTTATCCACTGCTCTACTGCACGAAAGCGTGAGCTGGAACGATGACTACAACTATATATGGAATACCTTAGACACGAGAGCTTCAGTATCGGAGCTCTCAGCCCTGATGATGCAGACCGTAACGTTTGCAAAACGTCGGCATAATGCTGATCCTCAACACGGCCTCCTTCTGGAAGTCATATACTTTTGTAATAACATATCTGATCTATCTACACCAATAGACACCAAAGATCTGGAACGTCGAGCAATTATTCCTACAGATTCCACTCATTTGATTATGCCATGAAATTGGTGGAAAGTATGCCTCGGAGATGTCAGGCGATTATTAATAGTGAAGGCGACTGGACCACTTACTAATAATAAGACATCACGATTTATATCGTTTAGTTTCTGTTTATTTTTCTTTAATTCCTTCTCCCAAATAGTTTTTGAGTTTCCCCGTACATGCTCTTGTCAAACAGACTGTAGGTGCTTGCACTGAAACCCGCTGTTCGGCTGTATTCCGAATTGCCTTTTGCTGGATGGAGGCTTCTCTCAAGCAATTGAAGAATGAGCTGAACAGATCAATGTTGACAAATCGACAGTATCCCGATGCATGCATGTCAAGGAGAAAATACAGAAAGAAAGTAAATGGCTGCCACACCAGATGATTGAGAAAGCCATTGCAAATCGACTAAATATCACGATTTCTTTGCTTGTGAGGTGCAGAAAAAAAACTGTCTTGTGGCGTGTTGTAACTGGGAATGAAGAGTGGATTTATTTCGGCAACCTTAAACGTGGAAAATCATGGGTTGATCCTGGCTATCAACATCGACGCCAAAACGGAATATCGATGGTATACAGTCATGCTGTTAATCTATTGGGATATGGAAGGGGTCGTGCTTTATGAGCTCATGAAATCCAAGGAAACGCTCACTACCGAACGCTACTAACAGCAGCTCGAGCGTGAGAAAGTCTGAACGATTGTTCAATTGAAGAAAGGCCGTCAGTAACATCAAATCGCCGTGACTCCACTGTATGGCAATGTTTGGCCCCCGTTGCATGTAAAAAAAAAAACACGGATGGAATTGGAATGGGAAGTCCTCCCATGTCCAATGTGGTCTTCAGACCTTGTCCCAATGAATTGCCATCACGCCTTGGAAGATACAGACTCCCATAATTACGAGGTAGTCCAAAATGGGTTGTTCAGTGCATAGCGGCAAAAGACACGGTAGTATTTCGATGTCGGTTTCAACTGTTGTCAGAGAGGTGGAAGAAAGTGGTAATATCCGTCGGAAAATATTTTCCTTAATGTCATCCAACAAGTTTTTACAAAATAAACATTTGACCAAATAATATAATACCCACGCTACATATGCACATAACTTGTCGATGAAAAGTTTTGATTGGATTTTTTTTCCGTTGCGGTTTCGATGAACACAGGATGTGCATATACGACGACGTATAATCTATCTCCGTCGTTCATGTAGACTCGAAGCGTGGTTACGGTTCGTTTAATGTTTCTACTCTTTTTTTTTTTCATTCCCTGACCAACTTTTTACGAGCAGATTTTTCAATTACGTATCCTCCCGGTTCTGGATATATCGAGAAAAGGTTGGAAAGGGGCCAGTACATCGTGATCTGGCTTCGCAAACATCAACTGATGTAGCATAATAGCTCGACCGAGTTGTTGGAAATATTGGTTGCATACGTACGGTAGATATATGCATGTCGTTGAGATATCGTAATATTCGGTAGGTACTCCAATGATGAACGAACTTCCACAGGTTTCCGGAATACTTTGTACTTGTACATGGTTACTCGATACCACGTATTGGCATAAAGTACATCCCGTGCAGAAATTTGTTGGGGAGTGCCCAGACCTTACCACGTCCCTATAGGGATTTGATAGGCGCTTTTTTTATGCTGCGCTTCTTTCCGATTGACGTCGTCTCGAGAATCTTTTATTTGATGTTATGAACCGGAATTTGTTGGGTCTCAAAAAAAAAAATATCCTTTCGTGATCCTGCGCACAAATTTCTTGAAAAGTCCCAAGATGCATCCACGTTTCTATGGGGATTTGTTAGGGACATCGCACGTGGGAAGTCCTGGTTGGGATCCAATGACATTCTGCAATGTTCCTTGATTAAGGCCTTTTCAGAATTTTTACCACGTCCAAATCGAAAATATGTGCAAAGTTGCGTAAAAATACTCGGCGAGTTGAAGCATAACCTGCACGCTTCGTGAGCGTGCACGTGTGTGCTGATATTCTGTCAGTTTTTTTTTCGAAAAAAAAAAAAAGAAAAATGTTCGATAAAAATTTTCGAAAAAAACATGAGGTGTGCAAATACTCTTTTTACCCACTGTATATATATTTGGTTTATAAAATTCAACGTATAGAATACGACGGGATCCATTAAGAATCGTTTCGGATTCTGTGCGATGAAATGGGTACGGGTTTGGGTTTGAAAATTTGAGTTTGAAATTGAATTAGTACATTGAATTACAATGGGAAATCCCGATAAGAATGACCCATTGGATTCCTATCAGGAAGGAGAGACAAGTATGGAAATCCAATTAGATCCCTACGACAATGTCTGCATGGGATCGTTAGATATGGGCCACTTCATGCTACCTTTATCGAGATCGGATTCCTTGGCAATCGAAAAATTAGGCTTCCATTGCATCTCGGCTTTCCGTATGTTCTGGTTTCTTCAATTTAATGAGCTGGAAGACACTGCGAGCATTATTTTTATTGCAAGAATAGACGTTTTCTTGTTGCTTCCAGGTTCTTTTACATCCTTAGTACATTGCCATGAAAAAAAAACTGAAAAATAATACTAATTGTGAGAATAGAATTCTATGCAGAAGCAAAATCTATTGTATAATTATTTCTATTCTTTCCGCAATCAGAGAATTATTGACAGTGAACTGTACGCTAAAAATATAAAGTTTAGAATTTAAATTTACATTTCAAATTTAAAGATCCAATAGATGTTATATTGCCATTGTTAAATGATTCAGTTTTTTTTTTCTATACTTTGCTCTTATTTATATTTATGCTCGATGGTAAGGTAGGCATATTAAAAAAAACGGAGAGTGTACAAGGAGAGAAACAGCGAAGGGTGGTGTAGTGCAAGATTAGGGGTGAGAGGGAAAGAGAGAACGAGCGAGTATTCGAGTACCCTGTCGTTCAGAGATCAGTAATGGGCCAAAAGTCCCTTGGAAACCGTTCGGTTATCCTAGGTCACGTGTCGACCCTCGACGCTCGTTCGAACCTCCTCTCATGGTAATCGCACCTTGGCACACGAGTCAAGTACCTTTACTCATGGTCCACGGTTTTCTCTTCCGGCTGATCTTCCTCGTTCCTCGTCGTCGTCGTCGTCGTCGTCGTCGTCGTCGTCTTCTTCGGGATCTACATTAACCCCTGTGATTGAGAGCGTGTGTTAAGAGTCTTAATGGGCGACCTCCGACCACTCACTTGAGCTTGTCCCAATCCGTCGTAGCTGTACTCTCGTTATTTTTTTGTCATTTGCCTCAATGAACCCGGGAGCCTAATCGACAGCGATTCAACGATAATCTCAGCCGATTTCACCTATCGATTTCGCATACCGGTGAAATCATCGCGCTTTGGATAAAATTACTTCGATTAAACGATTTCCATCACGAAATTATCGGGAATGAGAAGACGATTGTGAAAAATACATATCTGCCTCATCAGGCATTCTTAATATGGCTTTGATGTCGCGCTGCTTTTCTTCATTTTTGAAATAAATTTGGAACTCGAGACGGAAAAGTATTACGTATTCATTTGCGGAAGTGGTAGCAGGCTTGTCTTTAATAAACCAAAAACTTTTTTCACCACTTGAGTGCTTGTGATTAACTTTCTTAACCTAAATACAATCGCGTCCATGCAAATCCTTTTTTCGCTTGAGTGTGAGGTGATGTTCTTGGCAAAGAACGAGACTTCCATCTTCTCGCTTCTCATCGGTGCAGTGTTTTATCGCTGTCAAGATTTTTTTTTCAGCATATTCTCAGCGTTACGTTTATATAGTACTTAGAACCCCCTGAATAATTTTTCTTCGAAAGGCTTCTTTCCGAAGCTGCCATTGCTAGAATATGCAACATCCTTCCTTTCATCAAACGACAATTTCTCTCCAGTCCAAAGTTGTCCAACTTCACGAAGGGCTATTACATCTTGTGAGGGTTGAATACAGACGTACATACGTGCATATGTACACACTCTGCGGAAGCAGCAACCCTCTCAACGATGAGATCGAGCGAAAAGAGCCACCGAAACTCTGGTGTGTCCATACCCTTGAGAACCTCGTTGACCTCTTTTTTCGGTGAACGACGTCAGAGCTCGGGAACTCGCGCCCACAGGAATATTTCAAGGGTTGTCGAGTTCTATGCATCTCAACATTGCAGGGCCGTTCAGTATATGCACATACGTAGATAGCGCATTCGTACATGTGTAAATACGTGTTTCTATAGATATACATATATGCAGACGATAGGATGATCACAATGAACAAGTTTCCTGAAAACTTATTGTATGAAGAATAAAACGAGTTGGGATAAACCTCATAGTGGTGTGGTGACTTGCCATAGAGCCACAAATTCTTCACAAAATACAATGTGTTAATGAACAAACGTTTGTTGTTCCTGTTGACAGCACATTCGTATCTATTCAGGTATTCCTTTAGCGGAGAGCCGTATCTTGTGGGCACATAAGCCAAAGCCCTTTTAAATTGTTAGTAGATTACAGTGGCGCTAAATAAAAATTAGCTACAATCAATTATTTCTCAACGATGGACTGAAATGAAAAATTTCGCATAAATTTTGCATATTTAGACATTTTTACATGTTCTAAGAGACTCTGAAAGGAATACCTTAATGGAGCAGTTGCTACAATTTTTATTTCTGGTTACCTAATGAAGAATCTCTCAAGTGACCATTTGTCTACGGATTTCCTTTTCAAATAGAATATCTTGCCGCAGTACGAATTCCTATCATATGTATTTTCTTCATCTTACGATATCGATGCTTTGCCGAAAAATGTCTAGCTGGTGGCATGTATACGTACATGTATATTGTTATATGCCTATGGATGTACAGTTGGCTCTCTCGGGATTCACGTTTATCTGGACGTGGATATCCAAGGTAGGAAGCGATCGAATTAAAGAAGGGTCGAATACGGTCCGAGGAAAGACGCTGCGCAGCTTAGGAGGATAAGAAGATATGGGAGCCAAAGTCGTAGAAAACATACGCCGGCGAAAGAGGTCATCAGGATCCTCGATACTATCTCACGTTTCGAATCTAGCGATGATCTCTCGCGAAATCCTTATATCGTTGCTTTCTCATCTTTCTTGGCTTTTCCGTGAATGAGTTTTCGAACTGTCTTTCGTCGATATTAATTGTCGCACGCTCGGGTCACAATGGAGCTTCCAAAGTGACTCGTCAGTTAAAAATGCATCTTTGTTTGGATGATTATTTATTTATTTATTTATTCGAAACAAAGGCTTTTTGTTTTGGGTGCAGAATCGACACGAATGAAGTTAAATCCGCAAGCTATTCCGAGCTTGCACGAGTACAATCCATTTGTGCATGTCGTCGGAGAAGATTTCACGTAAAATGATTTCTGTAATAAGCGGATTTATCGAACAGGGAATTAATTCGGATACGCGCCGAACTGTGGTTTATCGGATGTTGTCTGTGGCTTTAATTAAATCCAACTATTACGATTAATTTTACTAAGCAGTAATGAAATTATGTACAAATTGACCGAATGCATAACAGAATTTGCATCCTGCGCGTTTGTAATTTATTGGAGCTTCATACTGCATCGTTAAATTACATATTCGGCATCGATCGATCTGAAATAGGCGACGACCAACGTTACCCTGGAAGCAATGGAAATTAATGCTCTCGGAATCATCCTCCACGTATGAATATCAGGAATCGAGTAAATAAGCTATAAAAACAGATATCGCATACAGGTATATGTTATGAAGAGGTGTTACAACGCCATGACACAAAATAATTGAAAAGAAATTTCTAAGTGGCGAAGATCCGGCCGCGCATGAATATACACAGTCAAGTCGTTTAAAATTAAACACGGTCTGTTCTTTCGCGACATGCATAACGTGATAACCGGAGTAGTTTACTTTTTTACTCTATGCTACGATAAACACATGCAAAGGTATGCGGCTGTCAGACTCCAGAAGCGTCATACTTCCGAAATGACATACTTTAGAAGAGTCATCACCCAGCAATGTTGTATTCCCGAAATGTAATATGGAAAACTGCATTGCATTAAGGCAGTACTCCAGTCTGGAGGAAAATAATTGTATGCAAGAAAGATAAAAAATGGAAAAGTTATGGGCCTTTAAATATGGCCCTGCAAAAAAAGGTTGAGCCGGTTGACATGATTCCAAAGTTCTCATTTATCTAAAACAGAAATAAAACCAATTTTCTTGATCAATAAGAATGCCATTATGGCAGGTAGCGAAGAGAAAAAAAATTAATGGCGACTGTCTGAAAAAAGTTAATTTCTCGCCCTATTTTTTTCAAAGTTAATTTTTTTCAATAGTACCATAATAATAGTTTCGCAATGCCTGAGGTAGGGACGATAAAGGGATATATACTGAAAGTCCATACCAAATTTGAAGTCAATTGATTGAATTGAATTCGAGATTTTATTTCAACCAGGTCGAAAAAAGTAGTTTTGAGAAAAACGCGTTTAAAGTTTTGGATATAATTTCAGACAACCGCAATTACCTAAGTGGTATAATGGCATGTTATACTTACGTTTTATTAATCGGCCATTCCTACCTCGTAATGCGTGCCTTCCTTGATTTCGAAATTATGATTTTCCATATACCAATGTGCGTAGACTAATGTACGGAGACTATTGACCGTAGACCACTGTCGGATTTGCGCCAATGCGGCCTCTCAATCCGGCCATATTCAAATTGCTGTAACTTTGTAAACATTGGGAATTTCACAATTTTCTTTTGAGGACATATTCTTAAGAGTCCTTAAGAAAATGCCAAAAAATCGATTATTTCAAATTTCTAGACTAAAATGCCGCCTCAACGTCTAGACAGATTGTGCTCTTAACAGATGGCTCTAATGACGTCTTCCAATCAAATGGAAAATGTCATCGGCCCAATGTCTATAAAATTTCATGTAGAGGGTGTTTTCGGATTTTGAACTTGTATGTCATTAAGTCACTGTACTCTTTTTGCATTAACAATGTTACTCTTGTTTCATGGACAAATATTTTTTAAATCTTCTCAAAAACACCCCACACGTTGACGTTTAAGAATATTTGACCGATGAAATTTTTTCTTTATTCAATTGGAAGATGGCTAGATGTAATTTCTTCGTTACGGCTTTTCAGAAATGTGTAATTTACGACAGCCTACCAAGAAGGCTACGTATTTATGCAATGTGTCTACATATTTCAATAATTGAGGCGCGTCCCGTTGAATGGGAAAGCAAAATCATCATCATATCCGTAATTCTCTCATTTCCGATCATACTGAATATAATTAATGTGCGCCTTAAGCGTATGTTAATTACGAGATTACAGTATCCTCTGGCTGTAGGCGACGCTTTACCATATTGGTACTTGGAGCATTAGACCCGATAGACAGCCGAGCGGAAGAGTGTCTACAGAGCTCAGTTTGTACACGATTAAGAGCTCGTGAGTGTCATAATGGCGAGGCAATGCTGTATTACAGTCATTCACTATGTATTCGCATGTAATATCATTGTATCGGGCAATACAATTTCCTACAAATTGTTGTCTCGAGTTCACTTTGCCTAGGAACTGCCCAGCGGGGAGACGCATTTCGTTAAGGTCGTATTATCGCAATGGATAGGCAAGTGACAGATGAGGAAATATCCACATTTGAATTCCGAAAATAATGTACATGTAATAAAGCACCGTGTTATGTATGAGATTATTTGATATGGTTCCTTAGCTTTAAAGTGAAATATTAGCGTAGAACAAATACTTTGTTGCAAACCAAAAAAGCTGACAAGTTTATTGCTTCGTTCCCAACCATAACGAGTTTATAAATTATTTCACTGATTATTATCTTTGAGGCCTCCATAATTGTAATCCTCAGTCATAGAGGATTAAAGGACTTTGAAGTTGTTACAAATGACTTTTCGAATCCGTATACTTCCCCATTGCTCAACTCGAGTCATTACCGTCCTTGGCCTGAACACGTCCAAACGCTCGCAATATTTCGCAACCCGGAATCATCAATTTTTTTTTTCCTTCTTCAAGAAACGGACTTTGCCAGTTTCGAAATAAAGTAATCTAGAAGAAGCTTCGTTCAATGAACTTAAATTAAATGAATTATCTCACGTATCTTGCTTTGCTCTATGAAAAAAACGGCGAAATCCATGAAGCACTGCAGCTCTTGGTCTATGTAGGAACAAGGTTGTAGGATTAAGAAGAGCGTGAATAATCACTCCGATCATTTGTTAGAAAGTAAAAAGAAACGGTTCATGAGGTCTAGGGTTAACGATTTATACCTAATGTAAACGGTTGACATCAACAAATACGTATATGTACAAGTGTATGTATGTTTATATCCATATTATAAATGTGTACGTTGACAGCATTCTGCTACCTATTACGTACAGTATATGCTGATACTTTGAGCCATACACCATCACCTCTTTACTGAATGCCATGTACTGGATAGTACAGGATATACTCAATTTCTCCTTTCTCGCGACTGTTGGCCTGTGCGGAACATTTATAGATGACCGTACCATAAACGCAGAACGAGGTGAGTGCGATAGAAGCCATGGGTGGTACATAGGGAGAAAAAGAGAAAGAGAGAGGGCGAGAAAGGGCGGGAGGGAAGCACAGAGTGAGAGAGAGAGAGATAGAGACAGAGAGAGAGAGAGAGAGGCAGAGAGAGAGACCGTAGCATTCAACCCTGACAGAGCAATAGGATTGAACGATCAACGCTGCAACGTTGTAGCTCGATGTTTCACATTCAGAGAAAACCATCCCTCCAATGTACTGCACACACATTACAATGGACTTAATGCCCCAGAAATATTCGGCCACGGCAATGGATTCATGATGGCCTCTCGGACACACCGCAAATCCGCCATTGTTCCCCGGGACTCAAACGATAAACGCTCGAGAATATCGCGAAATGAAAACAATGCTCGGGCATGTGTAAGAGAGACAAAGGAGAATATGGTTGGATCTCTTTTTTTTTTACCGTCATCTTCACTTGTCAGTTTCCAAATTCTCTTAAACAGTTACCTCAACGCCCAAATTTAATTTGTTTATACTGTCGTGGAATTACGAGCAACTCAGCCGAGCAACTGAATTTCTCGAGTACCAACAATTTGAGATCATTACTAGGCGAATAAAAATTGTATCTTTTACTTTTTGAGTTAACAGCTTCAGTGATGGAAATTGATGTATCAAAGATTTTCTACAAGAGGGATATCTATGCGGAAAAGTTTCTTGTCTTATCTTACCTTCAAGTTATCGGGAATCAGCAGGATGTCCATGTAGAAATTTGTTAGAAACTCCTATAGGGGTTTGATAGGGACGCCGCACGTAGCGAGCCCACATTGGATTCCTTGTGCATTCTGCAGTATTTCCGGATTTACCTCGTTTGAGAATATTCATTTGAAATGTTCAATCGGAATTTGTTGGTTCTCCCAAAAAGAAAACATCGTTTCGTGATCCCGTTTACGAATTTGTTGGGGAGTCCGAAGACGCATCGACATCTCTATAGGGATTTGTTAGGGACGCTGCGCATGAGAACGTGAACGCCGTTTGAAAATTCTTGCCACGTTCGAAACGAAAATACGTTAAAAATCCCGACAAAAAACTCGGCGTGTTGAAATATAACCTGCATGCTGCGTGAGCATATACGTGTGATGATATTATGTCAAAGTGCAGTAAAATAAACGACAAACGATAATTGGGTCATTAAATGATTTTTTTTTCATTGTAAAGATCATGTGCGGTTTTTTAAAAATATTTTTCTTTTTTTTCAACTATTAACAATGATATAGCACTTTAAAATTGTTGTTCTGTTCCCGAGATTACCCGAGCACTCTTTGACGTCACCGCTCGAACGCCATTATACGAACTACTCGTGTGATACGAGTATTCTGTCAACGATGGCAACGACAAAATCGTATAAGCCTTGTTTCGTTCCTCTTTGTATACATACAACGAAAAGTGGCCCTAATATGTATTTCTGAATGTGCCACAAGACATAAAACGTCGAAATCTGTGGTTCGATGCAGCACGACGTGTCAACCCGAAATCATCGTCCACTTATATTTGCTGTGAATACCACTTTGATGTCAGTGTAAACGTGTTATAACATAAACTGTATTGAAATATATATTTTTTTAATACGCCGTTTTCAAAATGCTTATGATAAGTAGCGGCAATAACTGACGCAGTTTATCAAGCCTCTCCTAACCTAGAAATGTTCATTTATCCACGGTCGGTAAATTACTCGAATTTGCCTTCACGAATCCACTTTCACACATCGTTGCACGAAAATTAAACTATATTTCGACTTTTTCAGAATCTTCGAGATTTTTAGATGTAAAATGACACAAAATTTTACTTTTGTATACACTCGCGTGTAAGCCGTATACATAACCTATTCGGTCGCGTTCGAGCGGTGACGTCACTGGCGCTACCGCCGATAACGTGACATTTCGCGCCAACATTTACAATTTGAATTATCGTGATATGAAAACAATTAATAATGATCTTTAGAATTATTTAAAAGAAAAACCCTCTTGACATTCGGAAAAGAATTTAATCTCTTCGTTGGCCCTGAAGAACTAGTCCTACCTTCTTAAGCCATTTACACGTTTTAAGATAATATATATATTTTCTTAAGATCCACTAATTTTGTATATCTATATATTTTATTTAAAAAATTCAACGTACATAATGCAATGGGGTCTATCAAGAATTGTATTAGATTCTGTTCGATAATGTGGGAATCCTTTACGATTCAAATTGTATACGCACGTCGAATTTCAATAGGGAATCCCGATGAGAATCTAATGTATAAGCGTGACGTTTTAGTATAGTGATCCAATGCAATGACCCATTGGATCCCTATCAGGAATTGACGACAAGTATGAGAATCCAATTGCATCCCTAGTGTAAGTTCCTTCCTTCATAAAAAAAAGCGGAAGACTTTATCACGAAGTAGAATCATTCCTTAAACGGTTTGTCCTCTTGGAACTCTCACCGGAAACCGCGAGTTCCCGCTAGACCGCAACTTCATTAGGATTAAAAAAACGATCTCTTGAAAAATGAATTGGTCTGCCTTAAAAAAAAATGACACACGAGCATGTTTCACTCCACTCTAACAAGGCTACGATTAATGTCGACCGGAGAGCAGTTTTATTGTTGCTATTACGCTGTATGCGTGAGCTCTGTCCACGAGCAAAGAATAATGCAGCAGCTCAAACATTTCTGAGAGTCTATTCTTGCACGAAACCAAACTATAAATGTCATGTTGACGGGATTTCGTTGGTACGGTAACGACCCCGATCGTTAGTACAGGTCAGTTGTAGTTAGTTACGGAAATCATGCTCGGATGAATCTCTTCCACTCTAACGTTCTTCCTCCCTTTCTATATCTCGCTCGAAGGGTGAGAGGAGGTTGAGAAGGCTTGACCTCGTCCTGTGCCTGACCATTTTTTTCTAGTCCGAGGTAGTACACAACTAAAGCAGCTTCCTGTTGGTCGGTCAATGCGTCAGTATAGCGTGCCTGCTGCTAGGCCTCATAAATAGCTCGCTAATTGTCCGACCTGGAATAAATCTCAAGCGCGGAAATGTTTAGCTTCTGGCTCAGGTGCGAGTGTGGATTTTTTTCCACGTACGTCTGTATATATTAGTGATATATATACGATTCTTCGTTCCCGATAAATGGAGAGACGTCTCTTACTCTCTCGCTTTCTCTCTCTCTCTCTCTCTCTACCTCATATTCTATCTATCTTTCTCTGGTTGACAGATCGGGAGCTTAAACGGGAGAACCCAAATCGAAATCCATGCATAGCGGATATCGGGTACCGACCGCTGCTCGGTTATACGACGTGTATGAAAAAAACACGCGAAATTCATTGTCGAGCTGGACGAACCGTTTGGAAATTGCCCTTCGGCCGTTTTGCCGTTGTTGCCCCGGGACTACGAACATGGAAATCATATGCAATATGGGAAAAGGGCGTATGGTCGGAATGACCGAGGGGTTACGCTCACTCTGGTATAATGGAAACGAGCAATCGTAATTCGACGAATTGAACGAAATGAAACGATGCGTTCGTTGGTAAAGCGAAAATGCCGCCGGCGAGAAAGACATTGGGGCGGGGGGTAATAAATGGATCGAGGGCGCAGATGCAATCAGTCTATATTCACTATATTGCGAGATTAAAACTATAAAGGCTCTATTATTAAAATGAAGAGAGAGAGAGAGAGAGAGAGAGAGAGAGAGAGAGAGAGAGAGAGAGAGAGAGAGAGAGAGAGAGAGAGAAAGAGCGAGCGATAGATAAATGGACAGTCAAAGGAAGACATATCGAGGGAAAGAGGGGCGAGAGAGATATATAGAAAAATGGGAAAAATTCTCGACTCTGTATTGTTTGTACCTGAAAAATCTCAATTTTTTTGACGATTTAATTCTCGATTTGTGATTATTTATTCTCCTAGATCTCCAAACGTCGTTTCCGGATTATAGCTTCGACGTGGTCTGAATTTTCGGATGCATGGATCAATCGTGGACGGCTATTGAATCGAGGGGTGGAGCATCTGAATCTAGTAAAGATTGTAATTCATCATTAGGGATTACGCCCAGATGGGGTCTTTCTTCTGGGCAGGAGATTCCAAGGAAATAAAAATCATTTCTGCCCGTTAGGATTAGATTGAATAAATTTTTAACACACTTCATTAAATTGGCGTAGAAAGGCACCAGTACCCGAGTTCGCAAAAAGAACATGTAATTAGATAAATCGTTCACGTTTAATAGAATGCTATTTAAATGGGGTTTTAAAACATTAAATGAGTTTTTTATGTTTTATGTTTTTAAGCCATTAAATGGGTTTTTGAGGTTTTAAGAACACGCAATAGCCATAATATAATAAGGTAAAGATATTTCTTTATTTTTGCTTCCCTCTAATAATTATACACGAAAAAAATAAAAATAATAACGAAATTAACAAAATAGCGTTCAGATAAAGAACATTATTTACATATTCCAGTAACTTGTGATTATAAAATTGTGAATACGCTATTTTCAATGAGATGTCAGGTAAAATTGACATCTCATAGCGTTGTAAAGGGTGTCTCAAAACGTCTTGACATTTTTATTTATTAATAAAACGTATTATTCATTTGAAAAGTGCGAATATTTTTATTTTAATATAAGGTAATTTTATTTTAATATAATGTTCACTCTTTTGACGAAATTTTCGATAATATTTTGGCATAACAGCAGAATATCTTCATTAATTGTGCGTCCAAATGCTTCCTTGAGGTCCGGAATGGTCTGTGGATTATTGGCATATACTTTTCCTTTAAGAAAACCCCAAAGAAAGAAGTCTAATGGCGTTAAATCGCATGCATCTTGGTGGCCAATTCACATCGCCGCGGTGCGAGATAACACGACCATGAAACTTCGGCTGCAATTTTCACCACTTTTGTAGTGAATTTTCACAATTTCTATGCATTGCTCGATCGTGTAATTCTCTATAACTAAGCCTCAATACTTCCTGATGCCAGTTGTCGAAGATTAGTACTCTATGTTCGCCACAAAAAAAAAATGACGCGCAATTTAAAATGTCTGGTCATTTTGTGACACCCTGTAGAACTTCTGCATAAATTTCAAGTTAATATCCTCAGCGATTTTCAAGATATCATGGTAAGACCGGATTTGATATTGTTTCCCTTATACCGTTGCAGCGCCGATATTAATGACTCGGGAATAAATCTGGAGTTTCCGTATTTTATGATGTTACAACCGTGGCAAGAATGAGGTTGCACATTCGTTGCCTCGTGATTAGCAATGAAATGCAAATCAAATTTCAAACCTCCGAGTCCTAATCTTGAAGAGGATCCCGATTAAAAAGTGGAACGATAAAGGACATTGACAAGTTTGCAGACAGTTGGCCGTATCCGGGATGTAACGAGAGCAGCACACGGACTTTAAATAACTAGCATTGTAGAAGTAGAGGGAAAAAAATGGACAAGAGATCGAGCAAACGAGAATAAAAAAAAGTGGACAATGATAAAGGATAGTAAAGGTATGTATACAACGTTGAATACGTACAATGGCGTTGAGATAAAAAGCCCATTTCTCTGCTTTATCGACCATCGTTGAAAAGAATGTCGAACGTACGAGGCAGGTGTCATCAAGAGACGAGTCGAGTAGAGGTACATACAGTGGAGTGGCGTTAAAGAGACCTGATGAGAGATCTGTGAAACGAAAAAAAAAGAAAAAAAATGAGGGAAAGATGAAAGTGTACGTCGCTGTGTGCATACATCTACATCTGTATACTCGTTGTAGGAGGAGGCTCGTAATAAAGTGCCACAAAGACAGGCCGACATCTCGGTAGGTAACCAGGCCAGGTTAGCTTAATCGATTTTTCGCTTCCCTCTTCAAGCTTGTGCTCCTTCCTGTTCTTTCAAAAAGTTTAAGGGCTTCGGACCTCTCGAGTGTACGCCACGTTTTCAGCGGGACAAAAAAAAATTGTTCTCATTTCTCCCCTCTTGCCCAATGGACGCGATCGGTGAGGGTTCTCGAAAAACTTGTTACGCGGAAAAGGGACAAAAGACAATAGGCCCAACAGCTTGCGACGGAGTAGTGGCAGCGGGTACCCGAAGGTACGGGTCGAAAGTGAGTGAACACCGATACTACGTGCGAGAAGTTTTTGCGGATACATGCCTGCGTGTATGTATCTTGTGAAGTCGATCGAATCTAAAGCTAAGCTCTTGGATTTGCTCATATATGTCATCGTGTAAGTTCGATCTCGATTCTCAAGTGAAGGTGGAAAAAGGCCCTTTGTGCCTTGACTTCAAGTTTACACGCTGTACTTCAGTATCCGCGTTGGTTGTACGATCCGTCATGACCCCTTCTTTGATCGGGTTTCACTTCGTCCTTGAGTCAACTTCCGTCATACTTACCAGCCCGCCGTATTCATTTACTCTTGTACCGCGCTTCGGCATGTCTTTCTGAGCTTGAGAACGGTGAGCCTTTGTCCTAGAAGTTTGATGCATCAATCATCGATCCCGTTTATTTGCAGCACGTGTATTCGTATGCCATCGTTGGTGCACGATTTCTTCGCTTATACGCAACCTTATGATGATCATATGCAGTGTCGTCACACGCGGTGCTCTACGTTGATTACACGATGAAGCTGTTCAAAGGTGAAACGATTGCCGATTCATCTTCTTTTCTTCTCTACACATAAACGTAAGAGTCTGTCGGCTTGTCTGTACCCGATAAACTTCAGAACCAATGGTCCGATTTGGATGCGGTTTTCACCAGTGTATCGTGTATTTTCCAGTACAGGTTTTGAGCTACGTATAATCATGGTAGGTTATCGGGGGGATGAGCAATGAACAAAAAAGTTAGACGCACAGTAAGCAAATTGACCGCGTAAACATGCGCGAGCGAGTCCGCATGCTTGTGCCCGCACCTGGCGCCAGAACAACCAACATCGTATACAAGGAGGCTCTTGGATAAACTTTTCGGTATCATTACTTACATATACGTTATCAGATTATTACTTACGTACTATAATCCTACTTACTATAAATCTACTGTCTGTCAGTGACAAGTCCACGAAAAATCGACTTGCACTTGAGCGGAGCTGAGTACGGTAGCTATTGGGAGTGTGAATTAATTTTAAAGTTTTTTTTTGGTAATAATACGGCTTTATTATAAAAAATGGTTACGAATTGATCATTTATAATGTTCCCCACCACTATCCACTACTTTTCCCCATCTTTCTGGTAATAAGAGGATTCCACGTCGAAAGAACGACATATCTTTAGAGGCTATCTACGAATCGACCAATTTTTGGGTATCCTCACAAGAATGGAAGTGCTGGTCAAACAAGCCATGAGTCATCGATCGAAATAGGTGGTAATCGGAAGGAGCAATATCTGGAGAATACAGTGGGCGTAGTAGAACATCCCAGTTAAGCGCTTCTAACGTTGCCTTGACCGATTTCGCAACATGAGCTCTAGCGTTGTCGTGCTGGGAAATCACTTTATCGTGTCTTTTCGCGTAATCTGGCTGTTTTTTCTTTAATGCTCGGCTCAATTCCATCAATTTTTGTTGGTAACGTTTGATGTTGATCAACATATAATGATTCTGCAAGTTCTTCTTGCGTTTAACTCGGGTCTTCATCGAGTAAAGCTTTCACTTCCTCATCTTCAAACTTTTTCGGCTGGACTGAACGTTTTATATCTCCCGTGTCAAAATCACCATTTTTATAGCGTTGCAACCAGTACTCACATGTTGAAATCGATGGAGCATAATCACCATAAGCTACTGACAGGATTCCTTAACTTCCAGCCGCACTGTTCTTCAAATGGAAGCGAAAAAGCAAAGCCTCCCGCAAATTGTGTTTTGATGACACAAAATTGGACATATTCAACGCCCAAAAAAAAGTCTTTTACACTTCGGCATAATAACACATACTGAAAACTAAATCCACGTGATGATGGTTTGACATAAAATTAGTAACAATATGACCCAATGCGATATAGAACTAGCCATCTCTTAAGGCCTTAGGCCACTCTAGGATTTTCCAAAATCCGAATTTTTTTTGTTAAAAATGTACCGTAGCACCTATAAAATTATATTCCAAAACAATGTGAGTGTAAAAAATCTCTATGTACACGGTTTTCGAATTCTAGCGCAACCCCTCTTGATTCATGTCGTGACTTTCTACTAACTTTAAACACGTTTATCTCAAAACTACATTTTTCAAGTCGGCCGGACTCATAACTCAAACAAATTTCAACCGATTCACTTGAAATTTTAACTGTATATTTGGAATTACATTTTCTGAGGCACTACGTAGGATTTTTTTATTATATTGCATAGTTCCTTTTTTATAAACAATTTTCTGACGATTTTCTCATGGCATTTTATACTTTTTGTTTTAGAAATGCGTCATTTTGACAAAAAACAATATATCAAAAGAATCCTACGTACTTCTATAGCTATTCTTATATATAATCGAAAAAACTTTTGTGTCTCATCATAACTCAAAAATGATAGGAGCTGTTGATCCGGCCGTTGACCTTCCAGAAATAAAGGCGTCATCGGAAAAATGCTGCACAGTCGCCATTTTAACATTTATCGCTGTGAAAAAATGTATTTGTATAGTCAATTACGTGTATAATAAAACCCCTATTTTGTAATTTCGATTTATTTTATGGTTTCGCTGAAAAAAATCACAAAACATGTCCTTTTGTGGCCTCTAGAGTGGCCTCCGGCCTTAAGAAACCTTTAAAATTAATATACACACCTAATGGTTTCGTATACATGGGTCTTCGGCATGTACGCCGTAAGTATAATCCTTCGTGATCTTCGTCAAGCTAGTACATTACGAGCATCTGAACATATCGTGATCAGCATGTGAGCCAGCAAGCTTCGAGCTTGGCCAATTCATTCGTCACGATTGCAGTGAGCCGTTTTGGTGTCCCATGCCGATCGTTATCGGCACAAAACAAGCAGCCTCGTAAACAAAACAAACGCGAAAAAAAAAAACGGCTTGACATTGAAACGTCGAACGGCGGACGTACACAAAACAGAGAGACGGCAAAAGGAAGTACACGGGCATGGGTGATTTGCACTTCATGCACCGTTCGGCACGTCAAGTCCCCAAGTGTAGGTTGTGTGTTAGTTGCACACCCGGGAAACCCCGACGCCCCGTTGTCGGGCTGTGTACATAAGCGTTATACCTATTTCGATAGTGAAAGAGGCGGAATCGCATATAATCCGCTCGTGCGGTATATCTCCCAGGAAACGCGGAGCTATCCGCGGTCTCGGATCGGTATGGTATGGTTTGCGATACAGTGCACAGCCGAGTGAACGATGCAACGGCATTGCAACGTGGCTACAAGAGCTGAACGATACCGGCGGTTCATGCTGTGAATACTGTCAACTGTTCGATGTACGCATTTATATATGTATACATATATACGTATGGGTGCAAACGAATAAATATGGTATGCGTTGGAAGAACCATAGCCTATGCCCCTTCCCTCTTTCCTTCGTGTTTGCGAAACTATTCTACCATTTTCCTTTCCACCATATCGGGTTCACTGCTCGGGAGAGCTTGTTGCCATTATATTATTTTACGCTGGTATATGTGTGAGGAACACTTTTTTTTCATCATCTTCTGAATCCATTCTTTTTTACACGTGTATCCTTTTTTTTTCATTATCTACGTACAACGTGTCAACATGAGTGCATACGCAGCCACCGTGCTATGAATAAGGATTAATTTAACGTTTTTCCAAGCGACTACCACGTGGGTACATTCTATCATTGGTACGATTTGTACGAACTTTGTATTGTATTTATCCTGCGCTTTCGGAAAGCATGCGCATTGTTTTTTCCAGTCGCTCGATACTGAAGCTGTGTTGCATACGAATCCTGGAGTAGTTATGGAATAAAGCTCGATTCCGAGAGAGAGGCGGCGTGAAACATTGGCAGGTGGATGGAGCTTGGTCCGCTGGATCGGTTCCAAGTTCGAATAGAGAATTGTAGTGATTCATGGGTGGCCATTCCTCACGGAGTTCTCGTGATTGCTGTCAATTGGTTTCTTCTGCTAGCAATCCTTTCTAGATGACACAGATGTTGGGGTGTCATTTCTGGAAATATTGTACATAAAGGGGCGGAGAAATTGAGAACAATGATGAATGGATTGAATCTGATCTGGTGGTGGTATAGGTTCACTTATCGAATTATCATTCTCCCGACTACGATGAGGGACAATCCTTCAAATAGGACATTTTCAACGTTTCCTACATTTCTCAGATTCCACTAACAGTCCGACAGCATTTCTTAAGACTATGATCAAAAATGCTTTTGCTGCAAATGCGTACGGACCCAATAGGGACTCGAACGGGTTTAGGTTGTATGAAGCTGAAATAATTCGTTAGTCGACGTGGGGGGGGGGGGGGGGGGGGGGGGGTTGGCGAATCAAAATGGATAGGTATTTGGAAGGATGTTCAATAACGATGGACCTGTAACGGGGGGATCCGAGCTTTTTCGATGATGCAGAACGATCGCGTCATCGCCTGCATCTGCGTTGACGCTCCATACGTCATTCAAGACTTCTGACGAAACGACCGATTGATTTGGTCTCCGCATGGAATCGTAAAATGGGCTATGTAGTTCATCGTAAAATCACGCTGGCAAGGAACCACAGATATAGATCGAAAGGGATGGAAGGAGAAGTAGGCGGTGCAGAGAGAGAGAGAGAGAGAGAGAGAGAGAGCGAGGGAGTGCGACTCGACAGGCCGTGACCGATCGAACATCGACCCCTCGACGCCGACATAGGAAGAGAGCAATTACCACGGTCGGTACAGTTCGAAACGCCCTCGGCAGGAATTTCCGGCGTACGTCGAACTCGGGTTGGAAAATCTCTACCGACGTTTCTTAATGCAATGTGTCATCGAATTGTCCTACTGATATTTCGCACGGATTAACTGAAATAGTATAATAAAAACTCAAGAACAGCTGTAGATTATAAAAAGTCCGGAAACACGAAAAAACAACCCCGAAATGTTTCAATTCCGCTGCTTTGGTTTGATAAGAGAATACAAGCTTTTCCGATTATGTTCTTCAATTATCACTTGTATCGCTGAGATAGGGTAGGGAGGGGCATGTTGAGCAAGTTTGGAATTATCGCCCTGTAATTCCTTAATAGTCTGCCGTATAAAAACGAAACCTGAGTTGGTCAATAGGAAATTGATCCGGGAAAAAAGTCTGTAGACGAAATTCCTGTTATCCTTATTGTTTTACAGATAATCACTCTCAAATGACTAAGGCCATGCCCCGATAGTGGGGTAAGTTAAGCATGAGTATGAGATAAGTTGGGCAAAGTAAGAATTGCATAAAAAAAATCAGACGTATGTAACATGATTTCGTAAAATGTAGTAATGTTGCTTGTTAATTAGTTAGGTTTCGAAACATTAACATCAATTGCAATGAACTTTGAAATATTTTTTCTCATACAATGGTAGAAGAAAATCTTTCAATCACGTTTTTTTACTTTTGGGTGCAAAAATAATGAAATGTCCCGTGTTACCGTCTCGTGTGCCGCATGGCAACGGGCGACGGCGTGATGTGTTCCCCTCCCCCATACCTCTTTTTCCGCCATTTGATGCACCCGCGTGCGGTGCTTATTTTTCCAGATATTTCGATTGACCAACTCACCCGACTGCTCAACATGCCCCTCACTACCCTAACTATTTACGTGCATACTGAGAGTCTTAATGCGATAGAAGGCAGACGAACAGAAGTACCGTAAGAGACGAAAGAGACGTCTCGAGTAACCTAACGACAAAGGAAACGGAAAGTAGCGGGATTTTACTCCTTGCGTAAAATAGGAGTAAATACTAGCGCTTAAATAATTCAGGATTTCCTGTATGGATCTAGAGTGAGAACACTTGAGTCGTTAACTTCGTGTTTCCTATTTACTCTTATCGAACTTCAATGCGGGTTATGATATATGTTGCTACGTCCTGGGTTATCTCGACAGTCTTATTTATAAATGAGTGTACTGCGATAGGTTAAATATAATTCTCACGCGATTCACGGGCTACCGAGTCTTTGAGATAAGAAACTAGCGTCATCAAGATCGTACCGTGGGAAGGGACAATTACGCCTATGAGAAAGAACAACCGAAGTCCTTTCCACAGGTTTAGCACTTTTACTCCACCTACGCAGTTGTAGAGAAGGTAAGCTCAGAGGAAGATCAAAACGTTTCTGACTAAAGTTCTTAATAAATATTATAAATCAATAGTAAGTGCATTGTTTTGTGCTACATCCAATCAGAGACACAGCTTCTCTTCCCGATCCTTGCTCTGGACCCAAACATGGAGCAACAACTCTCGAAACAAACGCTTTACATTCTATAAAATACCAAATTAATTCACGGCACGTAACAATTATTATTGGGAGTGTGCATTAATTTTGAGGGATTTTCTTGGTACAAAAGTATGGCTTTATTGTGAAAAAATGGGTATAAATTGATCATTTAACCCTTCGTGGTCACACTTCCAAATTTAATCGCGGCGGTCACACTTGCGTCGAATCTACCCAGTCAGTTTTCAAAAAAGTGTTGTGACCAAACTATCCGTCCGAAGTGGTTCAAAAAATTACGGAACATGCTTTGAACTTTCTAGATGATGTACTAAAAATTTATTTATAACCAAAAAAATGGTGACATATTTAAAAAAATCATAAAGAGGTGAAAACGCAAAAAAGACACTTTTTCGCTGAAAAAATCATAGTTCCGTGAATTTTCAACATTTTTACCTAAAATTTGGACGTGATACTCCTTAGATATGCTACGTTTGGGAAAAAAAATAGTAGCATAGTGCGCATTCCAAAAAAAGGTATTCATTCCGACATGGGAAGAGGGTCAGTTTTATGGTATGAGGATATTTTAAACTCCAGGTAAGATGGTGAATACAGTCCCTTTCGAAGCCGGGAGCTATTATATATTTTTGCCAAAAATTGGTCGTCAGGTCGATTCTACTCAGGGTGACCACGGAGGCTTAAAATATTGTCTATCGCTAGCCACTAATTTTTCTCATCTTTCTGGTAAAAGATGGATTCCACGTCGAAAGAACGACCCATTCCTAGAAGCTACCCACGAATCGACCCATTTTTTGGTATCCTCACAAGAATAGAAGCGCTGCTCAGACAAGCCATGAGTCATCGATTGAAATAGGTGGCAATCGGAAGGAGCAATATCTGGAGAATACAGTAGGTATGGTAAGAAATCCCAGTTAAGCACTTCTAACGTTTCCTTGACAGGTTTCGCAACATGAAGCCGAGCGTTGTCGTGTTGGAAAATCACTTTGTCGTGTCTTTTCGCGTAATCTGGTCGTTTTTGTTTCAATGCTCGGCTCAATTGCATCAATTATTGCTGGTAACATTTTATGTTGATCAACATTTAATGATTTTGCAAGTTCTTCTTGCGTTTGACTCGGGTCTTCATCGAGCAAAGCTTTTACTCTCATCTTCAAACTTTTTCGGCTGGTCTGAACGTTTTTTATCTCTCGTGTCAAAATCAATTGTTTGTATAGCGTCGAAACCAATTCTCACATGTTAAAATCGATGGAGCGTAAACATCATACCCTTTCAAAAGCATTCGTTGACTTTCAGCAGCACTTTTCTTCACATGGGAGCCAAAAAGCAAAGCTTCCCGTACATTGCATAAAACGCTGCGGAATATTTCAACTTTCAATTATTTCAATGATCAGTCTTTTCATTTTGATATTTAGTTCCATCACATGTTCCTTGGATTTATTATTGTATTTTATTCATTCCGCGTATACAATTTTTTTGTATTCAAGTCGGCAGAAATGAGTAGCTTGACGTAAACTTTGTATATTACGGTTATAGTATTTTTGAGTATATCGGCGGAACATCCTGTACGGGCATATGAAGTTTCTGGTAGGTGCACGCGTATTGGCCATTGTCCCGTGTGCAAACTCTCGTGTGCAACTCCCGTGTGCGTATTTGCTATCGCTGCTGGATCGCTTTCTACGTCGCTTGGCGAAGCGAGCCTTGGCCCCAAGTGCAGGAACACAAGGTTGAGGGAAGGTAACAGTTGGAGAAGTAGAACTCTAACTCTCTCTCTTATCCTTGCCAGCAAGGACCTCACTGTCCTCTTTACCTTCTCTTCCCATACCTCTCTCTCTCTCTCTCTGTCACTGGCCCCTTGGGCTTCTGTGCACTCCTCGCTTTACACGTACCTCGTATACACGTATAGTGGAATATAGCACAGAGCGCCTTGCACAGACAGGAAGCTCCGCGGAAAATTATTCACCCGCGAATGCTGGCAGCGGTAGGCTCCGCAGGACTCTTGGGACTCGAGTTTCCTCTCTCACCTCCATCTGTATCATTTTCCACTATACCTATGTTGATACTCAGAAGCCAAGATGAATTTCTGGATGCACGCGTAACAAGCCAAATATATCGTCTAACTGTACAATGAGAATTTGAGTTTGATTTGAAAAATCACTCCGAAAGTTGGACTTCAAGAAGTTGAAGAACGCGAGACAAGGGAATATTCGCAAGTCGTTGAATCATAAATTCCATAATTTGTAGAATCGTAAAGCTTTATATGCGGAAGCATATGGCAGAGTCACCTCAGCACGTCTCGAATGTCTTTTAGGGTGAACCCACAGTTCCTGTTGTAAAATGCATTCAATTGGTGCCGGTTCCGGTTAGAATAGAAAACATCCCCGTCCGAGTCGTATTCGGGTTGACGTGGGTACTCTTCAATGTATGAGTGACGACGGAAAGAAAATGTGAACTCATGCAAGTGCATTTTTAGCGGAGCTCCGAGATGCAAGTGCATGAGGTCTGCGCCAACACCGAGAGTCGAATGAATACATATACTCGTATGTCTTTGTACAGAGGTAGGGAAGAATGTACGGGCGATGGAAGGTTACGCTAAATAAATAAATATATATATATATATAAATAGCGAGAGATAGTGGAATGTTGATGATGGTATAATACACACAAGTTCTCCTTGGAGTTTCCCTTGTGCCACTCCACCCTCAACTACTGTAATTGCTCCTCCCCTTCCTCACCCCTTCCCACTCTATACGTGTGAACAGAGAAGCACCCTTCGAGGGTCGCTTGCTTCGCATCGCAGCTCTCAAGTAGTTAGTTATGTCAGGCGGTTTACATTTTAAGGGAGCGAAGGAAGAAGTACCGAATAACGACGGCTATAATCTCGCGAATAGCTTCGACGGAGGGAAGAAGGGAGAGAGAGAGAGAGAGCCAGAGAGCGATATAGCGAGAAGGATAAAAATAAAAAGTGTTATGAAAAATGTCCAAGTCCTCTTAAAATAATTATTTTTTACATTATTGACGGGGATTCTTTTATTCGGGTCAATACTAAGCCGGACGTCAACAGCTGGCTGTTGTTTTTCATTTTGTTAAATGTGATACAATTTTATTCTAATGCTCCTCGGTTCAATGAAATCTTCCCGAAACGAACATGATTGCATCGTCGATAAAAAAAATATTAAGGTTCAACGAATCCCGAGTCATGCTGAATAATGATTATGATAATTCATAAATATTGTAAAAATATTGAGAAAAATCTAATTTCATTATCTAATCAACAAAAACACGCCACACACAACGTACCAATGAGGTTTACCGATCGACAAAGTTAATCGCCTTTCGGCAAGTGAGTGACTAGATGGATACCAGAGGATAGATATATAGCGTCTACTAATACCTTTACGCATGGACAATCGAGACAGACTTGATCAAGCGAGCGATGAACCGATCCAGCAAGCACGTGCCGCACCAGGCACGGCGAGCTAACTAAAGGGGTGGATTATACTCTCGTGAGTGCAGTGCACTAGTCTATCTACGTGAACCTCTGTCGTAGCCTATATACTTACTGTGCAACGTTGTTGTATGCGTGTATATATACACACACACGTATATATATATATATATATATATATATGTAATATGTGCATGTCTATATATATATATATATATATATATACGTAGGGGCGCACATACACATCCAAATACATAAATATATAAGCGCACATATACACGACGAATTAATAGCACGTCTACACCCGAATTGTGTTTCGATTCAGCGGCGATCAGCTTAAGGTAGTAGCCTGGCCACAGTCACGTTGAAAAGCTTATTCTCCGCTCAATCGATGAAAGCTTCGAAATATTGCGAAATATCCTTATAATGTAGATTGTACATCTTATCGGGATATAAAAACTTATAAAGTAATGATGAAAACGCCTTATATAATGTTTATCTAATGGTCACTTTTGTATCAGACTATCCAGCTACTAATATTCCGGCTACTAATACGCAGATTCTTTGCGTATACGGATGTGCACACACTACTGTAATCTAGTTCTAGTCTGCTCCAGTCGCTTTGTGGCGTTAGCGTAGCTAGACATTGCTTAAGGCCTTAGGCCACTCTACAATTTTCCAAAAAATGATTTTTTTTTGGTTAAAAATGTACCCTAGTACCTATAAAATTATATTCCAAAAGATTATGGGCGTGAAAAATCTCTAAGAATTCGATTTTCGAATTCTAGCGCAACCCTTCTTGATTCATGTCGTGACTTTCTGTTCGCGTGTACGAATCGCTTCTGACCAATGGCTCGTTTTAATTTGGCCGGTTGTGAGTAGTACTTGTTCGAATCAATTGTTTCGTTTGGTGGCAGCAGCTTATAATAGACGATTCCTTTCTGATCCCACCGGAGACAAAGCATGACCTTCTTCAATGCAGATTGGCACTTCATGCAGATTGGTTTAATGCAGCCTTTGCGACCGTCTAAGCAGCCTCCCCGCACTTCGATCATGATCTTTCTCGACTGACATTGTTGTAGACAATTCACTTTTTATCGCTAGTAATCATTCGCTTTAAAATAGGTTTGTTTTGATGGCGTTTCAGCAGCAAATCGCAAGCTGAAATTCGATCCATTAAATTCTTTCCGCTCAATTTGCGCAGCACCCAACATCAAGCTTCTTTACCATCTGAACCTTCCGTAAATATCTTTGAACAGTTGATTGGTCAATGTTGAGGTTATGTCCGATGTATGCAGTCGTCAAATGCCGGTCGGAGTCGATAAAGGCCTTAGTTTTATCGACATCAGTAGTGACTGGCCAACCAGAGCGAGGAACATCTTGAAGATAAAAATTTTCGCAACGAAATCTCGCAAACCACTTACGATACACACTTTTGCTTACGGCATTCTCTCCGTACACGGCGCATATCTTTTGGCGAGTTTGCGACGCTTTTGTGCTCTATCGGAAATAAAAAAGCGAAATGAATCGAAAACACACGTTTTTTCTTTCTATGTTCGGAATATAATTAAACTTCTTATACGTTACGGATCTCGATGGATACTTTTTTTTTAAATGTCGGCACAAGTTTCAGCTTTCACTTAATATACGAGACTTCATATGGTTGACGAATGTGCGAGCGGTGAAACAACTGCAAACGACATCTGTCGGAATTTCGCTACGGAATTATGCATAGACCCAATATAATTCACATTAGGTATATCGCGAATGATAAGAAATCGACTGCCAAACAAATATCTCAGATCATTCGAACTTTTGTTCGTTTGTCGCTCGGTTCTCCAAAAAAGGATGATGAGAGCAGGTCATCTTTCCTTATGCAGCAGAGCTTTTCCATTGCCACATTGTCATTAACGTTCTTCCTTGTCTGTTATTCTTCGTACCGAGACGGTAACACTGAAACACTACCCGCGCAATGTGTCGAGCACTACCGCTGCACATGGCTATACCACTAGTGTATACCGTGAGTTCTCTTTATTAGTCTAAACAATTACTGTAAAGTGGTTGATTCGATAAAACTTCAGTCCTTCAGTCCAATAATGACCTCTCCCTCGTCGCCTCGTCGCCGGAGTATTTCCCGTTCTCAATGTATGTGTGGCACATCGTGCCTCTTGTCTTTCTATGGCCACGTGTGTGTTGTCTCGTCTACGAGTATCTCCGGTCCTCTTTCACTCGGAGAAGAAGCTTCAGCGACCACCGACGTCGGGCAAATAAAAGAGAACCCGCTGAAATTGAATTTTTGCGCGCTATGTCCTCACACCAGCGATAAGAGTATCTCGTTGCGTTTCTACCAGTTTTGCAAACAATGAGAGTGAGAGCGAGCAGCTATTCATACCTTATATTCGTTCGCTCGTAGTTCAAAAATATATCCGCTTGCATATAAGCCCACGCACGTGTGTGCTCCAGCAACGAATCGTAGAAAAGTTGGATGAAAGTGTGAACAGACTTTGCTAGGTTTGTGTTTGTCTGTATACTCGTTAATACAACCGCGACGCGTTTCTCGGTTCCTTTCGTTGGTAAAAACTTTGCTACTTTTGCTTGCTATAAGGTCATATGAAACGATGTTACCGTGGATAGATGAACGAAACTTGGACTTCCAGCTGGAGCGGCGGCTCTATCCTTTGAGCCACAAAGCTGAAGCATATTACGTTTTCCACGCTCTTGAAACAAACGCAGTCGCAACATTGGGCGCGTTAATGCACGTCCGGTGTTCGCAACGTCGGAGAGCAAAAATGTGTAAAAGCCAAATGCCCTGCACAAACAGCATTTTCAGCTTCTCCTCACACATACCACATGTACGGATTTTGTACTTTCGTACTTTCAACAGTGGTATACACGTGCTTTAGCGAAAGGAAAATTTCAAATGAAATTCCAGATTTTGGTTCGTCGATGTGTGTATACAGATGTGAAGTACTTAGACGCTATTACTAACGCTAAATGCTAGCGGGATGTTCGAAATTCCCCGCCAGCGCTATACTGTATATGCATCGTATATAACGTCATCATGTGCATCGAGTTAATCATGTGGACCAAAAGCCTCCATGTGCAGTCGAATTCTCGTGTTTCTCTATTTCTCGTCCTTCGCTGATTAATAACGTGCCTGCATTGTTACCGATCATTCGATCGAGTAATCAACATCTAATAATCCACCTCGTTGAACTATTCACTGACCAGGTGTAATCGTAAGTCCCGGCACACGCAGGGAATGCGTATATATATATATATATATATATATATATATATTTGGGCTCTACGGCCACAGTGTGTGTTATGATAAGGAAGTGGATTGGGTGCATTACATCTGAAGGCCCATCATCATAATACCACCAATTATCGTTTCATTTTACATATCTCTTATTTCATGCTATCCCGATGTGCACCTTGTCGCGATGCTTCGTCTATACGTTTTATGTCAACTGCTAGATAAGAGCTTTGTTGCGATGGGTGTTCGTTGGAAAAAATATCTCAACGTGACTACGTAAGCTCAAGGCCTAAAAAAGCGATCGGTTTTGATATTTTTTTTTGACAAGAGACTTCTGATGATGAGTTCGGGATTTTACATATTATTAATACAGCGTCTTGCTAAGTTTGTGTTTTGTTTCTGTCGAGAAATATCGATAAATAATGAAATTATAATTTTATAAACGAAATAATACGGTTAGTGTATGGCCAATCGATGTAGGGGGCTCTAGCAACTAGGCTGATCTTATACTTTCTCGAAATCTTAAAAATTACGAAAATGGCAAGCTATATAAATGAAAGGTCAATAAAAAAAAATACTTTAATAATTTGTTATTAACAAATGTATAAAGTATAAAAAAGACAATGTTTCCATATGATAGAAAATGTTTTAAGCGATGTACTGCCCGATTTCCAAGTGAATCGAAAGAATAGATTTTGAAATACGACTTACACCGTTTCATAAATCATAGTTTTGAGAAAAACGCTAAAGAGAAAAACGCAAATAGCAGTGGAACGGTTCGTTCTAGTGCAATGGGCGATCGAACGTCCACAAAAATCGTCGTCACTCGGTCAATTTTTTAGATTTTAACAAACTCTTTGCTGCAAATTGAAGTTAAGAGCCAAGGCTACAAAAATATGCAAAATAATCATTTTTTTTCATTTCAAGTTTATGCAGCCCCCTCAATAGAGAGAACCTACACTAAATTAGAAGCATTATGTCTAGATAAGCATATCGTAACTGAGAACCAGATCCAAAGCACAAGACTAGGACAATATGTTTTAGAAACGTAGGATGAATGTTAAAGAGAAGTCTAACGAAGCATTAACCTGTGGAAAAACTATCCAACAGGCTTCCAAGTCCATGCGGCTATATGAAAGTTTTAGATGCATACAGTAACTTTGGAGCTGTCATATTTTTAAGTGGCTTGTTCGTCGATACGAATATCCCATGACGTATTAATTTCCGGAAACGTCAGAGTACGTTGTAAAATGACATATCAATTGATAAAGTCTGGCCGCAACGAATTCATTTCCGTAAATGTCAGGATACGGTGTAAAACGACGTATTAATTGAAGTCCGGCCTAAAGTATTGTCGATACAGCCATTATCAGTAACGTATGAAGGGTAGAAACGGATGCACGGGAACACAATGTCTGACGTATTGATCTTCTTTTACAATATGTTGAATTTGGTTTAACAATAAACGGAAGTTAACAGCCGAACGAGTATCCGCGTTAGCTCAATTGAACGAAGCTTAGCGTGGTTCGCTCTTGCATGGTGGCTTTTCACACAAATCCCAAGATTGACGTTTACACGCAATTCATACATACGCCATTTTCCTTTACCTTTCTATTCTACATCCTATTCCACTTCGGAACGTAGCATTCGTTTCTCCTGTCTTTCAATTTCCCATCTCTCGCTTTCCCTCTTTCAATCAGTTGCGGCTTTCTCTCGGTTCAATTTCCAAGCATCGTCTACCGTCGAGCGATGAGATCGTTGATAGAGGAATGGTGGGTATATCTATTCCAGGCTTGTCGAATGGATGAAAGACCGGCTGGAACTGGCCGAATGTGTATACCGATCTAGCTCACGATGAAACAACGATTGGCCCCCACAAAGACTATCTGCTCTGCCGGTTTCTCCGACGATGCAATCACCACTGTACGCTTTTTAGTTCACCTGGATAAGACTCCCTTCTCGTTCCCAGGATAAATCGCGCCTTCATTACAGATTCGCTTCGGCATTTGTGGAGCCAATTGAAATGTTAACGTAACGTGTTCATGTCTGTACCGTGAGCAACGCGAATTTGTTTTGGTCATTCTTTCGTAGTTGTAAATTCTGATACGCTTGATGACGACGATGCTTGCTGGATACGTTACACTATAAATTAATAGAGTGCAATCGTTTTTGTAAGTAAAGTAAGTAGACACTGATGTGAAACGAAATATATAATTTTTAATAGTTCAAAACAGAACAGAATATAGTCTTTGAATCTACAGATTTTATTTAGAGAAACTAGTGAAAAAGTGTTTAGAATTTAATGTTTCGATTTGACAATATGGCAATGTTTTCGGTCGAATGTTTGTCGATAACTGACTCTTTTGATCGATTATCGAAGCGTCGCGTCCATAGCTACGAATTCCTTATTTGGTATCATTTTGAAATACTTAATTTTCAGTGGGTGAAAACGTTTGTCATTTGTCTGCGGGCGCGTCCTTCTGTGACCACTCACAAAAAAAGTCTTTAAAAAGTGGCGAGGAATATCGAAAATCTTCGAAATTCGCGAGTAAAATACCATGCAGCAATATTTGCGTAAAGTTTTCCCGTAAATCCTTATAAACTAAGAAATATCACGCAGGAATAATCAACTGAATATCTTTTAAGTTGATGAAGAAAAATTCAAAAAAAGTGATCGGGACATTTTGCCGCCAAATGTGTAGTTGCCTTTCTCGGGGTCTTACCGTAGCGAGAATATGTCATGCCGAGCGTGAGTCTTTAGACCCTTCTTTATGGACGCCAGGTCAAACAAGGATCCTGGTCAAATCGACCTGGTAAATTATCGAGGAGTTATAGGCGTATAAGCAGGCATCGTTCGTAAAAATTAATATCTAAACGCAATTATTAATTTAAAAAATATTGAACGCTTGGTTGAATATACATTGCGTGATGCAGCACGCAACAATGCCCAATCATAATAGAGATACATACCGGTGAATCATACAGTAAATTGATTCGTAAACGTGAAATGCGTTTGTATGGATTCGTGCTTGCCGATAATTATTTATGGAACAGTAGTCAATTAAATGTTGTTGCCTACTTTTGAGAATGGATTCGTGCATAAAGGACCGAGCAGCGAATGGAAAACGAAGCAGAGGAAGTTGGAAAGTATGTGCGCACGTTGGTGCGTGTTCATGACAGCCAACAGCCACAACGAGTGTTGCCAGACTGAACAAATTCTGGGTTGGTATGCAGTAGCATACAGTGAGCGACAGCGGGGATAGCACGACACCCACCAATGGCTGAAGGTGAACTAGCGCTAGTCGCGTAGCTTTCTCTGTTCCCCTCTCTCCACCCGAGTTCAAGCATTCGACCTATAGGTATTTCAAAGCCCTTCTTCACTCTGGAACTCCTTACGGGTGACCGAGGAACGGCTCTCAACTTTACCCCTTTCCCATTGAAGAGAGTGTTGCCCGGTTGAACTTCGAAACCACGGACCAGAGAGTTAACGGGCTTCGACCAGTCCCCTTCAGACGTCTCTTCTACGCTCAGCCTCGGTTAAATACTTCGAGAAGCTCGAACGTACTTGCTTTACATCTTGATAAGCCAAGGAAAGTCTATTATAGATTGTAAACAATGGAACAGGTGGTGGTCAAACTATTCACTTGAGCGAGCACGGTGAGAAAAAGTCCGTTATCATGCATAAGTTTTCCGGCCGTATTCGCGCGTGAACATACCATCAAAGTTGTGCTACTTGCATTGTAGCTCGTTACGAAAAGGCTGCGGTCTTACTTATCACCTGAATATATGTATATATGGATTACCAGGCGAAAAGTGATCCAGCTCCATTTATTTTCATTCGATTGGCGGATATTAGGGGAGAACATAGCTATTTGTTGAATGCTATGGACATGCGTGCCCAGTTTCGGACGGGAATAGCATCGCTACAGGTACAGATCCTGTTAACGGGACAGGTATTTTCATTCGATTGTGCAATTTCTCCTCCGTTCTTGTTTGACAGGTTGTCTATTTTCCCTTTTCCTCTCTGCTCCTCTGTTTCATTCCATCTACTCCGTCCCCCGTTTTTTTCAAACTTCCATCTATCCCGCTCTTGTCCTTGCGATTGCGTCTGCAACGTCCTACATACTCGTCCATCGTCTCGCCAATCGATTGGCACATTTGTTGCAGCAAATTGCATTGTTCTCTCTGGACGCTTCGTGAGCTAGGGTCCTTCTGCTTACTCTCCTCACTCCTCTTTCACTTATTCCTTTCCACTGGTAGTGGCAACATTAACCTCTTCTCTCCCCCCCTCTTCTACGTCCGGCCCTACCAAGCTCTCCTCTACTGTTACCAATAATCGTCTCTATCTAGCGGATTCGTGCTTCTATCTTCGTTGCCTTTCGACTGCGCTTCCTGAAATTCAGTGCCACTGGAGCACTCTCCTCTTTGTCTCGTTTTACTTCGCAGTCGCTTGATGTCCTTTTTCCATTTTACCCCTCATATCCGACTCCCCGTAACGGCCGTTGCACAGTAGACCGTTTCGTTCGGATCCACGAGTCGTGATATGGTTATGGAGCCAGCAGTTTTCTATTTTTGCACCCCCAGCGCAGCCAGCGGACTATGCACCGTATCAAACGATCCAGCCTCTCTGCAAAGGCCATTTCGGTACGACATGAATGTTAGAGAGATCTCAGGGAGGATGTATATCGATGAAGAGCTTTCAGCCATACTATCGTGACATCGAAATAACAACGTGCTGTCGCATTTCGGATCTTTATTGTGCACTAGGACTTCTCGCTTCATTTCTTTTTCGGATTCGTATAGGGTACTCAGGCTGATGACGTACTCGGTATGAAACAAAGTGGAGTCGCGTTCCACATGCTTATTAGAATCAAACTAAGGTAGGCCACATTTATAGTTCGTAGTCAACCTGCTTTTGTTGAACACATAGCAACATCATTTCTATTAGGAGGGTGGATCGATTTTAAAGGATTTTTTTTCGGTAAAAATACGGCTTTGTTGTGAAAAAAGGATACCAATTGATCATTCAAATTATTGTCCATCGTAAGCCACTACTTTTTTTCATCTTTCTGGTAATAGGTGGATTCCAAGTCAAAAGAACGACAGATTTTTGGAGGCTACCCACCAATTGACCCAATTTTTGGTATTCTCATAAGGATGGAAGGGCTGCTCAGACAAGCTATGATTTATTCATGGTAGGACATTCCAGTTATGCGCTTCGAACGTTTCTTCGAACGGTTTCGTAACATGAGGCCGAGCGTTATCTTGCTGGAAAATCACTTTGTTGTGTCTTTTTGCGTAATTTGGCCGTTTTGGCTTCAATGCTCGGTTCAATTCCATCCATTGTAACATTCGTTGATAACATTTAATGTTGATCGACATTAAATGCTACTGCAAGTTCTTCTTGCGTTTGATTGGGTCTTCATCGAGTAAAGCTTCCACTTCCTCATCTTATCCTTATCTTCCTTGTCAAAATAACCTTTTTTATAGCGTCGAAACCAGTACACACATGTTGAAATCGATGGAGCATAATCACCATAAGCTTCTGACAGCATTATTTGACTTTCCGCAGGACCTTTCTTTAAACGGGAGCAAAAAAGCTTCCAGCCAATTGCGTTTTGTTAGCACAAAGTTCGACATATTCAACGCTCAAAAAAATAATGTATTTTACACTTCGAAAAAATAGCACACACTGAAAACTAAAGCTACGTGATGATGCTTTGACATAAAATTAGTAATAATATGATCCGATGCGATATGGTACTAGTTATGCCATCTCTTTAAAATCCCTTAAAATTTCTGCACACACATAACAGAATAGCTTTGCTCACTACTCTTACCAAATGCAGCAGCTGTCATCAAACGGTATTCTCAACGTAAAAGAAACTGTGCGGACGATTGCGTAGATGATGTGGATTGTCGATTGTTTTCTGGTCCGTTTAACATAGAATGGTTAGATTAATCTGTGTTCAGGTTAAATCAGCATGCGCCGTAATGATTCGTGAGTCTCGGCTATCCTCAATCGTCTCGGGGAAGGCCCGGCCCACTAATGGCTTCTCTAATGTGTCATAGCGTCAAACGAGATATTGTATACAAGTTACATTAACTATACGGGCTTTGACTGCCACAGTATGAAATGTCGGAAACACCTGAGTGGATGCACACTTCCTTCATTGAGACAAGCGACCCACATCGGTCCTATGTGCCCAAGCACAGCTAGTATGCAATATGCTGGATCGTTTGTCTGAGCAAAGGCTCCATTCAACCATTCACAAGTTACCAGCATTCCGAGTTGATAACCCCGTTCCAGTATTTGATGTCGGTAGAACTAATCAATATGTCTTACTCTACTTGCGGGATATTAAAGCAATTACATCTCGTACCCTGGTTGATTGTGCAATTTGTTAAGTTATGTCTTAGCGTTACAGCCATGCTGGACGCCAGGAATGTCGTGTACAAGAATATCGATAACCAATAGTAGTAGCCCGTGCTGATGCTACAATGAATGAAGTATGTACCTAGTCGTGGTTGAATTATTCAATCGTGATCAATGCAAGACGTCGAATGTATCTGTGTCTCGTTGGATAATTAAAATGCTTGACATAGTTCCCAATGCAACTGTGGCTAAGGATCCATACGACAACGAGTGACAATGTGATGTGAAAAAACATTTCAAGGCAGCCTGATCTAGAAATTTGAGCAAATCGATTTTTTGGCACTTTCTTAAAGTATAGACTCTTAAGAATGTGTCCTCAAAAGGAAATTTAGAAATTCTCAATATTTACAACATTGAATTGCATACGGCTGGATTCAGAGACCGCACCGGCGCGAATCGGACAATCAGAAGATTCTGAGGAAGCTAGAATTGCTTACATGCAAGACCGAGCTTCAGGAAATCATAATTTCGAAATCAAGGATAGCATACTTTACGCGGCAGGAATGGCCGATTAATATAACGTAAGTATAATATGTCATTTTATTTGATCAAGCCCGATAAAACGCTCGAGATTTAGGCCTCTAGACTGGAGTACTGCCTTAAGTACCCTGCGATGAGGTGAAGATATAATCTATATCCTCATACTTTGATTGAATCTTGCATTATTTTGAAAACCTAACATTTTTTTTTTAAATCGCTATGGAACCTAACATTTTTCCTTTACATCGCTGAACTGGAAAAACTCATGACTTCGTTGGAGAATTGTAGCATTGTTATTCGTACAATCATCAGTTTCCTGTTATTTTACTTATTAGACAAAATTTATAGTTGAAAAGAGCAAGTAACTGCTGGTAAATAACCGTGTTTATTATAGATATTCCACGTTTCGAGGGTTCTATCCTCCAACAGTGAAAGTAAACACGGATCGATTAAAATAATTGAACTGAAAATGGCAGAGAAAAAGTTGAGTTTACAGGATCGACATAATAGCAAATGCTGCTCGTTCGTCAGCCGTTCGATCGTGATGCGGAACGAGTTTTAGGTTGCCTCTCGTGCATCAATTAAGTCATCACTCTTTCTCCCGCTACCACTCCTGCTCAATACCACGAAGATGGTAAGTAACATTGACGTGACCGAGACGGTAGGTTTGAAGTTGCCAAGGCCCAGTGCACTCGACTCTCACAGAATTCCCACTCTAACACGTTCGAACCACTGTGCTGTTTGTTCTATAAAGACGCTGTAACCATCTCTCTTCCTTTCTTCTCTTCCTTCTTGGTTCATTCATTCTCGCTCGGTTAGTTTCTCTATCCCTGGGTTTTCTTTTTTGCTCTACCTGTCGGGCACCACTTGTTCCCTCATTCTCAACTTTTGGCACCTCTCTTCAATATTGCAGCATTTCGATCATTGTCTCGTCCTTCATTCTTCGCTTTTGCTTTCGGCCTCGCGTCATCGAGCCCTTGTATACTCTCCGTACAATTGTTTCTATCTTATTTTGGCCTTCACTCGTGATCGATTTACTTCTTTGCGACTTCAACCTCGCATATTCGACACATTCGAGCCCAACACCACGCTTTCTGTCCCATCTACCTCGGGCTCTCGTCATTTTCCTCCACTTCCACCCACTCTTCCATATCTTCTTTCACACTCATCCTCAGGACCTGTCTTCTCTCCATCCATCGTCGCGTTTTCTACCACTTTTCTGGAAGGACGTTCTATCTCTGTCGTCGCGGAAAAGCATCACAAGCTGAGAAGAGATGCCATTGGTATTCTGGAGAAGTATCCATGGCATGATATCGTCATTGTTGTCTCCATGCGTGTAGACTTTGCGCAGTAGTGGCTGGAGAGAGAGAGAGAGAGAGAGAGAGAGAGAGAGAGAGAGAGAGAGAGAGAGAGAGAGGGTAAGTGTAGAAGTTCTGAGAATGCACCTTTCCTTAACGACCTCTAAAGTATCAAATAGGAGGTCATTAAAAAAAACGTCATTTTCGTCCTTCGGCATCCATCGTTTATCTCGAAGTGATCTTCCTGTCGGCCAAGACTACGATGTTTTTTGCATTAAAACGAGAACGTTTTGTAATGCCTACTCTGTGCAAAAAAAATGTAAAGGAAGTCATGAAAATTGGTCCAATTCCTGCATATTAGCTCAGTGCAGAGTATAGGGTGAGAGTAATGAATTCGAACACAGCGCCCGCAATGGACAAAAAATGTAATAACCACGGCTATTTATCTTTCAAATATGTATGAGCGTAGGACCAGATTTTTGTAGTCAAATTAAAAATATTGTTTTATTAAAAATGGGCCACGACAGTTGTGGTGTAATAAATTGGAAAAATACCGGAAAAAATAGTAAATACAAATTTTATCGATTCCCTACGGCAAATTGGAAGCTAGAATATCACAACAATGGATAGCTGCACCCGTGCAGAAATTTCTTTCTGAGACGTGGTGGCAAGAATTTGAAATACGTATTTCAAATATGTATTATATTAAATACATTTTTCTTAGAAAATTAAATACATATTTTCTTAGATCGAACGATCTCCATTTAATTTAAATATAATTACTTAGAATAAATAACCTATATCAATCTTCTTCAGGAAATGTGTCTTTCAAGGTCTATATATTGTTGTTTCGATTTTTTTTTATTAAATGTAAAGAATTTTATTCGAATTTCTGTTATTAGAATATATAAGTTTTGACAGTTATACTGTAGCACCAATTTTTACCTAATCTTTTTCAGCCCTTGAATAAATGATTTCAAAAAACGTCCAGCGTCTCTAGTTGATACGGATCGGTATGTCCTGCTGATTTTTACATTCATCCCTGGGATCCGATTCGATATCGAACTAGACCTTGATCAAGAAGTTCGGGATTCTTGCCTGGATCCTATGCAAAGTTTCTATTTGGATGCTGACTAGAGTCCGTAATAGTTACAGATTAGGATCGTGGCTGCAATCCGATTTGCGAGCGTTACATTTCGCTCCCGGATCCGATCCGATGTCCGACTGGATCCCGATTGCGAAACCAGGATCCTCGCTCTAATCAGACTGTATCCATGACAATATTTCTGCACGGGCAGTTAGAAGAAAAAAATAAGCATTATAAGGTTTGCCTTATGATACGAGCTTGAATTATTAAGCTTGGGTCAAGGGGAATATATGGAATAGATGGAGAATAAATGGAATATTACAAACAATATAAATATTAAACTTTGATTATGTTTTGGCCTTACGTCTTCTACGTCTCTGACGTGTTCGGCAGATATCAACAGTTTTCCCTTACATTGAGTTCAAGGTTGGAAATTAATATTGGGAGTTATATTCTCCAAGCCGGACGTCAAAATTATGCTTATTTCGGTCTGAAAACAAAATTTTATTTATTATTAGTGATACAGCAACAATAGATGTTTGTTACATTTTAATAAAAGCAACTACAATATTTAGCTTCATTTTTCTCGTCTTATATCAAAATTACAAGTAAACCAAAATATATCTAAGGAAATGTTACTTACTTTTTTCACTTTACTGAAAGGAAACACTTCTTGTCGTCTTTGACCAGACAAATCGATTTAATGCAAATAAATTAAATGCAATTGAGACACGATTGGAATTTTGATAATTTATCACAATATTATAACCACAATCACAGAGCTTTTGACAGAGTCGACAAAAGTACGAACGCTACGAGGCGTTAGTGTTGCACACGCAGCTAATAGGATTACAGAAAATGAGGTGGAGGAAAAATTGAATGTCTGACAGTTCGAATAGGAACCGCTTTCGGACAACTGAAAAAAAGTGTACCTTCGAACGCGGTGCTTCGACGGATATAAAGCGGATGTATTGCATATATACGCGAATATGTAGGATTGCCTCCGTCTTCTGTGGTCCGTGTCAGTAAGTGTGAAGGGGTTTAAAGTGCATCCCGTGCTACGGTTTAGATGCACGTACCTACTGAAAGACGAAGAACGTTTGTGGTATATTCTATATACGTAGATGCGTTAGCATGTCGGTCACGTCGGAAAGAGCTTCGTCTCTCATACGATGCTTCCCCAATGTCGTGTATATTGTCGACGATGGAGGAAAAGACACGCTCACTTCTTGTATACGAGCCAAGAATGTATCGGTCGAATCGCTTCAAATTCGTCACGTTTGACTTCATTCATAAAAGTGGATAGAGTATGCATTTAAGTGCCGGAAATATCCATTCATTTCAAATTTTTTCGCGTGACCCGAGAGGAAATGATGGAAGGAAAAGCGAGAACCGTCGCGTACCTCAACACGGAAAATTTCTTTTCATCAATTTTTCATAAGTCTTTTCATCATTTCATAAGTTTTCATGCGGAAGTTGATAAAATTTTGTAAAATAAAAGGTAAAAGGTAAAATAAAAGTTGATAAAACAGAGAATCACTCATATTGCATTAGGTTTATCATCGCGGCTTCGACACAAATTTAATCAACAATGTTTTAAAGTGATAAAATTATGAATTGTTAGGAGAGTACACCCTATTTGTTTAAAATATTTTTTTAAATTTATTCAAGCAATTTTTTTAAATATTAAATATGTTCAAATTAAATAAATAAAGATTAGATTGACATTGCACAAATAAAGATAAAACACGATATATCGCATGAATACGAGAAAAGAATATAGGTTCATGACATAAAAGTGCGGTGAAAGAAAGTTAAATTATTTTTCTTTTTTTCTCTAACAAGGCTGTTATTTGAAAAAAAAAGGTATCGTTGTGCCTTTTATTAACAGGCGCGACTATTTATGTATAGAAAGACTAACCCTTTTCCTCAACTGCAAAATGTTACAACAGTCTTCTAATGAAAACAAAGCCATGAGATTTTTGAGAGACTGAATCGTGTACCATTTTTCCGTCTGTCTCATTTGTCTTATGCTACCAGATGATACCAAATCACAGATTTATTAGGAATAAATAAAATATTTAGTTATCACATGATATTAAATAGATCTTGATGTGAATAAATAAATATATTTAAAAGTAATAATTGTAATAATGGAATACAATAGGAACAATTTTATTTCACGAAAAATGTAGTTAATTCAAATTTTAAAAAATCAAATAGACTCATCTAGTTAATATCAAAAGAATTTTTCTGTCAGTGTAGACAAGAGTTTACAAGCGACGATTGCAATAAGTTATTGCATTGTGTTACTCGTATTTATTCTATTTTCCGTTTGTTAGGAGGCTTTCTCTTTTTTTCTCGTGTTTGTTGTATTTTTATTGCAATACTTCGTTTTTTTTTTCGTACCTCAGTACTCGTCCCTCCCTCGACATAATCCTGAAAGTGGCATAAGCGCCCCAGCCGGGCGGGGCATCAACAGCGGAAGTTACAAGCCACCCCGTGGACTAAGAAATATGGTTGCTCACTAAACTTCTATCCATCCCATCAATTTTGCCTGCTAAGAATCGTAGAACCGTACACAATCCCATACCAGCTGTGGAGGCCATCCACATTGCTCATGTGGCACCAGCCCCGTCTTCTCTTTCTTTCTTACTCGCAATGATTTTTTTTTGTGTCGCTGGCACCCTTGCTGTCCGTCTCTTGCTCTCTCCTCCTCTACTCGAGGCTGATCCTCGACAGCACCTGTACAACCCCACAACGGAAGTCCGGATGAAAACGAACGGCGGAAAATGCTTTCTTTCGTCTACCGTTATATGTCTCATGGAACGAGCGGCCATCGGTCTACTTCTCCAAATCCAGGTCGTCCATTTTGTTTGCCTGGTTCGTTTTTACATATGTGTCAGTTCACAAGTATATGTATGAGATATTTTATACTTATGTACCGTTGGAGTTGGACAATGTCAAAGCTGATCCATTAGAATTCCCTAGGATTGTTGTTATTTCACCCCCAAAATACGTGTACGTCAAAACTAGTCTTTATACATATTTTTCTACTCGTTTTTCTTTTTTCGTAGTGTCTTTTAGCTGAGCGCAGAATATTCATCAAACATTTTTTTGCTCCTCTGAACATCTGCAAAATGTGATAAATTCTTTGCTCGGAACTTCAGAATTCTAGGGTAGTGAAGTTTTTTTGGCAGATTTTGGTTGTGAAAATCACTGAAGCATTTTTAGGCTCATTATTAGACATTGACGACCTAAATCCGTAAAAAAATATTTTACACAATGATTTTTGAGGCAGAAATTTAAAAAAATCGTAAATATTTTTTTTTGCATTGCAATGATACAAACTTCAACACCACAGAATCTGCTATCCAATATATGAAAATCTGCTTGAATCTCATTCGGTGACGAAGTTTTAGTGCGGAAGCTATAGTTTTTTAGTCAATTTCACTTAAATAAAACTCAACATAAATTGGGCAGTCAGAGAGAAACTTTTAAATGAAAATGACCCAGAGGACGAAAGCCCGCCGCTGTCTCATTAAAAATTCTATTATTTACCACTTCGTAGATACCTTGCAAAACATTGTATGTCCATGCATTCCGTATGAATGAAGCTGCACAGGAACTTTCCATTTCATGCAACGGCATAAATACGTTGATTACAGTATGAATAAAATCACTCTGAGATATTACGATCGATTCTTTTATTGCATCGAAGCATGCGTGAGGTTCGTTCAAGTGATCCCATATTTACTCGATATCAATGAAACCGATTTCAGTCGGTCATGCGCTTAGAAATTGGCCTATCAGCATAAGACGCTTCATCTTTATTGCCATTTTATACGACATTCTTATTTGCTTTGTTGGATCGTGCCACCGGATGAGCCGACAACAGTAGAGTGTATCACAATTTTTATGGATATCGCATAAAAGAATTATATTTATTTACTCTGAGATACTAATAATATTTTCCTTCCTCGCTGCTTTTTCAATTGATATGTCCGTGGAACGTTTTGTTGTACAGGATCGCGCGAGGTTATACGATTCGTATTTCCTATGCGGCTTCCGCGGATGCAAAATCCGGCGTTACCAGAGGAAACGAATAAATCCAATTCTCGTGGAAAGTCTACGGCGGTAAAGCCCGCGAAAGTAGTGCCATTTGGGCTTGTGTTCGCGTGTACATGCACATGCAAAATTTCTGGTTACGATGGTACATAGACGCGCGGAAATCCTGGGATACTCATATTTATCCCTCGCATCTAGACACGGAAATTGGAACTACTTGAGTATATTCTACATGGCCACACAGATACACATATATTATATATGTACAACGATGCACCGTGTATGTAAACGTAAATATTCAATTTGGCTGGAATTGGACACAAGTTTGCAGTAACGATTCCGCAATGCTTTTGAATACATAAGGCTACAACCGTGTTACCAATGTTGCTCACTTTGTTTTACCAAAATACGAGGTCATACGAGCCATTCTTGATTTAAAAAGATTGGCCCGTCTGGTCGGTCGATAGTTGGAAAACATTACTTGATTTTTCTGCAACAGTGTTCCTAACCTATATACTGAACGGTACATTTGGTAATAACCAAATAAGTGATTATTGTGCTGGAGACTCCACATGTAGCGAAGTGATGAGCAGAGTTCACGAAAAAATCTTTGGGTTGCCGAGGTCTGACGGGAAACGTGCATTTCAAAATCAGTAAGCTACGTATTAAGGCATCAGTCTCCATGTATTGCACATATTTACAAGATTTTTTTTTCTTCATAAAATTTATCTCCATATTTTAATTTTTTAATACATAAAAATAGAAGTTTCAAAGTAGAAGTAAAAAAAATTGTAAGTTTTTTTTTTCAAATTTAACTCGCTGATTTGGTTGCCTGAAGTTACCCTTGCTTTCACCTTGTCGACACGAAATTTCAACCTTGTAGCATCTGAAAACAAAAAGTCGAGTATTTTATTATAAATTGGAGTTTTAGTTATGACCCCTACTAAAAACTTTCATCCCCGATAAAAAGAAAACAAAATGGCGCACTTTTGAATTTTTTGACTGTTTTTTACAACTTAAATTGTTTAAAAATAGGGTTCAATATGAATGAATATTTATCCGTTAGTAGGGGTCAAAGAGATACATGCAAAGAGTAATCCCTGTAAATTTGAGCCTAATCGGTGCAATAGGTTTTCCAACATCAGGTCGACAAGGTCGAAAAAATGTTATTTTGAGAAAAACGCGTTTAAGGTTTCTCTTGTAAAAATGTACATGAAACTTCAAAAAAAGCCTCTTACTCTCAATCAGCGAAGCCTGACCCATACATTGTTCCTTTAGCTTCTTCAAAAGCTTCATTTTCTTGAAATTTTTTGTTTCGGATCTCTGTTCTGCGACTTATGGACACTCGAGACGGCGGTTGCTCGCTGAGCGCGCAGAGACGCTTCTATTCTATCACTCTTTTTAGCCCCTCATCGGTCACTCCGACCGAAATAACGTTCTATACCGTATTTCTACAGGTACAGGTATACACCGAAATTCGCCCTGATTGGGAAGCCATGGATTTCAAAAGTTAGAGCAGCCTATCTATTAGCCTTCATCTATGATTCCATTCGATAATTTTTACAGTAACGGATAACAAGAATTGGAGCTCCGACAAAATCTGGTACTAAAGGTAACGTGCTATGTTTTCGTAATCACTCATGGGTCTCGTGTAACAAGGATGACTCGCGTTGCCCATCGACCCGCATTACCTTCGACTTCTGTATACACGTACTATAAACATGGCACAAAGTTGGAAAGGGTTGGAAATGCCTACTACTCTCCTCTTCGTTTCGGTTGTGCCCGATACAAGGGATTACTGGAGTTCAGGTTGCGGATTAATGGGAAACTCGACAGGGGTTTTCCCTGGGTTACCTTTCTATCTTGCTATCTTTCTTTCTCCCGTGCATCGTTAAACCAACGAGTTCTCACTCTCTCTCTCTCTCTCTCTCTTTCTCTCTCTACACGATGTATTCTCGTCACCCAAACATATACCGTGGTTATAGCATACGTTCATGCGGTATACGTGCTACATATTAGTATATAGAATGTCTATATAGCATATATCTGGAGCTGTTAAGCCAAAGGGCTTCGTCTTTATGATTTTATCGTGCAACGTGTTGAAGCTTACGCCCTTTTGTTTTATAGCGTTCGGTGTGTTTGGCTGTGTAGTCCTGTGTACACCTGGATTTATCTCGCTTCCTTCCATTCCCCTTTCCCTCTCCTTGTCACGCTCCACAAGAGAGAAATACCACCCTGGGAAATTCGTGACGCATGTGTATAAGCGCCGGGAACGGTGAACAACCGTATATACGCGTATTGTAGTTGGAGGAGCGTATGAGTCGATACGAATGCCCCCACTAAATCGAAGCATAAGAGCCGATAGAGTATTAAGGGTTATATGCTCAAGTCAATCTTGCATATATTTACTATTTCGTCTAAACACGTACGCCCCCCCCCTTGGACTTTTTCATCCGTGTCCCATCATTCTGTCACAAATGATTACTCATAAAATACACGTCATTTGGATCTTTAGTTTTGTCTGTATTTTATAGTAACAATCCCCAGGGTTTTCAGATAAAGTTATGTCTATAACCATTTGAAGTCGCTTGGCAACGAGGTATTTTAGTGGTGACAAACGAATGTTTTGAAACTCACCGTCATCGTGAATTAAAAGCGTATCGGAGACGCTTGTAGTCGCTTACTCGTTCATTTATATCATGTTTGTACATAACATATACGTATATTGTACAGTACTGAAACTATACCTATGTAGACGTATAATATATAAATAGATTCGAGTATACGTGCCTAATCGATAAACCTTGAAAGCTGAGTTTGTGTTGTCCCAACGAGGGAAAGTGCTTTTTGGAGATTGGTGCGGAGAGGTCGAAGGTGACGTGTGGAAGACGTGAAAGTCGAGAGTCATTGTCACTGGCATGCAATTAAACGTATTACGCACGATCCTTACCGTAGCGACAGCAAAGTCAAACGCTGCTCCAACGCAATCTTAATTAATCCAACCGAACCCTTCTCACGTTATTAAATCACCGCGTAGACTACTTGAATAAGTTATTGTTACCACGAGCCATTGTCTTCCGAAGTTTAATAGTTGTTCAAAGTAGATGAAGATCGAACTGGATTGAGGTCGTTCCAATCACGAAGCTATACTATACGGAAATGTTAACCGAACTGTTCACAAATCGAATACCTTACATCTAGAAATTATAAATAAATAAAAACTGACAATTTGACTGACCTCTACGATTGCGAGAAATAATAGCATGCGGAAAAAGTAACATCCCAATTGTTTTCAGACATTGACGCTGATGTGTAAATATAGTTCTTAATTATTTTTTAAGATTTGTCTCGAATTTCATAATAACCCATGCGGAAATTGAGTTAGTGCTTTGATCGGGCCCATCTTAATTTTCCATAACTTTATTGAGGCCCTAGTCTGGAAGTCTCACATGGTCCATCAGTGGCCGGTCACACTTTGCTACCGAGGGCCATTGAAGGGCCTTTAAAATTGCCTCAACGGTGCCTCATAACAAATTATTGCAGTCATATGCGTACGTGCGTGTATGCGCACTGTGAAAAAGAAATGTGTTATTTCAATACATTTGAGGCTTAGAATTCTGTCGAATATTTTGACACGTCTGATCTCGTGTTGTTCCAATGAACGCACTGCATGCGTGTTGGTTCAAAGCATTACAGCACGTCTACTAAACGCATAGTTTAATTATTATATTTAATCGATCTCAATAATCATTATGCCACAAATTCTTTAGTCCAACAATTTATACTGATTTGCCCGTACAATAGCAAAGTCTAGTAGCATTGGGGAAATCACTACTAGGAAATCTACAACTACACCACTTAAAGGCCTTTACTTGGTCTCCATACTTAGACCATAGTTTTATTCAACCTATCTAACCTACCATTCCCTAATAGGGGCCCGGTCCGGCTCTTTTACGAAAAATCCTACTATGGAATCCACAAATAATCCATTGAAGGCCCTGAATTGTGTTAGGGATTCCCTGGCAATTTTTCGCACGAGATTACATGGATATTATTTTGGCTGGTAGGCTAACAAATAAAAAAATTCCTTTTGATTTTCATGAAATACGATTTTACGTTATCATTTAGGCCTTCGCAATCACACGGTGAAAAACATTTAGTTTCGGTTCGTAGTAGTCCCAACCTGATAACTTTTATTCGTAGCTGAACTGTTCCGCTTCAAAACCTCAAGAGAACTAATGCATGCTTTCGCTTTTTTATCTGTATGCTAAAGGGTGAGGAGAAAAGTTAAATGCCGAAGAAACCGCGGATATTATTTGTATATATATATGTATTGTATACTCTGCCGAAGAACTAGGAAAAAGTGAGCTAGCGTAAGGTAGAAAGTGCGAAAAGCGGCAAGTTGGGAGATTGTTTTAAATGCGACAACCCACTCATTTTCAAGACCAATTAAAACTTTGCTCTGTCTTTATACATAATGGTCCCGGTCGCGCCACACTCTGTGTCCTCTTTTGCACGAGGATACGACCGTCACGACCTTCTCGTGTTACACGTGGATTCGAGCGACTTTTTCACCAAAAAAATCTTGCCCTCGTTCACGCGTTTACCGACCCCCTCGTCTTGTCTCGTTTTCTCTATTTCCATTCCTTCACCCGAGACCTTCACTGCTCGCGTGTGATGTTTGTCCCATTACTTCAGCGAGGTTGTAGAAGTTTAGTTACCGAGAAGATAGAGACGTCTCGAGGATTTAACTCCTGCCAGGAGAAAGCAGAACTTTACCGGATGGGTGAGGAACGAGCAGATGCAACTTTGCCATCTCGTCGCCGAATGGAGCCCATTTGAGTTTACCCCGTTCTTTCCCTCAGCGTGCTCTTTACACGTCTACACTCATGTACACACGTATATATGGGAAGACTATTTTTTGAAACGGTTGTATCTACGCAATGTTGCCTATTGGCACATTTGGTTATTTTGAGGATAGTCCTTGTAATTACCTTTATATAAAGTGTGTTTGACAAGAGCGTGTACGGCAAAACTCAATAACTATTTAGGAGAAGACATTGAAAAAAATACATACACACACTAGATTATATAAACCGTGATGCTTTATCATTAAGTCATCTTTCATGATTTTTTTTAAAGGTGATAAAATAATCGCTTCATTTTTTAATTTTGATATTATCTTATCACAACTTTCAAGTGTTAAAAAAAACATTTCTAAACAAAACAAAATGGCGGCGTTATAAGGTATTCCTTTGGGCGTCTTTTGCATGATATCGAAGAGTGCTCTATTTGTCTGATTTTTTTATTGATCTGAAACAGAAATCGAAAAAAAAATATATTTTCATACATTGATATGTGTAGGGGAAGGATATACCAATACAAATATTAAAAAGTAAAAAAATGAGGAATTAGGTAGGCTTTTTAATCAAATTTTCATATTTTTGATAATTTTGTCGACAAATTTTACCCCAAAAAAGTAATTTATTTATGCGATAACCTTAAAACTTTAGGTATATCCTTCCGATAATGTTATAGTGAGAAACCTCCTAAAATTTCAGCCAGATCGATCAATAACTTTTGCAGCTATAACATGAGCAGTTTTTGGTAAATGCAGTTTTAAGATAATCGCGTTCAAAGTTTCCCTAGTTCACGTCATGTGGACTCGGCGCATTCTCGACTATGTGCTACAACTTCGTAGTTATTTCATATTTTGATTTTTTGATTTTCCAGTATACCCTCAATATATTATACTTTCGAAATATGTGAAAAGAAAAAAATCGATTTTTTTAACATTTTGAAAGGTTTTCCCCCCTTAAGCAGCTTCCGCCCGTGGATTCGCCCATGTTGAATTTGGTTTCAAGCTATTAGGCTCTCAGGCCAGGGGTGTTTATCAACCGATTACATTCGAATCGAAGACAAAATAATGACGATTCATACAAAAATAAACCTCACTAAAATTGCTTAATTCGAATAAAAATAATTGATCATAATCTATTTTCCATACAAACTTTTATATACCATTTCATCCTTTTAGGGGTTGATTTTCGAAAAATTCCGAATAATTCCTAATGCCATTCAGAAGAAAATAGGAAATTCGATTTTCCCATACAAAATTCAACACCGCTTTGCACCCCTAATTAAGCGTCGTTTAAAAAAATCCTAAAATATACGTTTTATTACTTGTTTTGAAGAATATTTGTGTCAAGTTTCAAGTTGATATATGCAGGAAATACAATTTTCCATACAAACTTTTACAACCATACTCCCCCGTAGGAGTTGATTTTTGAAAAATCCTTTCTTACGAGTACACATCTACATCTCAAGAAGATATTTTAACGAAAGAACTAACGAACACACTTTTTTTTTTCGCTCAAATGAGTCTCGGACGAAAATAGCCGTTTATCTGTGACCACGGTTTAATGATAACTGACGCTTTCTATGCAAAGCATTTTGGTGGAAGAGTCCTACCGCTCACCTTCGAATCTACCCTCTAACGGTTTCCAGAAAAAAATGTAGCCGTATACGCTTTTGTCAAACAGACTGTAAATATGCTTAAATTCATATAGAGGTAATTGTAGAGTCATTGGAGTTCATACAATGGTGAGTATGGGGTTAATGACCTACTACGAGGTCGGCCCTCGAATTCGGATTTCTTCAGAATGACCTTTTCCCATATATTCACCCCTCGTAGTCATACCTTCCGATCTTTCGGACCGTTTCGGTCTTTTTTTCCTTCTTGGTGTGCCAGCTTCAGCGATCTTTCACCTTATCTCAACGTTAATGAATACTGTCGTCGGTGCATAGAGAATTCCAAGGGAGCAGCGAACGGTCGGTCCTCGTCTTCGAATGCTAATTCGTAACTCCACGGCAGAGTTCGCCGGATTATTCTCGCGTCGAGATTTAGTAACACGCGCATAAAAGGGGGGAAGGAAGAAAATAGAAAGAACATTTCGAAGTTGTACGTCGAGGGAAAAGAAGCGTCGAAGGTATAATTAGATTATATTCTGTAAGAAGGTTTTCATTCGACTCGACGACCGTTCGTTACTCTCAAATGGCACTCCCTCACTTATCTATTCCATGGTTTATTCAGTATTAATTAATCGAGGAAATCGTCTGACGGTGCTGGAAATTATGCGCTAGGTGTTAACTGCGTATTGAGAACGAAGGGAGGGATAGTCTGCAATAGATCGTGACTAATAAAGTTAAAAGATAAAAACCATCGTGTCACGAGTTTAATACATGTCCTTAGCCGTTCATCATACGAAACACGATGTTTCGAAACACGAAATTTCGAAACACGAAACACCTTATTGTGGCCAGTCCCGCAGTACCGATAATTTGTAGAAAGGGTTTTTTAGGCACATACTTTTCGAAAAAAAAAACTTTCTCAACCTCCAGGTAAAATTTAGCGTTAGTGCCAAAACGAATGTATGTCTAATATTTTTCAAATTAATTCCACATAATTATATGGAATACTCTACTTGAGGCGTTACACCATCTTGGCGCTCGGAAAAATAGGTATAAATATTTTTTTTCGACGCGACCAACAAATCTTTCACAAATACATAATAGTTTTATGAACAAATAAAAAAAAACATTAAAAAATGGCGGAGATATAAGTCGTCTAGTAGGACCCTCTTTTGAAAATCCTTGCCCATGGTGGAATTTTTTTCTCTGCCAAGCACCGTCTGAAGAATAAAAATGGAAATGTCTTGTGAAGAAAGGTAATAGCAAAAGTGTAGCATAATGAAAAAATTAAAAAATTATTTTTGTAGAAATGGCAGCTGTCTGAAATAAAACTTTCATTTTTACCAAAAGGTTGAGTTTTGAAAATCAATAAAAAATGAACGCGGTATCCTAAAGAAAAATCTTACTTCACATCCTGAATAATATTATAAAGAATATGTGGTATAAATTTCATCAAAATCGGTTGAGTAGATCTCGAAATATTTTGTCCACCAATTTGAAAAGGGGGTCATATTAGACTACTTATATTTCTGCCATTTTTTAATTCTTTATATACGGTAAAAAAATTGTTCATAAAACTATAATCTATTTGTGAACGATAAAAATTATTTTAAATATAATATTTAAAAGTCGCGGCAGAATAAAAAAAAATGTATACTTATTTTTCCGAGCGCCAAGGTGGTGTAACTCCTTAAGTGACCTACACCTCCATACATCGCGATACCATGTACATGTTATTGATTTTGATTTCGAAGTATTGGGAATAATGCCCTAAAACCGCCATTATTCTATTTTTTGATGAAAACAAAGGCTTCTCCTTTGGGAAGGCAAAATTAATAACGGGTAGATAGCGAAAACTTCCGGATATTTAAATAATTATGCATACAGCTCTTCCAGTAAATAACTGGTGGGGTTGCATGTAAATTACATAATTGGTAGTGTCTACGTTGGCTCGTGGAGTTGAGTATTCCGGTGCATTTGTTCTAAAAGGGGTGGGTGTACTGCGCAGAGTCATTTCGTGGTACCATTGTTCTCGAATGGCTGCTCTCGTCGCTTCCGTCGACGATGATACCAGAAATATTATAAAACAAAAGGTAGCGAAAAATAACATCAAAGTACCCGTGAATCGTTAGTTTCTTTATGGTTGAATTTCTTTCAGTAGAATGGAAAATGTTTCGGTAAACGATGTGTGGGCGGGGTACGGTCGTGACCTAATTCTCCTCTTGAATAATGATCAAACTATCCCGGCTTACCTGACCGAACAAGCGGCTTTCCAATCAGCCAGAGTGGCTGTCGCGCGATGGCAATAGCTGCCGGGATCGGTTTTGCACGGAAGAACGAGGCACTTGGTGGAAGGATAATTCAAACGAAGCATGCGCAACATTCAGCTCCATCCTATATTCGTATAATCTCGTTAAGGATTATGAAAAATACTATATAATATATATATGCATGTGTGTGTAAATACGTCTAGGAAGCTCTTATTTTCGAACGTTGTACTTGCATTAGATATGTGAACTTGCGTTGCCTGTGCACTAATCTGCTAAATTGATTTTCTATTTATTCGTTAACAGACAAAACTTGATCCTGCTAGAAACCAGGGATGCTTTTTCTTTAATTGCAGAATTAAAGCGCTAAAACTACTCGAGAATATCTATACATATGAAAGTTTCGTAACTGACCAGCTGACTGACTGACTGCCATATAGATAACGCACAGCCTAAACAGCTGAAGATAGAAACATGAAATTTGGAAGTTATGTTCCTTAGAAGGTGTAGAGGTGTATTAAGAAAGGATTTTTTTTAAAGCAACTCTTAAGAGGGTGAAATGGGATATTGAAATTTGTATGGAAAATTGTATTTCTTGCGTGTATCAATTTGAAACTCGGTATAAATATTTTTCAAAACAAATAATAAAATGCATGTTTTAGGATTTTTTCAAACAACCTCTAATTAGGGGTGCAGCGGAGTGTTGAAGTTTGTATGGAAAAATTCCCTGCTTTTATCTCATTGAAATTCGGAAGATATGTCCCTTAAAGGGCGTAGATGTGCACTAACAATAAGAAAGGATTAGCGTCTCGCATGGCCAACTCTATGTGGGCTGTTCGAGAGTATCGAGTGCCCAAACTTGAATGAGCTTGCCAAAGACCATAAGTCGTACAATATCGTGTACAGAACTATATTGCAAAGCCATATCATTTTGTAGATAATAATGACATTGTATGATACTAGAGTTGAAGGATGGCACTTTTATACTACTATTTTATTAATTACTAATCCTTACTCCAGTCAGTCTACCAGCGCGCCTGAGAAATATGACACTCTACCTTCTTTCTTTATTTCTTACTTTTTTCTCTCTTCCTTTGTTTCCTATCTGAATAAAATCCTAAAGTCCAGGGGGACGAAGCTGTGGGCAAAAGCTAGTTAATAATATATAATTAGTGATGTGGCGAACTGGGACAACAAGTTACAATTGCTGGAATATTAGGCCGTTAATAGAAGTCGTATAAGTTCTTACGGAGGATGTCGTTAAGATTGTTAGCTATCGGTACGCTATACGACTAGTTTGATGGCAAGTTCATCGTTGATATTCGTTTGCTTGCATACTTTATCAGGCTCACGACTAGCCTTGGGCGATGATCATCAATGCTGTAGATTGAATTCTCGATGCTACCTCGCATTGACATTAACATCCCTTTGGCTTAGGTACATTTGTATGCATATAAATGTTTATAAAGTGCGAGGGCCGGGTGAACGGCTTGCGTTTTAAATTTAAGACGATGCACTTTTTTTTAGTAATTAATATCGATTGATATGATGAAAATTTACTTATTCAAAAATATAAATACATTACGAAATAACTAGTCCAATTTTCTGGACTACTGCTGAAATTGCTTCGAATCAAATATTCCGTTATTGGCGTGTCGTTTTGAAAATGGTTCAGTATTAATTTATTAATGAATTCTCCAACTGTGTATAAAAATTCTGCTTCAACTGCAGTATTCTTCGAATCTTAGAAGAATCAATTTATAGAAACGATTTCTACACTTTCGAATAAATCCTTGAGCTACCACGTCCAATGTGAATAGTTTGCAACTAGGTCAATTTTTAATTTCAATTTGCAGGGGGAAAAGTTTTCCGTAAATGGAGCATTCGTATTCAATGTTATTGGCCATTTCGTTCTGGCTAGATATACACGTTCTCTTCTGGAGGATTTTCGCTAAGTGACAACATTGTCACGTTGCGAAGGTGCTTGGCTTCATAACAAGGCACTCTTCACAAATTACTGCACTTGGACCGATGCTTTCGATGGATAATAGTTATGACAATAGATCTCGTGTAATATAACACTGGAACGCAAGCAGGTACTCGAACTGGTATTGGAATAGACGAACCATGCTCTCCGGAAGCACGATCACAGTATTGCAAACACGTTTTACTTTTCTGTCTGAGTCTCCCTCAAACATCGCGTAAGAGGGACCCTCGCAATGGAGGCTAATTTGACAGTTCGCATAGAAAATATACGAATAGGACGTAGGATCGACCAAACGAATACTTGTACTACTGAATCGTTGTTAACTGTTCGTTATGAACTGTCAGCCTGAGGGCCTATATGATTCTGCATTAGGTTCGCTTGATTCGCCCTCTTTAATTTTCAGATTTGTTCCTTTTAAAATTTTCATACCTATTGATATTTTTAAAAATTCCGTAAATCAGTTGCAGTGTGCTATGTCTGAAAAAAAAACAACTATTCTTACCAATGGATCGTTATGACCGATTACCCCGGTGCATTTAGTTCGCTTTTAGTTTGTTTCATATTTCCTATTTTATTTTCGATCTTTATTCTTCTAAATTACATATTTTTGCCAAAGAACGACTTGAAACACGACTTAACCTCCGTTAGGACATGTCCGATCAAACGAGTACTTGGACTACTGCATCTCAGTTAACCGCCACTACTTAATACGTATGCAGAAATCAGAAAGTTTCATTATTACTTCAATCTGTATAAAAATTATAAACTGTCCTTTTAAAAAAAACATCGTGATTGAGAATTGCCCTTTCAATGCGGTAAGCCAGATGAAACGATCATCTGTACTACTGAAAAACTTGTAGCCTCATCAATTATTACTGCTTCGAATTCGAAGTAAAATAAAAAAATAATTACTGCAACAGACTTTACTTACTGTAAAAAAAGATATAGAATTTATCACAGTTTTTCCAATTGTGCCGATGAAGGATTGATCCAATTGATTGATGAAATAATAAAATATTCAACAAGTTAATTGCAGTGATGAAGGATTCCCGCATACAGGTGTATGAATAGCATTTATGGAGTTTTTCCTTCGGTTATCATCCGGAAATTATTCATAATCAGGATTCAAATAATTTATTTGAAAGCATGCTATTAAATTAAATGGACGCTCAGAATAATTTTGAAGCGTTGAAGGAGGCTCTCCTTCGTAAAAAAAATGTTCTTTAGTACTTCCCACTTCAGGTGTATTATAACATCCAATTTTATGAAAGAAAAGTTTTCCTGATATCGAGCTCTTTTTTATGACTTTTCAGAGTAGTAAATAACACACAAATTCGTGAAACTTGGCTGTGTAGTTCGGTGGGTGGCGCTGTGGATAAACGAATACATATATCGACTGTTAGCACCAATACGATGTAGCCCGTGCAATTTAAAATGCGGAGCGAAGTTAGTTGCGTCCTTTTATTTTTATTTAGCAGACTCGATATATATATATATATATATATACGGTTATATGCATGTTCAAGTATACGAACTCGCGAATATACCGCAGTATCTATCTACACATATACATGTGTCTTACATACTGGGGTGATGGGGTTCGTGGAATGTGCGCTGATAAACACATTCCGAAGATTCGTAAATAATTTATATTTTTGCACTTTTTTTTCCTCGCTCTTTTTTTATATAAGAAATATTGATCTCCTGCCTTTTGAATGAGAGTAAAGAAGGGTGGTCTCGTATGTGGTGATTCTACGTTTACGACGCTTTGTTCGATCGAAAATTCAATTTTCCACAATCGAAAACAGCTTATCGCAAGTTGTATATACGAATATTCGATACCGTAGGGTAGGGAGGGGCATGTTGAGTAGTCGGGTAAGTTGGGCAATCGAAATATCTGGAAAACTAAGCACCGCACGCGGATGCATCAAATGGCGGAACGAGAGGTATGGGGAAGGGGAAAACATCACGCCATCGTCCGTTGCCATGCGGCGCACGAGACGGTAACACAGGACGCTTCATTATTTTTGCACCCAAAAGTAAAAAAAACATGATTGCAAGATTTTCTTCTAACATTGTATGAGAAAAAATATTTCAAAGTTCATTGCAATTAATGTCAATGCTTCAAAACCTGACTAATTAACAAGCAAGGTTTATTATTGCATTGTGTCAAATCATGTTGCATACGTTTGATTTTTTAATGCAATTCTTACTTTGCTCAACTTACCTCATACTCATGCTCAACTCACCCCACTATCGGGGCACGTTGGGCAAATATGGCTTTAGTCATTTGAGAGCGATTATCTATGAAACAATAAGGATGAAACAATAAGGAATTTCGTCTAAAGACTTTTTATCCCAGATAAATTTCCTTGAAAAACGTGCGCTAGAAACTACAAAAGAGGCTAGAGCAGCTCGGAGAAGGTCAAGATTATCTCTCGAGGACCAGCAACTTGCTGAGGAAGGACCCCAATATGGAGCAAGAATCACCGATTAACTATACAACAAGGTATGTCATAAATTTTCAATGTATTTTACTGTTAAAGCCGAAACGACATTTTTCAAATTTGCGGGAAAGATAACTCAACAACAGCTATTCCGATTGATTTGAAATTTATACCACACATTTGTAACATAATTATCTCAATCCGTACGTAGGATTTTTTTTCTAATGTTAACCGTTTTTGTTTAAAAAATGTTTTTAAGTGGAAATTTCATACGAAAAACAAACATACATTTCTGCGTGATACCAAAAATCCATTTTTTTTTCAGAAAATCCTATGTGGCGCCATGTATTTAACCTAACTCAACAAAATATTTGCATTCTTTTATGTTTCAGATGAACCGTGAGGCCATTAGGATTCCCGCAGATTGAAGGTGGAAAAAAAAACTTAACGCGCGCGGAGGCGTGTATCTCCTCAATTATGAATATTTTTATATTTAAAAAATCCATTTAAGAACCTGAAAACATATAATAAAAGCGTGTAAAGATAGAAATAAAAAATATCCATTAGTTTAGCTACAAAATATTCATGAATACCGAGTTTTATTCTAGCCTCTCAGGGTGGTGTAACCTCTTAAACCCAGCAAAGTGATCGCCCGTCCGAGTGTCAGGTGGAAGAGAAGGCGCTCAATTCTGGCGTCAAATACGGATAAAATGACCATAACACTCCACCAGCATCGTAATCAATTTGTAGCATGTTCAGCCATTTTTTACTTGCGCATGAGGTAAGCAGGCTTCAAGGGTGGTATAATCGCGAAGTCTTGTGCGATTATTTCGTCCTGCCAGCGGAATTCGACAAAAAGTGTTGGGAGGCAGAGCAAGAGCTGAAAGGATGTTTAGAGTTAGGTCGTGATTCGGGGATGTGTATGGCGGTTGAGCCCTTGTGGAAACGATCTTGTGGTGATTTTGCACCTTTAATATCCAGTTTAAATATTCATGAGGCAAAATAGGCGGGAAGGTTCTCGTGTTGCGCTGCGGCTAAGGTACAGAGCGAGAGAGAGAGAGAGAGAGAGAGAAAGAGGGCGAGGACGATGAGTCGTTGCGATGTTACAAGTGAGGGATAGAAGCTATCCACGACCCTCTCTCCCTTGTTTGAGGTTGGCTCGGTAGAGACACTGCGAACGACAGCGACGACAAGCTGACACCTTCCGCTCAGTTTGAAGCTATGCGTACCAGAAGGGGTTACGTAGGTAAAAGCAGCGTCGAAAGTGCCAGAGGTTCGGAGTAGACGAATAGGGGTTGATTTTTGGCGCCGGAGCTTGACGGGCAATGAGGGAGAGACGAGGGCGGAGTGTGACGAGACGGGCCTGTCGTTAAATTTCTCATTGTCGAAGCTTGCTGGTCCGTCACACCATATTTCTCCTTGTAGGTTTCTCTCCCTTTTTTTTTCTCGTCACTCGTGTACTCTCATCCCATCTCACCTTTACCAAATAAAGTCAACCTTCTTTCACTCTACTTTCTTCACCCTCCAGTAACGTACAACGAAGATGGAGACCATTGTGTCACGTTGAAAAAAAAGACATATCATAAATTGTCCAAGCCCCATTTAACAGGATTACAATTCTTACACTCCGACCCTTGTTCTATACGCATCTTCTCCGTTAGACCTCGCGTTCCGCGAGTGACTAGAGTGTAAAAAGTATAGACCGGTTATACGTCCTGTGACTGGATTAAAATACCATCCTTCCGTATCATATATTTTTATTGTAATGTCACCTTTTTTACAAGCTTTTATTTAACTTGCTTCGTTCGTATGTCTGGCTTTCCGGCTCAAAATTTGTAGTCTATTTTCCAAGCACTTGCTGGCATCCGATTGGGCTAAAATTTGGCATACCTATGTAACTTCGTTGACGATGCAATAATATAGTAACATCGAGCTGGTCTGATGATGGAGCCGGAAGGTGACCATAGGAACTCCTTAACTATACATGATAGTTCCGTCGTGTTTGGGCTCGTTGGATTTGTCTTGACAAGTACTATATGCTTATGATTCAAGAACTCCAAACTATCAGGGAAAAACCATGCAACAACGATGCTCTAGAGGATATGAATCGACCGAGAAATATTAGTGAACATGTAAATAAAATGTAATATTAAACGGATGAATACGCACAAGTGTGGATCTTGAGACAGATAATTAAACAAATGTTAATGCTAAAAAGTACAAAATAAAAAAATAAACGTAAGAAATCTTTTTAAAGACAAGCTTTTATTTAGAAACTATTGAATTAAAAAGTAAAAAATAATATATAGTGTATGAAATTAAATAGTCAAGCTACAGATAAAACCCCATCCTTGGTAACTGATCAAAGGCTCAGGCAGTACATACTTAATAAAATTTACATAAACATAAAACTTTAAAAAATTTAAATATTTTCGTAAAAGCTTAAGGCGTGAAACGTCATTACACTCGAAATAAAGCCTTAAGCATTAAAGAAAATATTTAAATTCTTAAAAGTTCTATGTTTATGTAAGTTTTTATCGTTGAGAATGGATGCTCTTCGTGAGCGGTTTGGATGGCTCGGAAACATTCTGCAATTATTTTAGTGTGAATCACTGATCCGGTTAGTCTTGCTCGAATTATTGCAGACTGTTTCTGATTCATTGCAGCTTAGTATTCGTCAATACATTTACTTGTTGGGAAACTGCTCGAGGGATTTAAAACGTACTGTAGCTTTCTTTCGACATACTACATATTCGTGCAACCACTACCTGGAGGACTCTGACTGTGGGATAACTAACCATTGGTTGTCTTCGGTTGTAGTACCTCCAAATGACAGAAAGGGTTTCATATGGAAGAAACAACCATTCCTTATTTTGTCGTAAGCCTTCTGATAATTGTAGGAAATACCGTAATAAATGCACGATTACTGCGAAGGATCTGAGAGAGTGAAACTCCCCATGCCATTTGATCTCTTAAGCATGATACATAATTCCATCATTGATTGATTAATGGTCGTCCCTTCGATAATCGATTATTCGAATTGATCAAGCCTTTATTTCCTGTTCTCTTTCCCGTTCACTTCAATGGTAAGCGCCAAAGTTAACTCATTCGGTCGGTGAGTAAACGAAAAAAGTTTTATACGTGCAAGTTTTATGTTTGGCAGCGCTGAACAGTTCCAGCATAATACTTGCGCACATACATACGTACAGCGAGAGAGAGAGAGAGAGAGAGAGAGAGAGAGAGAGAGAGAGAGAGAGAGAGAGAGGGCGAGAGAGAGAGAGAGAGGGAGAGGGAGAGAGAGAGAGGGAGAGAGAGAAGGAGACAGAATTGCGGAAATGTACTTGTCCCATTTCTCTATACATGTATCTACCGGTTCTCTGTTTGCAGTAGTAAAGCACCCATTGGAGAACGACCCCATAAATCACTATTAAATCTTGAAAGGGTCTGCTCTGGCGCTTGTCATGTAATCTATCAGGCTTGTATATATATATGCTTTTGTGTTTGTGCGTATCTACCTTTTTCCTCCCTCTATCTATCTCTCCCCCGTTCTCTATATGTAGGTATCTCTTTGCTGATATGACGGTCATGTGTCTACAAGCACGGTCAAGATATTAGTCGTCCACCAGAGTCCATTCCGGAACACGAATTTTCCGGAAATACTCACTACCACGCATCAGACGATACACGCGCCTGAAAAATATATTTATCCTGGGACAGAGATTTCGACCTTTCCCTATGACAAATGATCAAAAATATCGATCGATCGCACCTCCAACTGTTGGGATACAGTCGGCACGAAAAACAACACGGTGGTTCCTTTTTTTTTGGTTACCTGTCTTCTCGTGAGATGGTTGAGGAATATTAACAAACGACCGGATAATATCTTTTTTCGATGTTAGAACGAGAAAAGTATCGTAGAAACAAGTAAACTCAAAAACATAATTATTATAAGTAAAGATCAGATTCGTATGGAACATTTCATCAAGAGTTTATGACATCATAAGATAAACATCAAAATGAAGGTAACTTCATTGCAACTGTTTAAGTTGAACAATATGGGGCACAAAGGTCGAGCCCAAGCTACGTAATTTTATATGAAATCGTCGCCAGCGTAATTCGTTATCAACCTTTTTGATAGCTGCATCGGTGACTAGCGAGCCTGCCTCGTATGTTGAAAAATCGTTTTCGGGGTCGTTTCAACTGAAGGGAGTTGGCTTGGTAAGGCAGAAAGGATTACTTTTTTATTATCCCATTTTATATTGCAAGTACTACAGAGTTCCATGTGCCCATGAGTTACAGTGTCCATCATAGTAAATCGTCTAATTGTTTGCTTTCCTTTACCGTTTGAACGAGGATTAAATGATCCTGCGAAAAAGCGGAGTGAATGAGGTTCTGAGTTGCCCATCTCCGAGTGGGGAACGGCTGCGTATGTTTTAATGGATTATGTAATCCGTCGAAAGGGGTCGTGTTGAGGGCAGTGTAGGCGTTGCTGATGGCAGAAGAAGATGAAGAGAGGCAGAGAGGAAAAGAAAAAGTAAAAACAAAACTATAACAGGCATAAGTACAGTATGGGCTGGTTGGTCACGATCACTTCCGTCCCTTCCTTCCGCTTGGTCAAGCATCAACGCTATACCAACACTACGAGGCCGACACAGCGAGGGTCGCCTGGCAACCACGACCCCATAACATAACCAGAGAGGGTCGAGAAAAGCTTAATGGATACATATTGATATCATTTGTACACTCGTCGAATCCACCTCGTGGTCCCCCCCCCCCCCAACCTACTTTCTCTCTTCCCTAATCGTTGAACCGTCCAACTCTCTTCTTCAACATTCACCTTGTCCTTTTTCCTCACTTTCCCTCACTTTCCCCTCATCCTCGTGTCTATCGCAATAAGCGCACATACGAGCTCCGTCTGTCCAGTCTGTCCATACTATGATGCGACTGAACTTTAAATTGTCGGATCCTCGTCTTTGTACTCTTTCGTTTTAATGTCGAATCCAGCGAACGATGAATTGATTTTCATTTTACCGGCAGAGAATCTTTAGTTTCATTATCGTTAATGCTGATTTATTTTCTAATTACGTGGTATTAAGATATTCCTTTTGCGGAGAGTTGTACTTTGTGGGTGCATTAGCAGGGCCCTTTTCAATCACGAGTGAATTACAGTGGCGCTTGATAATAATAAATTACAATTAATTATTAGACCCAATAATAAACTGGAAAAAAAGTTTCGCGTAAATTTTGTAGGCTTAGATATTTTTGCACTTTCTCTGAAAAGTCGCGGTTACGAAAATTCTTCTGCTAGTCACATTTTTCTAAGTTTTATCGTTAATATTTTCTTTAAACATTTGGTAAGTCCCTGTTTTTATTTATTACAATCCGGAATCCTCAGAATTTTGTACATGCGTAAAGCAGTTTGTATCAGACATCTAGGGTTATTTTAATAGAATTCTAAATTATTAGATAGAAATGTGGTCAGCATGTGATCTCTATGAAAATCCGTATAATTTAGACGATTTTTAGAGCCGTAATTTTTTGTTAAACGTTCGGTAAGTTGGCTTGAAATTTTATCAGCATGCTTGGATGTATTTTTATTTAATTGTAGACAAAAATCAAGAAATAGTTAAATATTCGAGTTTGTGAAAGGAATACCTTAATTCAGCCTGCGGGATCGTAATCTTACAAAAGTGCAATCCGTCAACTAGTCAATGGAAAACAATGGATAACTTTTCTTTCTGTTTTGAAAATTCTTTTTTCATCATCGTGTTCAAGAAAGTCGAAACATTCATAATATTGCACAGGGTTTTCGTTTCGCGTGTACGTAATTGGACTAGAAACGAGCTTCTTCTGTTAATGCATTTCTCTTCGCATCAACGAGAAGGTTAAAAAAAAAATGGTTGCAACATTCACACACGGTGTGTTTTCTTTCGGCATTACGCAGTTTGTTAGAATTTTATTGGGGAATATGAAAGCACTATATAGGGATTTTCCATTGCTGTTTTGTTAGCATCGAGAATTCCCCTAATAACCCGCGATTTTGTTAGACTTACGGAGGTTTGGTATGCGCATCGAGAAGCGAAGAGTGTTGCTCGATGGGGTTCGCTCGCTCGCGTTAACGGTCCACGAGAAAATTCCAATTCCCCTGCTGATGCTGGACGGCTGCCGGTTTTCAAGCTATACCTTTTCCCTCACTATGTCTCCCTCTCTCTCTCTCTCTCTCTCTCTCTCTCTCTCTCTCTTTTCGCTTCCACACCCCCGCGTGTACGCTCGAGCGCACCCTCTCGCTACTACTGTGAATAATTGCTGGAAGGCGAGAGTCGATGGATAAAGGATTTCATGCGAATTGGAATTGCGAAATTGTTAGTCGGGCGTACGGATCGACGTTGGAACGGAGCAATCGCAGTGAGGAGAGTCTAGCGACCGAGCGAACCAAACCTCGTCGACGCTGCACCAGGAGAGAATTCGCTCGAGGATTATTCGCGATTGTCGAGGCGTTTCCTTTCGACTCATACCACTGCTAGCCCTCTACCCCCCCCCCCCCCAGTCTCATCTAGCTTTCTCCCGTATTCTCACGATGAAAAAAAACTCTCGCAGCTATTCTCATCCCCTTGCCTTTTCACTTCCTTGCTCGTGATGTAAAGACGGTCCTCGATATTAAATACAAATGTATCTGTAATCTCTAAGCTCTGAAAAGATTAATCTCTTACTCGCAAGTACCTGATCCGTCTCGACGAAGATCGGATGGTTTATAGACCGGCGCTTTTTCCCCATCTTCAACACATCCCTTCGCGATAATTATATTTAATGAGCATCGGATAATAATTGTGGACTTTTTCGTATTCGTTCGTACAGAGGCTTTATGTTGTTTGTAAAGATTGAGATTATTGGCTCATTCATTGATTTTACGTAGGGACTCGATTTAGCTTTCAGTTGAGAATTACAAAAGTGGTGGTTTTTGTTGTTCTTTCAATCATCATCATATGCGGAAATCGATTCGAAACTACAAACAGTGACTATGTGCCATGGAAAAGTCATTGAGTGTTCTCTTGCTTGATAAAGATGTTTTCTCTCATCTGCATTATGTTTTTTTATGTCTTAATTATGTTGAGCGTATCAACACATATTAAATGCGACGTTGAAGTTTGCATCGTTGAAATGCAACGAAAATTAATTTTCTTCACCTGTTCAAATTTCCTTTCGTAAATCCAAGCCCGAAAATCACGAAAACATTTTTTAGGACCGTTATTTAACGATCCACAATCTAAATTTGCAAAAGACAATTTTGGATAATAATAAAAATAAGAAATAAAAAAGAATTTTTGTTACATTCCAACGATGCAAACTTCGAACCCATCATATTAATGTACATCTGTACATCGGTACTTGTAAAACGACAATGTTATTTCCACACATGTAATAATCACGTAAACGTATTCGCATGTGGAATATCATATTACATCGATCAATCCTAAATCGCGTTGCAAGCATGCCATCTATATTTATCCGAACTCACGTCGTATTTGGCTCTCCCTCTTACTTCTTTATTCAAAATATCATATTTGGAGTTTTTTTTTCCAGATTGCAGACATTCGGTCGATGTCTGTCATGCATAGCTGAACAGGGACGTTTCTCGACTTTTTCTCTCGTAGCCTCGCTTCTTCGTTCAACTGGTATTTTGTTCCGGCAAAGACGGGAACCAAGTACCATTCTCTTGAAATTTTTCATATGAGAAAACAGAAGAAACTCGTTGATCTTAATTCATAAATAAACTGTGATTGTTTATCTTTAAAAAGATAGGTATTCGACTCTGTAGGTAAATTCTTATCTATAAAAATAAACATTTTGGTACTTCAAACAGACCGTTGGAATTGAGGATTACAGATTGACTATATATTACAATAATGTCGCTAAGATAGAAAATTGTAGAAGAAATGACACATTGCCATAGCCGCCTAACAAAGTGTAGCAAACATATGGTAGATTGGATGTATAAACAAATAGCTTTTGCCCGCCACATCGTTCACGTAGACTTTAGAATTTGATCCAGCGAGAAGATAAACAAAGAGAAAAAGAAGTAAAAAATAAAGAAAGAAGATAGAGTATTACATTTCTCAAGACTGCCATTGAAAATACCGGCGCTAATGTGAATTGGGGCCTTTTAAATTGAAACGGAAAGTTACTGACAATAATTGGAAGACGAGGAATTAGAACGTCCTCATCGTTGGATTCTTTGGTGAGAATTATTGACTTTACAATATTTTTTTCCAACTCTGTCATGCGTAACCTGTTTGAAGTGATATCTCTTGACTTCTACCTACCAGCTTCTACCTAATAGCTCAAGTATAATTTAATCTTTGTGGCAGATTAGACTTAGGTTTTCCCGGTGTATTTTAACATTATACTTTCTGCACGTGTAATTGAGATTCTTTTTATTGGCTCGTTCCAAACTTTTTGCCTTTCTAAGGGTTTTAGCATTGTTTGGATTCGTTTGGGTTCGCTGGGGTTTGTTTGGGTTCGCTTGAGTTCGCTTGGATACGTTCGGGTTTGTTTGGGTTCGTTTGGGTTCGTTGTGGTTTGTTTAGGCTTGTGCTTGGGCTTGGGCTTGGGCTTGGGCTTGGGCTTGGGCTTGGATGGATGGATGGATGGATGTGAAAATGTGAGTGAGAAAGTGCGAGAGTGAAAATGTGAGAAGAGAGTGAGAATGTGAGAAGAGAGTGAAAGAGAGAGGGAGAGACAGGGAGAGAGAGAGAGAGAGAGAGAGAGAGGGGGAGAGAGAGCAACTCATATTTCTTGCATGTCGCCTTTTTTATCACCCGAAAAGTCTGATTACATTTCGAATGCCACGAAATAGTTGCACTTTGTGTAATATCTGTTGATTTTTTTTTCGACTTTTTCGACACATCGATAGTTTTGCACGTCACACGACCGTGGTGTCACGAGCATTTGTTTGACAGGTTATTCCATGGCATACTCTACATGTGTGCGAAATTTCATATAAATTCCTTTTGGCGTAATTGACCAACGAACTCACAAACAAACATCCAAACATTCGCATTTATAATATTAATATACATGAGTTGGAAAAAGATTGAACATTCCTGAGATTTTATTATTCAAGCAATGATATTGTTTACAATCAATCGTCAACACAGCGAGAAATAGTAAATTATTTATTAATCAAAGTATTTGAATCAATTTGCATAGTGTACGAAAAAAGTCTTCATCAAACAGGAAATAGAGTGTAAAATTGCTGTTTTTCATAATTAACGCCCCGAGAATTCGACGGATAGCAGGGTCAATAATAGACTTTTCTATTATTGAATAGTGTACGTAGATGTTACTATGTATGTACCGAACATTTGGTGTTGCAGTTATTAAAGAATATAACGTAATTTACGGCCAGATAAATAAACAGAATATTTGATGAACAATCATTTCATTTGTCTCGGTGAATTGATGTTCAAAGATCGCACGAAATATATTTCCCGCACACGTCTGTAGTTGAAACCAACCGCGAGCCACACCCAGATACGGTCGCAATTAGCTCTTACCCTCTTTGATGCATTCCTGACTCATTCATTCGCTAGTCTGGCCGAAATATGTGCACACAGTATACATGCTAATCCATCGGATAGCGTAGTGTGGTTAAACATCTTTGGTATATCTATGTATTCATTGTTCCCACAAGTTCTTCTAGCGAATCAGATCGTTAATCAAGCTTCTATCCGTGAGAGCGTTATTGGACATGGAAATCCCTTGAATGAGTAATGCTACGCTACCGAAAGACAAACCCCACTGGGAAAAGACAATACAGAATGCCTCACGATAACTTTCCCAACCGTTACTGTCCGAAGCATCCGGATGCTCGGAAATTAATTATTGGCCGCTTTAATACCTTCCAGAGGAAGATGCACTTTTCGTTTGTCTTTTAATGGCCGGCTGGGAACACGGGGCTTCCTACTGAATTTCAAAACCCTGACAAGCGTAAAGTGATCTCGATACCTGAATCGAATTTTCAACATTGAATGATTGATTTGAACGGGATTTTTCAAAATAAATATTAGGGCTAAAATTTGTTTTTTTTTCTTCTTGAAATGTCATAAGAACCTGTGAGGATACACCGAAATTAATTATCAAAGGTTATACCGTTACGAAGCAAGATTTGTTTCAGTTTATTTCAACGTTCTGCTGCGAATGCCCGTTTCCTACTAAATTTTATTTATAATGCCCACAGGGACGGTATTAGTATCATGTCAGTAGAAAAAAAATTAGGGGATTTTTTTAAATCCCTAAGACAATAATGATTTGCCTATAGACAATCGCATGCCTTTTTATTTCGTTCCATGTTCAATAATTGATAGTAGGACGATCCAGTTCCTAGCCCGGGTCTTCAAGCGTTCTTTTCACAATACCTTTGCAATAAAAACTCATCAAACGACTAGTCTTAAGAAATTATTATTCAAAACCTTTTTTAGATGATTTATCTGACCTTCTGAATTACCCTGTAGGGATACATCAATTTCTGATAGTAACGATCTAAAGGAGGAAGGAAGCAGCGGGAGAAATCGAGAGTGAAAAAGTGAGAAACAGACAGACAGACAAAGACAAAGAGAGCGAGAGCGCGAGGGAGAGAGATGCAGATAGACAGAGATAGAACAGAGACAGGGAGAGAGAGCAAGAGAAGTTTGATTGGCATTAGTTTGAGAGTCTATAACGGGTTGTATTATTATTATTATATATATATATATATATATATATATATATATATATATAGCTCTCTTTGACCGAGCGAGTTCTCTGTCACTCCAGCAATATACGCTGCGCCACGCACACAGTCCAAACAATTATATCAATGGTAATTCAGTTTATTACAATGACCAAGGACGCGATAATAAATCACTCAGGGAGCTAGAGGTGAGTTGCGTTGTATAACCGACTGTCGGAGGCCTTATCTCCACAACAATGTTCTCGACGCGACTGTGTATTGCCGGTCGCACGTGCACATTCACGTACCACAATAACTAGCCAACGAAACATTTCCGTTATTCAGCCATGGAGCACCGAGAACTCGTGAACCGTAAAATAAACTTACACGTACATACACATACGCACAGACACACACACACAATTATCTACTTGTGAAAGAACATGAATGGCAAACGCAAAAATATTACAGCCCACCTAACATCTAATATTATACAAGTGACAATTGGAGATTTACTGCTGAATACACAAGAATGAGATTCACTGATGTTCTCCATCCTATCGTGGTGCCATCTGCCGATCCAGGCGGTTAAACGCACTTTTTCAGCGACTTGTAGGGCAGGGAGGGGCATGTTGAGCAATCGGGTAAGTTGGGCAATCGAAATATCTGGAAAACTAAGCACCGCACGCGGTGCGGAGGGGAACATATCACGACATCGCCCGTTGCCATGCGGTGTACGAGACGGTAACACCTGACGTTTCATTATTTTCGTATCGAAAAGTTAAAAAAAAAACGTGATTGGGAGATTTTCTTCTACCATTGTATGAGAAAAAATGTTTCAAAGTTCATTGCGATGAAGGTGAATGTTTCAAAACCTAACTAATTAACAAGCATTTTTATGCAATTCTTACTTTGCCCAACATACCTCATACTCATGCTCAATTTACTCCACCGTCGGGGCAGGTTGAACAAATATGACCTTAGTCATTTGAGACCGATTATCTGTGATACAATAACGATAACAGGAATTTCGTTTACAGACTCTTTTTTTCTCAGATAAATTTCCTATTGACCAAAGTAGGTTTCAGTTTTATACGGCAGACTGTTAAGGAATTACAGGGCGATAAGTTAAGGATACAGTCTGTTTGACAAGAGCGGGTACGGCGAAGCTCAAAGACTATTTGGGAGAAGACATTGAAAAAAAATACACGCCCCCTACATGATATAAATCGTGATGCTTTATTATTAATAAGTGGTCCAATTGCCTCCACTATTAATAATCACCTGGCATTCCCGAGGCATACTTTTCACTAATTTTATTGCATAATCTGGTAACAAAAACCTCCATGTGACTCGAGTCTTTTGGAATAATCGCTTGACGTTGCAGATCTTTGGTGTCAATTGGTGCGGGTAGCCCAGGTATGATCGATGGGAGAACGTGCTCATTAAGAAAAAAGTTTTTCGGAAAATAGGGTTTCGTCTGTGACCACGGTTGAACGACAACTGACGCTTTGCCATACAAAACATCTTGGTGGAAGGGTCCCGCTATATGCTCGTGTTCGAATTAACGATTTCCTAATCTAACCCTAATGGTTTCCTGGAAAAAATGTAGCCGTTTACGCTTTTGTCAAACAGATTGTATCTTTGCCTCTTTACATTCCCAATTACTTGTGTTAATTGTGTAATGGTAACGCGAGATAACGCCTACGAGCGAAACACGGAACGTATCACAGGCTTCCGTAATTGGAATTGCATTGAGAAAACACGTATTCTCGCATTTAAGTTATCTTAGGTATGTACGCCAACCTCCAAGCTTTTCAATGGAAACCACACGACCTATCTTCTAAAAGCTTCGACTCTGGAGGTCCTGAAGGCAATGATCTTCAATTTTGCATCCATTAACGTTAACGAAGTCCGATATCTGCAGTCGTAGACCATGCACTATTAAATCTTTCCGGAAGTGAATATCTGATGGACCGTACCTTTGTAAACGGTGTCTCAAAATAACCTGACATTTCAAATGGCGCGCCATTTTTTTGTGGCGAACATAGAGTACAAATCTTTGACAACTGGCATCAGGAAGTTTTGAGGTTTAGTCATGAAGAATTACACGATCGAGCAACGCATAGAAATTGTGAAACTTCACTGCGAAACAATGCAGTTATTGCAGACGAAGTTTCATGGTCGTGTTATCTCGCGCCGCGGCTGATATGAATTGGCCACCAAGATTGTGCGATTTGACGCCATTGGATTTCTTTCTTTAGGGTTTTCTGAAAGAAAAAGTGTATGCCAGTGATCCACAGACCATTCCGGAGCTCAAGGAAGCAATTGGACGCACCATTAATGAAATTAGTTCGCAATTATGCCAATATGTTATTGAAAATTTCGTCAAACGAGTGAACGCTTGCAAACAGGGACGAGGCGGCCATTTATGGGATATTGTGTTCCACACATAACCTCCAAGTTTGAACCTTATATTAAAATAAAAATATTCGTACTTTTCAAATAAATAATACGTTTTATTAATAAATTAAAATGTCAGGTGATTTTGAGACACCCTTTATGTATACTTGCGCAAGTTGCGCACCTATATATATATATATATATATATATATATATATATATATATATATATGTCTGTGTAACATAATTTCGTATATCGTTTCGATGAATTATTGAAGTAACAAGACCTGTATGTAGAATCGCCCTGGGAAATTTGAATTTAATTGCCACGTGTACCTAAGCCCATTCAAGGTAACTGCAAAACGAATAAACGGAATTGTGATTTTCATTTTAGAGGCAGTTCTTATTTCACGGGAGTATAAAAATGGCTGCGCCATTTTCTTTCCATTTCCGTTCATTCGATTACGGATGAAATTCGTCGTTAACGAGAATGTAGAAATATGATAGAGATTTTTTTTGCTCTTGCCTTGATGCTCATGTAACAGCAGGCACTTTTACCTGCCGGCGATGGTTGATGTCTGATGGACTTTGCTCACTGACAAAGAGAGCGGAGTCGATCCGATGGAGCGGCTATCGGGTGCGAAAGGTGGTTTTATAAAATTGATTACTATATTCTTGACATATATGTATGTGTGTGTATCGGTGAGTACAGATACCCTGTATTTCGTGTGTTACATGGATCCACCGAGAGAGGGCATTTACCGACCTCGCTACAAGCTTTGCTCTATTATTTCCTCTTTGTTTCTACTTTTTCACTCACATCTCTGCACCGGCCATCGCTAATGAGAAATGTACCTGTTCTCGTGTATCATTATTGATCGCCGCGGGTATCACGGGGCGCGGAACCGAAACTGGAAAGATATAAGCGCAAGAGAGTTCAGTGAGGAATAATAGTCATTGTTGAAATATTTTTTTTTCAAGCTCTTACTCGCCTCGTAAAAGCTCTCGTTCTCGAATTTCTCTCTTGTGCGCGGTATATTCCCTCGACAGTTCCGACGAAACGGCTCTTTCGAAATATTGGTGTTTTATTTTTGGATTTTTTTATCACGATCGTTTTTTTTTTATTCCCCGTCCGCTAGATGGTGCGTGCATATTTTTTTTCCCTTGTTACAAGTCCGCTGAAACACGCGGTTTACAACGAAAGCAATTCTTTTCGGGGTAAAAAAATCATTTGTTGGTACAGAAAGGTCACGCATCGTTGGAATTTTTAATCATTTCGTAATCATCCGTCACCGAGGATTGCGAAGTCTGTATTGTATATATTTTTTTTTTTTTCGGAGGATATATTACATCACTGTACTGTTATAACGTTCTTAGAGTCGAGTTGATTTCCGCTGGGAGAGTCGAATGGGACATTCAGTGACATGTAGGGCCAGGTCTATGCAAGCCTTTTGACTTATGATAAATATGCATAGGACTCTAGCATAGTATGTATTGTAGACCAGCATAGTATGTATTACTCAAACGATAAATTTCATGGTTCATACTCTTCGGTTTCGTGAGATTCGTAATTATTGTTGAATATCCGAGTGGCGGTTACTTTACAAATTAATGATTTCCGAATTGACGTTTAATTTACAAATGAATGATTTCCAAAGGAATGAGAAAGTTTTCCCGGCAAACTTTTGATATTTTTCGAGCGGTCTGTGTAAGCTGAAAATGTCTTAAATACGATTTTGTGATTGCATTGTTTTATAACGTACATTCTTAACTTTAATATGCGATAAAGATTTTGTAAGAATTTTGAAAATTGACCGTGTTATGACGATTTTCGTGAAGGGTCAAGTTGCCCCATTGCATCACCGTGAACGTTTTTCTCGAAAATATGTTTTTTACAATGGTGTAAGTCGTATCTCAAGATTCATTCGTCCTAGTCACTACGAATTCCGATAGAATATACAGTGGGTAAAAAAGGAATTGCACACCTCGTTTTTTTTTCAAATTATCCTTCGAAATAAAATAAGAGGCTTTAGTTAATTTTTGTATTCGATAGATTATCGTAAATATACATGATATTTATTTTTTTAAATCTTGGGAAAACATGAACAAAAAAATAAAGGCAAATTAACAAAAATTTCGTAGTCAAATAAGTATCTGCACATCAACGCTTCGGTGGATACTTCCGACATTACTTCGTGAATGTATAAAAAAAAAAAGAATTAATATTTCGTGTGCATTCCATTGGCATCAATGATTGCTTGCAATCTTTTTGGCATCGATTCCACCAGTTTGCTTGTTTTTTCTTGTAGAGATTTGATGCCATTTTTTCTAATATCGCACGCTACAAATCATTTTTATTAGAAATCTTCATTTTCCGCACTTCTAAATCGAGCAGATGCCATAAACGTTCGATTGGGTTAATATCTGGTGATAGCGGCGGAGTTTTTAGCACTCTACGAACGTTGTACAGCAACTGTTTTTTAGTTTTTTTGGCTGTGTGTTTTGGATCGTTGTCGTGCTGAAAGTGGCATGTATCACTTACGCCCATTTTCGATGAACTGCTCAATTAATTATCGCGCAACACCTTGATGTAATCAACTGCTTTCATTGTTCCTTCGATAAAAGCCAAGTTTCCGACACCATTACATGCCATACAGCCCCAAACCATCGAGTGACCACCGCCGTGTTTTATCGTAACGTGCACATGTTTCCCCTGCAACTCAGTATTGGGTCTTCGCTACACAAATCTTTGTCCATCCGATCCGAAAAGATTAAATTTATTCTCGTCAGAAAAAAAGATATCTTTCCAAAACTCTGCCGGCCTGTTTGTATACGCTTTAGCGAATGCCAGTCTTTTCACTGTGTTGGCCTCACTTATGAAAGGTTTCTTCCTCGCTGTTCTGCCGTGCAGTCCAACATTCTGGAGAACATTTCTCATAGTTTGAGTGCAAACAACCTTTCTCAAGGTTGAAGCGATGTGATTCACTAAACTCTGAGAACTTGTGAACGGTTTATCTTTCACGAGTTTCACAATTTGTCGCTTATCTCTGGTACTGAGCTTCTTCGGGCGATCTGATCGTTGCTTATTTTCAGTACTACCAGTTTTTTCTTGCTTTCTTTATTACGTATCGTACTATTGAGAAATTTAGTTTTTAATTTTCTTCGATTTGTTGGTAACTCAGACCTTGACTGCGGAGTAAAACGATTTTTTTACGCGTGGATATCGATAATTCTGATTTCTTTGACATGATTCCTCGAGAAATTTTCACCGCAAACTAAACTAAAGCGTCTTGTTAGAACCTCTCTGCCGATACTTTGTTTACATTTACGAAGTTTACATTTTGCTCAAAGCTTCCGAAAGTCGAGGAAACAACATACTATCGATGGAATGCTTCGCGTGCAAATACTTTTTTGGCATCCAATAATTGGCTGAAATACTTTTCTTTTTTTTTTTTTTGAAGCGCAATTTCGAAAAAATGAGGTGTGCAAATACTTTTTTTTACTCACTGTAAGTTTACAACATTTTCTATCCTGCAAGCTGATAATTTTTTCATATGTTTATCCATTTGCTAATAACAAATAATTAAACTTTTTTTTCTGCAGCTTGCTATTACGATAATTTTCAAAATTTCGAAAAGGCATCCGGTCATACGAGCTTCTTATTATTATATAATCATAATAACAATCCTGTATAATAAAACTTCTAGCATAACATGGATATATAATTCCGACTTCGATATCCCAACACCCTCATTAGAAAAATAAAATCGGACATTTACCTGTTTTTTTGGGTCCTCAGCTTACGCAGACCCGTTAAACAAAAAATCCCCTTCTCGTTTATCCTAGAGTATATTTTGAGAAACGTGATATTGATGTCGCCTAACGATGATTCGTGTGTCCATGTATTTCAATTGAACGCATTTCTCATCAAAAACGTAAAACATTTTCTATGAAATAGAAGTTTGCATCGTTGGAATGCAATGAAAATGATTGTTTTTCCATTGATCGAATTTCTTTTGGCGAATCTTCGTTATGAAAATCTCTTAATCATTTTATAAGACAGTTATTTAGTGATCTAGAATTTTTATCTGCAAAAAAAGATTTTGTAGAATGATAAGGATGAGAAAATAAAAATGTAAAAATAAATTTTCGTTACATTCCAACGATGCAAACTTCAAGACCATCATTTTCTACATTAACATACCCGCACTTACATCTGATTTGTTAGTTTATTGCCTACCGAAATCGTTATTTTCCATGGATGCAGCAATTACCGAATCTTTGCTATCCTCGAATCGGTCGATCGGCAATTGTTCAAACAATATGCATTTCTATCATTCCTGAGTGTCAAATAGTATTGTTTCTAGTTTGCGATTACTTGTAATTGATCGCATATGCAGGTGGTTTTTCGAATCGGGAAATATCAACATTGTTTCATTATTACCGTGCGTGTATGCACAACGAACGCGGACTCCAATTGTTGACACACTGATTAAAGTCTCGCTAATTCCAGTGGATTGCCTACATTGAGAACGATGTGTGTGCGGTGGTACACGCGTTTCATGAATCGGTTGATTCTGCCGGTCGACGATTTAAAAGAATACACAAACTCGCGTGCTCCTACGATCATACTGAACGGTATAATTTATAGTTCAATGTTTTCGGGCTGTGTGGAAGCCGCGTGAAATGCCATGTACGTCGGCATAGCGGTGTTGTGTTTATTTACAAGATCAAACGCCGAGATAGACATTGTGCAAAAACACCCCCTCACCCGCTTCCTTTCTACTCGTTCTCTTGGTATTCACAAGTACGTGGATGTCTCTTTTCATCCCTTGAGGGTGGAAATCCCTTTAGGGAGCCGATAATACGCGAGTTTCCAAGATTTTTTTCGGTCGAAAGTATTTATTCTTTATCATTAAAATTTTATGTACATATTGTAACATCTGTTTGTTCTCCAATTTTTTTTTCAATATTCAAACATGTCGGCCGCCCGACACTTGCTTCAGAGACGGTTGTCACCTGAGTTGTTCCACAACGTACAACTTAGCGTCTGGTTCATTGATCTAAGACACCCGAACTAAGAGGTTTCAGATTCCTAAGACTCATACGCTCTGTGTGAACTTAAAAAATCCAATGAGAAGTGAAAATTGTAAAAATGGTACAACGTGATTGAAAAATGTTTTATTTTTTATGAAATCTCTAGTATAGTATTTTTTAATGGAAAAGTCGTTTTTAAAAATGATTTTCGAAGACCTCTAGGTTCACATATAAGGTGATTATGGTATCTAAAAGTGTGAAGATTTTTTAAATGATCGATTAGATCTTTTTTGAGTTATCTTGTACGAGGTTGACGAAAAGGTGGTTTTCAGAAAAACGACTTTAAAGTTTCAAGACTCAAAAAATGAGTGACTATAGAAATAGGTTTCTATACTTACTTAACTAAAACAAGTTTTTCAATTTATTCTGGTCTTATACAAGCTTATCAGCCTTGTGGGACCCTTTTTTCGGCGTTCATTAACAGGACCTATATCGAGCTTAAATTCTTTCTGGAATGTCCAAATACTGTTACTGCTTTTGATTTAAGCCTTGCTTATGAAAACCTAGTATTTGCAAAAACAGTTTGGAAAATTGTATAGTTTTGATATTTCCAAATTTGCTTCACACGACCCGGAAGTGCACTACTGTATCAAATCTTGGAAATAATTCTTGTGTGAGCCTTCGGAAACTACTTCGAAATTAAATTGTTATCCATTTTCTTCTTTCGGCTTCTATCTTCCGGCACGTACAGTACAAACTTCAATTCCCATTTATCCAGAGTCAATCTCAAAAAAGATATCGACGGAAATCGTTTTGGCTATGATAATTATAACTGTGAACAGCACGCATCATGAATTTCGTCAGGTTGTGGTCTTTAGTTAGGTTTAGGTGAGAAAGTAAAGATCATCAGTCCATCACTCTAACCCAGAAATTCAATTCAAAATGAATATTCAAGGAAAGAGCATTCCCCTAATACAACAAAAATAACAATAATATATGGTTAATATGCGATCGAGAATTCTCCATCAGGGTACATGAGTGATGCTTGAGCTAAATGCTCCAATGATTGTATGTGCGAGCTTGCTCACTAGGTACACACGGCGACTGGAATCGTGTCTGACTACTGCGGGGCGTTACTACTGCGTTGACCCCCTTTGCGAGGAATTCTCGCATATACAGAGATAATTTGATTCGCAGTGATAACCAATACACGAGTCGGATCGAGATTGCTGTCCGTACATTAATAGATAGAATTCAGTACTGTTTGTCTACGTATGCTCTCCCTCCGTTGAACTTCACGATCCATCGTCGTACTAATCGATGATCAGATTCGATGTACGGACGGGACTACACGACTCGAGAGTACAGTCGTGTGTTAACACTGGTGTTTCTCCCAATGTGGGGCGGGGAGAGGGAGAGAGAGAGAGAGAGAGAGAGAGAGGGAGGGAGAGAGGGAGACAAACGAGAAGGGCGGAGGGAGTGCTGATCACACGCTTCTGACCCTTAACGATCCCTGTACTAGCTTGCTATACTAGCTGCTTACGCTTGCCAAATTGATTTGCCATTAGCAATGCTCCTACCATCCCCTCCATTAGCCATGTGAAACGTCTGTATGCACCTACGTGCTAGTTCTCCAAGGATTGCTTGGAGTCACTTGAACTCAATAAATCGAGCAATGGGACTACTTAAGTTTTACGAGGTCGAGGGAGAGAGGGAGAGTTTATTCCTCGCGTTCATAAATCAATGCTTAAGGTATTACTTTCGCGGAGGGCCGTACTATGTGGGCGCATAAGCCAGGGCCCCTTCAAATCATTAGTAGATTACAGTGGCGCTTAATGAAAGCAAGTTACAATCAATTATTATACCCAACGATTAACTGGAATTAAAACTTTCGTAGAAGCTTTTACATGTTCTCTGAGAAGTCGCGGTTACGAAAATTATTCTGTTGGCCACATTTTTCTAAGTTTTATCATTAATATTTTCTTTAAACATTGGGTGAACCACTGTTTTTATTATCGTTACGGAATCATTGGAATTTTTACATGCCCAGAGCAGTTTATATTAAACATCGGGAGTTATTTAGTTTATAAATTATTAGGTAGAAATGTGGCCAGCAAGTCATCCCAATGAAGGGCTGCATAAATTAGACGATATTTAAAGTCATGATTTTTTGTTAAAAGTTCGGTAACTTGGCTCGAAATTTTACCAATATCCTGGCATATAGTTCTTTCTTAATTCTCGACGAAAATCAGTTAATTGTCAAACATTCGGCTTCGTGAAAGAAATACTTTAAATACTTTATGGTTGTGACTAATCGTCGGATATTTAAACTATCGTGATTATTTGCTATTGCTCATAACTAACGAGAATTCAATACTTGTAGATCTTCGTTATACACGACATATCTTTCCATCTTTATCGAACAACTATCACTGCCAGAGTACAGATGTTGAAAGGTTCGTTCCCGTTATCACTACCGAGCACCATCCTTATGGACCCTCTGGTATTCCATCTATTCTTCGAAAAATGTTTTTCCCCACGCGTCCCCGTTGAATAATAATTTTACTTTCAATCTATCGTACATCTATTAAGGCCTTAGGATACTCTAGGATTTTCCAAAAATCGATTTTTTTGTTTTATTAAAAATTTATCTTAGTACCTATAAAATTGTATTCCAAAAGATTATGGGTGTGAAAAATCTCTAAGTACTCGATTTACGAATTCTAGCGCAACCCCTCTTGATTCATGTCGTGACTTTCTACTAACTTCAAACGCGTTTATCTCGAAAACTACATTTTTCAAGTCGGCCGGACTCATAACTCAAACAAATTTCAATCGATTCACTTGAAATTTTAACTGTATATTTAGAATTACATTTTCTGACGCACTACGTAGGATTTTTTTTTATTATATTGCATAGTTCCTTTTTTATAAACAATTTTCTGACGGTTTTCTCATGGAATTTTATACTTTTTGTTTTAGAAATGTGCCATTTTGACAAAAAACAATATATAAAAAAATCCTACGTCCTTCTATAGCTATTCTTATATATAATCGAAAAAACTTTAGTGTCTCATCATAACTTAAAAATTATAGGAGCTGTTGGTCCGGCAGTTGGCCTTCCAGAAATAAAGGCGTCATCGGAAAAATGCTGCACAGTTGCCATTTTGACATGTGTCGCTGTGAAAAAATAATTTTGTATAGTCAATTACTCGTATAATAAAACCCCTATTTTGTAATTCCGATTTATTTTATAGTTTCACTGAAAAAAAAATCACAAAATATGCCCTTTTTTGATCTCTCGAGTGGCCTAAGGCCTTAACTTGGATGGTGTAGGAAAGAGGCGTTAACACGTTCGATCCATATAGTCAAGATACTGTAGAAAGATTCAGTTGACTTGACCGTTTATCCTCACAGTGCTCGAAAATCACTTCGGTCTCGTGCGATATATTCAATTCGTGCGGAATCACAAGGAATTATCGCGTTTACGTGGATTTTGTACACAAACCGACGCCGCTATGGAAAGCACACGTTCGAATTCTCATGTTAAACGAAATTTTCTCGTGTGTTTGTATATAAATGTGCGATCTGTGCCGGTATGTAATTCGGTACAAATTTGTGAAACATTTCCGTGGGACGCGCCACAGCTTACCCTGGACGGATTAGCAAACCCTCTGCCCCACAAGCCACCGGTTGGTAGTCGTAACGGCAAAACAGAAGGTCTATACATCCCCCTCTCCCTCTCTCTCTCTCTCTCTCACTGTGTGTTGTAGCGAGGGTCGTAACCGACGGTTGTTACTATTAAATACTACCGTCTGACTGGCCTCGACTCTCACGGTACGATCGAGCGAATTCATCCTACACGAGGATTTACGGATTAAATTCAATGCGGTATCCGAGCGTCCACACCCAACTCACCTTGCAAATATATGTACATGCACATATATACTTTTAACCATGTTCTGGAATGTCCGATAGGTATAACCTCATAGCCTGTACACACTAAGGGGAGCGGGGGTTTCAATCCTTTCTGTCCTGTATCGAACGATTACGAAAATGTTCAGAGATTCCATACGTTATTAAGATTCTCCAGGCCAAAGGGAGATCCGCTTATGTCTCATACAATCTTCGATATCTATCATCACGGATTGTTCCAGATAAACAATTTTAGATGTCAGTGACTTATATTTCGTAATTTTAGTTGATACGATTTTTTGTTTCGCGCTGATGTATTTTATTCGCTGAAAGTCTATGGTATTTGCAACATAGGCCCATGGTGAAAGATAAAGGCTGTCACAAAATGTCCTGACATTTTAATTTATTAATAAAACATATTATTTATTTGAAAAGTACGATTATTTTTATTTCAATATAAGCTACAAACATAGAGTTTATGTGTGGAACACAATATCCGATAAATGGCCGCCTCGTCCCTGTTTGCAAACGTTCACTCTTTTGACGAAATTTCCAATAACATTTTGGCTTAATTGAGGACTAATTTCGTTAATGATGCGTCCAATTGCTTTTTTGAGCTCGGGAATGGTCTTTGGGATCATTGGCATACACTTTTCCTTTCAGAAAATCCCAAAGAAGGAAGTCCAATGGCGTTAAATCGCACGACCTTGGTGGCCAATTCACATTGCCGCGGCGTCAGATAACACGACCACGAAACTTCGTCTGCAATAACTGCATTGTTTCGCAGTGAATTTTCACAATTTCTATGCGTTGCTCGATCATGTAATTCTCCATGACTAAACCTCAAACTTCCTGATGCCAGTTGTCAAATATTAGTACTCTATGTTCGCCACAAAAAAAAATGGCGCGCAATGAAAAATGTCAGGTCTTTTTGAGACACCTTTTAGTACAGCAAAACAAACGATAGGGTGTTGGCGGATTAATTGTCATGTAATTGCGTTAGTTATATCACGATAGCCCTGCCAATAAACTATAGTTAGATTTATTATATTTTTTACCGCGAACGTTTGTTGTAATTGCCATGCACTCTTCTTTCACTGCCATTTTTCTCTGTTTCCTCTATACTCTTCATTAACGCTCATGCTTTTGACACGTAGAATTTTCTAGCGTGCTGCGTTTGCATTTGAATCGCAGCATCCGTACAAAAACTTTTGTACACAGACAGCTTCAGATGGATGTATTATTTTGCGCTCGAAGCACTTTTTACGATGGTATAATAGATTCATGAATAAAGGAATTATTGTTTTTATCGTATGTGGTTTAAAGTTACAGGGGGATATCTGTGTAAGCGTACAAATCTACGAAGTAAAGTTCGCATTATAAAAATATATAGTACGATCTTTAGGTATGATAGAAATAGAAAAAGTAGAAACGAAATCGAAAGGGGCTACATAACCATACACCTTGAAACAAACGGATCATAGACGTCTCAGTGTACTGTAACAGCACAGATGGCTGGGCATTACTCTCTTCCCACGTAACTCACTTCTCGCGCACCATATCCGTGGCACATTTAGCGACGGTTTTGTAAACCGCCGGAGCCTTTATGTTACGACAAATATGCACTTTTTTTTACTGCAATACAGATTGGTCCAGCTATCGCTTAGCAAATCTCACGCCCGGCTAAAATGTATACGGAATTGCAAACGTTCTTTCGCGCTCGTGTAATCTTATCACTTTACGTATGTCGACCATTATTTTTCTCCTCTCTCCCTTATCGCTGTACGAGATAGGTTTTGTGATTCGAGCGCTTCAAATCTCAGCCATCCGAGAAGAACATTTCGCAATCTCGGAATCTGTAATTTTCATCGGACAACAACGAATTGTCGTGAGTTTTTTCGTACAAATATTCGTCAGAGTGTAAAAAATCATGAATAACAGACTGATATTTTTAATATAGTTATTTTGAGGCTGCTATTGCAGAGTTTAGCGACAACTCGTTCCCTCGTCGTATTCAAGACTGTTAGGCCTATACGACGAGAATCAATTATCGAGTGACGTTTTTGAGATCGATAACTGTATATCTATACATATAAAACAGTTCCGTAATTGACTGACTGACTGTCTGAAATATAGACAACGCACAGTCTAAGTCGCCGAAGATAGAAACATGAAATCTGGAAGTTATGTTCCTTAGAAGGTGTAAAAATGGATTAAGGAAGGATTTTTCGAAAGGCAACTACTAAGGGGGTGTGTAAGAGTTTGTATAGAAAATTGTATTCCTGGCGTGAAACACCTTGAAACTTGGTATAAATGTTTTTCGAAAAAAATAATAAAAGGTATATTTTAGGATTTCTTAAAACAAGCCCTAATTAGGAATGCAGAGGGGTGCTAAAGTTTGTTTGGGGAAATCGAATTACCTGCTATTATCTCAATGAAATTCGGAAGATATATTCCTTTGAGGGCATAGAGATGCATTAAGAAAGAATTAGCTTCTCGCATGGTCAACTATATGTAGGCTGTTTGAGAGTATCGAGTGCCCAAAACTTGAATCTGCTTGCCGAATACGATAAATCATAAAATGTTGTTCACAGGACTATATTGCAAAGCCATATAGTTCTGTAGACAACAATGACATTGTATGATACTGGAGTTGAAGGTTGACACTTATATACTACTATATGTCATTAATTACTAACCCTTAGCTCAGTCAGCCAGTCATCAGTCACCGTACCTGAGAAATATGACACCCTACCTTCTTTCTTTATTTTTTTACTTCTCTCTCTCTTTGTTTACCTTCTCTCTGGATCAAATCCTAAAGTCCACGCAGACAAACGCTAGTAAATTGTATAAATTGTTGATATTCGAAGGTTTTTAAGTCCAAATCGGTCTGTACATAATACACAAAAACATTCGGATATTTTTGTGTATTATGTACAGAAATCTCGTAAGAGTCTTAAATTAGATGAGCCAATTGTTCCGAGTTACATATGATGCCACATATACGAGATATATCTCAACAGAGAACATACGTTCGACTCTATCCTTAATTATACGGGCAATGCCGACGATTTTAATTCTCATCATTAACCTTTCTCGGATTCTAAACGAGGGCAGACTGGTGCCCCGGCCCGAAAGACGTCTCTTCGTAACGCGACGTTAATTCGAACGGTCGCGATATAACGAGACTTTTTTGTCCGTGAATAGTTTACCAGACGGCAAAATGTGTTCAACGCACTCAAATCGATGTTACGTAAGAGAGAGAGAGAGAGAGAGAGAGAATGCTGATAGCGAGGAAATCTGGTGGTGCACGTGTGCCATGGGGAGAATGTGTGTCGGACATATTCGTGCAACTGTGTGGCCCATATGGACCGGATGTTGAAAGCTTGATGTCGGTGGGACAGACATTGGTCGAAGTGAGAGTGAGTTTCGCAGAATAAAACGGAACTTCCGCTCGCTGCCGCGACCGGATGATCATAATCGGTCGCAATGTGTGCACCGCGCGTTTCTTTCTACACGTGTATGTCGATAATGTAAAAGTCGCTCGGCCGTGGACCAGCTCAAGAGTACCCAGCCGTGGAAAAGATACCAAAGAGCGTACATATAGCTAAGCATACTCATACCAACGCCTTCGATCCACTGGCTTCGTATGCAGCATGTGTAAAACCTCCAGCTGCAATGGTCGACAACCATATACGACTCAATGGCACTCCGCAGCCTCTTTATGTGGATGTGATCCGCCAAGCTACTATCAAAATGGTCTAGTGTGTATGTGTGTGTGTGTGTGTGTGTATGTGTTTACGTGCCGGTATGAAGCAAGAACCTCTGTAGTGTTCCCTCTCATACATGGAAGAGACCCGGGTAGAATAGATACACTGATAAGAAAAAGCGTCTTGGCGATGTTCAGACTCGACAATGATTGCGGTATTCGAGTTCCAATACAAATTCTTGAAGTAATCTATTGCGGTTGGGTGATAAAATAAGACGATGATAAAGTTTTCTACAACCCAAACTATATCTCAATTCGTTCAGGTGTTCCATTTTTACCCAGTCTTACCTCCGTAGCTGTGTACGAGCGCGCTTGCCTGTGTCTTGAGGTGTCTCACATACATAAGTAGCGATGTGGGATGTAATATGCCGGCTGGTGGCGTCACATGGCTATTTAGGAAGGAAGAAAAGGGAGAATGAAATGGTTCGGTGGAGAGCGTGGAAAAAAACCAGGATATAAAAAGAGAACGCGGGAATGCCATATTTGCCAACCGAGGGAAAAGCAAGAAACTATGAGCACTGAGCGGAGAGGCAAAAGTAAAGACGAAGAAGAGCAAGCTGGGGGATATAGAAGGATGGTGAGTGTAGGAAGAAGAGGCCTGGTCAATGATGGTTTGGATTTCTAGCTAGTGGTGTAGATAGGAATTCTTGAAAACAGGAAAACGACGCCGTGGGCCGTGCTCTTTATTGTTCCTCTCTTTTCGCTCATCCATCTCTTTCTCCAACCTTTTCATCCCTCAGTTCTTCACTCTGCTTCCATCTCTCTCTCTCTCTCTCTCTCTCTCTCTCTCTCTCTTTCTCTCTCTCCAGTTTTTTCCCCCGTTGTCTATTTCTCCACGTTTTCCCTGTCTCGCAGTTGTCCATCTCACCCTTTCACCCCGCGCACGAACTCATATCTTGCCTGCTCGTTTCGCCTGTACGCGTATAGCAGGATCTCTATGCACGTTTATGCATCTCCCTCTCTTACTCATTTTCAACATACTCGTTCATGGAGGATTTTCGCGGCTCGCTCTTTAGATCCTGACATGGGCGCGCACATAGCCTCATCCCAGTGGATAATATAGCTGTGCATTTCAGCGTGGGGGAGATTTTACGTTACAGACGAGCATGGTGCGGCAGTTACATTCGTGAAAAACCGCACACAGAGTGCATTGACGCCCGACTTGGGCGTCTGCTCGTGCACCCCCAACCGCCCTGAAGCCGTCCGGCTACATACGGGCTTTGTTGTCTCCTTCGTCGTTGCGGTCGTGCTAATAAAGAAAAATAAAGAGGCACGTGCAAGAGGAGACAACCGCGCTCTACCGTGGATCCGGATATTAGCTCGGGGCAGGCTGGTTGTAGCATTCCGTGCAACTAAGCTATTGTAAAGATGTCGCCGTTTTTTATCCAGGAGATTTATCTTGGGAAAAAAAAAATAACACCGATAACAGCAACCTCCCACAAAAGGAAAACCACAAATCAGACTTCGGGCGTTTCATCTTTGGTGCATCCACTTCGAGAGGGATTTTTTGCAATGTCTGCGTATTCGAGTTGATTACTTTCTTTGATTATCGCGAACTGATATCTCTGCGTGGATTGATGATACAAATGTATCAAGACAACATGCAGGGTTGCTTATCCATTTTCAATTATCGACAGTGATAGCCAGATGCACACGATCCCCGCGTAAGCAAAGCATGGCATAAAGTACACCACGCGACAACGATGTAGTATTTTTGACAATACTTGCGAGCCTATTTTTATACGATTTATCAAACATGGTGTCTTAAGGCAGCATTCTAGTCTGGCGGCCAACATTTCGGGTGTTCTTTTAGGCTTCATAAAAAAAAATATATATATTTCCATATATATATAGGGTCCATTTTTACAATCGTTTTATTGATGTTTCGAGAACTTACAAAAAAAAAATTGTGCAAAATAATTAAAATTGAAAAAGTTATGGGCCTCTAAACATGGTCGTAAAAAAAGGGTTGAGCCGGTTGACATTATTCTAAAGCTCCCATTCATCTAAAATAGACAAAAATCAATTTTCTTGATCAACAATAATGCCATATGGCGGGTACCAAAGAGATTTGTTTTTAATGGCCATTGTCTGAAAAATATCAATTTCTTGCCCTCTTTTTTCAAAGTTAAAAATGTTTAAATAGCAATGATAATCATTTCGCAATGCTCGAGGTAGGGACGATAGAGGGATATATACTGAAGGTCTATTCCAAATTTGAAGTCAATCAGTTGAATAGAACTCGATATTTTATGTCAACCAGGTCGAAAAAAGTAGTTTCGAGAAAAATGTGTTTAAGGTTTGGGGTATAATTTCAAACAACCGCAACTATCTAAGTGGTATAATGGCATGTTATACTTACGTTATATCAATCGGCCATTCAAGCTTCTTCGAGTGTGTCTTCCTCGATGTCAAAATGATGATTTTCCGAAGTCCACTCTGCCCTGCGAGCAGTTCTAGCTTCCTTAGAATCTTCCGATTGTGCGATTCGCGCCGGTGGAGCCTCTCAATTCGTCCGTGTTCGAATCGCTATAATTTTGTAAATATTGGAAATTTCGAAATATCCATTTAAGGACATATTCTTAAGAGTCTATGCTTTAAAAAATGCAAAACAAAAATCGGTTCTTTTTTTATTACTAGACTAGAATACTCCCTTAACTTGATCTGTCATTTGATTGTTGCAGCTCCAAAATGAAGTGGCTCTTGGTATTTTCTTGGTTCGTTCTACAGCAATCGTGTATACGGGGTGCACCACCACCTGGTAAGTCATAATCACTGTATTACTGTATAGTAGATTGCGCGGCTGATGTCTCGACGTTAAAATTTTAATTACTTTTTATTTTTAATTACTTGGGGTCGAGACGATTCCGCGTTTCTAGATATTTCCGGGCTACAATTACATACGGACGGTACCAATCCTACAGCAATCACTATACGAGCCCTTCTTTATGTGTTCCTTCGGTTTCTGGAGATCCGTTACTGCACGGTACCCTGTGATTTTTTTTGGTTAGGTCTTCCTAAACGTTGAGTGCACCAGGTTGATGGAGTAGTCATCGGCTCAGTGGATCTTTCCGTTGTCGCGTCTACGATAATGGTACATTGAAGCAATTGCCACTGTATGTTCTATACTAATGTGCATACATATCGTATATACCCCGTGGTGTTCCGAATCACCAGCAATCCCAGCTTGTGCACACACGTTACGTGTGTACAATGGCCATACGTACTAGTCAGGAAGCGAATCAGAAGTAGAAATTTACTCGCTTCAGGGGCCAGCTACGGGTGCACCGGCGACGAACCGGCTGAGTACAGCAGAGACGCGAAATAGTAAGGAGCCTAGCCCAGGATAACGCTTCCAAGAGACCGGACGTGAACTGACCAAGATCCGCTGGAAGAATTGGTTGGATTGTGCGAATCCTGCATTAGCGTTCAGGCTGATAAAAATCGAGGATCGAAAGCTTTTCCTGTGTAGGCACAGCGGTAAGGGATTGAAGTAACGTCGATGCGGTAACTGGGGAAGGAATAGTGGAAGCGAAAGCAAACTTGGTAGAAGAAGTGGAAGAGGACTTCGTTGTTAATGCCGGACTACCCTGGGACTATAATAGGGTAAACCGCGCGGTATTCTCGCCGACGGTTACTTCGCCCGCCTTTACCTAATCCGTGTTTAACGGAGTGTGGATACGCAAATTGAGCGGATCGGGGTGTACCTCTCTCGACCCCAACCGCGTTTCGTCGTTCGCGCATACTTCCTACCAAATATCCGCTATCTCGCTATAAAAATAAAACATTATGAAAAAGTCATTTTTTTTAAATATATGCATGGAAGCGTGTCCCGGAGGAAAAAAATTATCTTGAACCTTTTAAACAATATTATTAGGTATCCAAAAAGTTTATGCCTCATTTGAGCTTTTCAAATCTAAGTATTGTAGTAGTGATGAATTAATGTTTCCTTGTTCTATTGATACGAAAAGTTCGCTCTTTACGTTCAATCTTGAATAACTCAACAACTAAAGCATATTTCGCAAATCCGGTTAAATAATTCTGAACGTGACCTCTCACACAGGTAGAAAAAGCTATTCTAAAAATTCGAATATCATTTTTTTTTTAAACACATTACAGCTACTTGAAAATTATATGTCTTCGTATCGAATATGGAAAAAAGCATTCTCAAAAGACCTGTAATTTATCTAAAAATACTGATGTAGCTAGTATAACATTTTTTACAAAACTAGAATGACTGGCTATCGGATTCTTCAACCGCATTTGCGAATTATTTGCGGGTCGCATAAGCATTGAGGCTTAGAAAAAGGTCGATTTTCAATATCTTTTTTAGATGAGAGTGTTGACATAACGAGATTGGAATTTTACACTCAATTAATCAATAGTTGTGCCAAGTTTAAGTTTTGTTTTAGTGTAAAATATTTTATGAAGTTATGATTATTTCAAAGAAGTGCCACCGTTTCTACATAATCAATCGGTGCAGATTGTACTGGCTACAAGGGTGATCAAAATAATTAATAAAAAATCTACTTTTAGTATGATAATAAAACTTTAGTATAACCGGATAGTTTTTTGCAATTTTGAGAAGTACAAAAATAGAAAACGGTAGACAAAACATGTTAATTTTCGACGAAAAAAAACAATTTAATCATTTGTTATTAATAAATGGATGTACAGACCAAAAAATCATCGTCATGTGATGAAAACGTTATAAGCTATGCTCTGTTCATTATTGTTCTGTTCTGTTGTTCATTTTTGTACTGTTCAGTGGGTGCTCTGACATTTCACAAGAATCATCATAACTTCTTCAGTAAATTTCTGGAATTTATACAAAATATTTCCTGCAAGATGAAGTTGAGACCTTAAACTATAAAACAATGCTACAAAAAGATTGTTTTTTTTTTATTTCAAGCTTATGCAGACCAATTAGTTAGTTATTGAGTTATTTAAATTGGAACAATGAATGAAATCCCTGTAGAAATAAAGCGGAGAAAAATATTATCCAGCGCTCCCACTTAGACTTGATTTACAGGACTTAAATTTAACATGCATTGTTTCTGTACCTGATAATATTGATTGAAGTGCTAGAAGTTCAAATTTTTCATCCAACACGATAAATCTAGAATCATTTAATAAGACGCGTTCGAGTCTTAACGCTAAATGATTAAAACGAAAAATACGAAAGCATCGAAATTGCCGCGTATTCCTTATGCAATATACTCGTACATACATGAGCAAAGGAACATACTGGGTGTGTGTGTATGTGTATGAATATAAATATGTACCATAAGCAAATGGGGGCGGGAACGAGAGCTGGATATGTTGGGTGTTCAGGAGCAAATTTCCAAATGCACACATCGCTAACTAGGTTACGTAATACAATTAGCGCCTCCACTAATTTCTCAGCTCCGAATAGGCAAGCCTACGCCAGGATGGTAGTTCGCTATTAATGGGCAAATACAAAGCGTCGTCTATCTAGAACGGGTAGCCAACTATCTCGCTCCCACTATCTCCCTCCTGCTTTCTCTATCCGTTTCCCACTGTATCCAGCTTACTCGCACTCGAGAATATGTGCATGATGCACCTAACCGGTATGGTATCTCATGCCACCGTCTCTCAGCTTCAACCTTGTTCACTCTTGAACTGTAACGCATACACTGTATTCATAGCGTGGTATATTATCGCATACCCTGTAGAGACCCGCGAGAACGTATTCAAAATGCAACACCAATTGTTCGCGCTGCGTATTCCCTCGCCATACAAATCTCTCGTTGCAAACCGTTCGTTAATTAAAAAAACAACGGAACGTTGCCTCTTAACCGTGGACCCGAATGCGCATAGTTTACGGTCCGCAGTGAGGCTCATATGAGGAGTCTCGAGCGCTGACCTTCGTACAATCTTTTTTCACGTCTAATTGCATTATGACAAGTGTCCATTATCCACCAAAGCAGAGATGACCGGAGCTATGAAAAAGCAACCAATCAACCGCTGTATTCATGTCCGTCGAAGCTAAGTAATGTGATTTTATTGGTTGTTTTTTTCTAGCCCCGTTCATCTTCGCTTGCGTGGATGATGGCCCTTATTGCATGGACAGAAGTTTATATTGGAAAACGGTAATCTATGGGTAATCTTGTAGCCTCTACCGACGTATCCAATAGCGTGCATTCTTGACTGATTGGATTTGTACAACGTATTGACGGCCTTTGTACTTGTAAGTCCTACACAGGAGTTGATGAAAATTGAATATTATGCTGGCAAGGTAATATCGATAATTGGTGAATATAAAGTCTGAATTTTGCAACGCACGTTCCTTACGTTACGACCAATACACTTTACCTCTATTTCTCAAATCATATACACATTCGTTCCATTCACCATTTCTCATTATTTTTATCCAAGCGCTTTACATTGAGGAAGGTTCAAAGGTATGGCACAGGCACACAAACTAATCGCACCCCCAATGTACACGAGATAGATGTCCGTAACGAGTGTTGGAATGTTTGTCGTGTATACACTTAGCAGGTATGTACACGATGGAACAGTTTTCCGTTGGCTACCGCTATGCTGCCCAATGTCCAAATGGGAAATGCGTGGTTTTCAAAACGTTTCGTCGTAAACCCTTTCGGCGCCTATAGAGCGTAGTGTTCGTTTAATACCGCTCGAATGTATGTACGTTATATTTTTTTGCCCGTACGCGGGATTTTTCGTCGTTTTCTATTTCGCCGACAGATACCTCGAAAATATTTGTCGAAACACGAATTGAGCTAGTGGTATGCACACAAAGTGCCGCTTGGCGTATTGAGGGGGGAAAAAAGAAAACTGAGACGGACGGGCTGTGTACATCCGCATGGACATATCGATGTGCATCGCGAATTCTGCCTGTCTTTTTTTTTCGTTCCTGGGTTTTGGAGAAACGGTATGAGTTTTTACGCAAGCTTTTCAAACGAAGGGTATAGATGTATTTCACTGAAAAGCTGTATATGGATGAGAATGTATTTGTATGGATGTATGCATACGTGTGTGTCCTTGGCTGTGTCCATATATACATGTGTACGAAGGTAGAAAGCGGAATTTCCGTCACAGCGGCAGCATCATCCGATATGTATACTGCAAACTGCGTGTACATTTTAGTCTCGTACGTGACGTATCAGCCGGGAGTCTTTGCGTACACAAAGCTTAATTCGTTGAGCCTACGATATACTGAGCGAAACAATGTATGTATGCATACATTCAGTCCTATACACAAATACTTCGTTGTAAATACGTCCGACATTACGCGTAAATACGCATGTGTGTCTCGTGCAAGTTGCGATGCCATTTATTTCAGGCCTTTTCACTACCATCTCTGCGTACACACGGTGTTGACAATCTTTGCTTGTATCCCCTTGAGAACCGGGGAGCTCATCTTCCCTGCATTTTTAAATTTGTGCTGTAACTCATACCTCATTTTCTAGCGTGGTGCATCTCCTTTGGTTAAGTCTAGAGTTAAGCGTACATTGGTCTACATGGCTACTATTCAGCATGAACCAGCTATATATTTTTTTTTGCAACAAAAGTTTGGAAAACGAAAGACATGTAGGTCGTAGAATTTTTTGTCATGCGTCATAATTTATGTTGAGCTCCGAATGCAACTTTATTTCTGTCTTTTTTCTCTTTTTTCTCTCGTCCTTGCCTTCCTCTCTGTCATTGGCTCTCTTTCTTTCTCTCTGCCTTCTGCCTGGACTTTGACGGACATTACTAATTACGGCGTGCATTTGCTCGTTTGCTTTAACTCTGATTAACTTTCCTCGTTCTCTCTTGGCTTTTATTTTCTTACTCCCACATAGCTACGTAAAGGTTTGCCTAGCTTTTGACTCATTTCACTTCGTTTCTGGTGCCCTTTCGTTCATCCGTTTCGTTCCGCATTCCATCTCTCGTGGGCCTTACCCGATTTTCTCCTCAACATTTTTATCCACCGAGAACTCGAGGCTGCACACGTGACTGACTTTTTCATGAGTCGAGCCAGTCGGTTATTTTCCTACTCGACTTCTACGAGTCTTTTTCCCCGGTTGCCCCATAGCCAAATACATCTGCTTACTTCAGCTCTGAAGGTTCATGATAAGAATGTTCATCACTCTTTCATGTACCGCATAAATTGGACCGTCACAGTAATCAATCTCGACTACTTTAATAGAATTATCGTTGTCTGAACTCCAGCCGATTGCATCCTTGCCAGCAATCCGACAACCAGACCAATGAGGTCTGATTTCATTATAACAAACACCAATCAGCACTCAATCAGGCCAAAGAATAAGCTCCCTCTTGACTCTGCTATTCTAACTCTCATGTTAGTCCGAATGTTGAATGTTGAATGCAGATTGTACGCTTCTCACTTAAATCTTCAAACGTTCATTTAAATGCTGCTTCTATTCATTCTGGCGTAGTTAATTTTTCGGAGCAGTTGATGTTTAGTGTGAAAAGAATTATGTCTAACCGAAATAAAAATATGTGCTTTTTTTTCTTAAAAAATCTAGTCGGTTGAGATCAGGATTGAAATAGAATATTAATATTTTTTTGAAAAACGAGATTAATTTTGACATATTAAATATGACAGCATTCAAATTTCATTCTGATTATGTGTTTTCTATTGTTTAGCATTCCCAGAATAATTTTCGATGAGTCTAAGCTAGGTGCAATAGCTAATTGCAGTAGCTACGGAAACGGAAATACGGATGTAATCATGTTAGCTCCAATCTTGTTCTTCTAAAACAGTAGTTCCTAACCGTTTGATGACCAGGGACCACTGTCATGTTTTGTTCATAGCAGGGACCACAAGGGTCAAAAATACTAAACGGTGTTAATCTTGAAATAAAGACTGACAGTGGGCACTATTTTAATATGATAAAAACATAATAATTAGAAAGTTACATATCGCTTTCATCAATGTGACTTTTGAGCGTGCATCTCCTTCACAAGTTTGTGTAATCCTGGGGTTAATATTATTGCTTGAAGTGCAAGCACATCATCGCTTACTTTCAATCGATCTTAGGACTTTTTTTTAATTACAAGCAAAACCGGAAATCCTTGTTCTCATAAATAATTTGTGGAAAAAAATATAAGATAGCGCCTTGCGCTATCTTATGATTTTTTCCAGGTGGTTCGCGGATCATCGGTTGGGAACCAATGTTCTAAAAACACAAAAGCTTTCAAAGTCATTCTTCGAGGAAAAGCAATAGAAACTATTCTTTATTTGCCAAACTTAAAAAAAACTGTTATTAAAAGCATAATATTTTTACTGACTCACTTATTAAGCGTTGTTTTAGTTACGAATAGCCGGCCCAGAGTATGCAGGCTAAAAAGGAACGGGATCAATAATTTTCATCACGCCAAAGCGAATATTCTTTGCTATGGTCAATAACCCTAGGGTCTGCTCATCGATCCGAACCCTTATTCAACACATTATTTCACGAGTATACTTACTCCTGTTACTATACGTGCCCAACTATCTGGGCTTGGGTCAACTAGGCGAATCTGTGCCAAGCTAGATAAGCCTTATCGCAAGACTCTGGGTGGTTGGAAAATTATGCGAGCCCTGATACACTAGTCCAAGGATTTTGGTTGATCTTAGCCCACGGGGTCGTGCCAGTCACATCCTTTGCTTCTTCCCGCGTGCTCCATCCAGAAAATACTGGACTTGCTACATGAGCAGTACTTAGTGAAAGCCTCTATGAAGTCTATCAATTTTCACCCTACATATACACGTCTCATCACAGACTTGTAGAAATCATTGTTATCATTGTGTCCTTCGATTAAAAAGTTTCCACCATCACGTTGCTCGCTCTCGGCATAGTTTTCATTCTGCGAAGCCGGCGCGATGGCAATGAAAGCCAACGAGTAAGGAACTTAGGGGGTTCCAAAAAGAAACGGGGACAGATCGGGTTATATGGTCGAAAAAGATACCACCAAATCTGGGCATGAGTTTGAGCAACAATAAACAAATTGGGAGAGGGAAAAAACAGATAAAGTATATACAAATAGAAAAAAGGTGGCATTCGAACACTATGTTAAGGGATATTCCACGTTGGAATTATGGACGAATAAAACCGTGGTAATCGAATACCGTTGCCCGTAGTGATGGAAGTGTTTTTTTTCATGAATTTCATGATCCACAGCTTCACTCTTCCACAGTGTTTGTGATATACGCTTCGGGAATATCGTGTCCATGCGTTTTATTTGCGAGTGGTGGGCATGGGCCCGCATTACGAAGTGACTAGACGCCGCGGATCTTGTTCTTTGTTTACGATGATTCTCTGTACTCATATAATTCTCGATGGTATCGTCAGCGTAGAGAAAACCGAAAGAGTGAGGGAGAGTTTGAGGATCAAGAACTTACAATGGATGCTTGCGGTGAAATAAAAGACGCAATGTTACCTTGATGGTCTACTCACCGGCTCGTAACACTCGAAAATATAATAATTTTATCGTTCGGCACGTTTTATCTTTCAATTAGTCCAACGCCCTGTAATCACATCGTATGTGCTGTAATGCCCTGTGAGATTCTTGTAATGAGCTCGTGAAAGTTTAACGGGTATTGCAGCTCCATTCATGAATCTTTTCGAATCTCTCGACCGTGAGATTTTTTATGAACCTTAGGACTTTTGCCTCCAATGATGGAGTCATTTGCCTCCAACAATGGCCTGTACGAAATTTTCGGTGAGAATTCGGCTGCAATTATCCAAAAAGATTACTCAGGCTCAGGGCAATTCTCTAATTGATGGCCGAATGGCAGGCTCACAAAAGGATTTTATGATGAAAGGTTCGCTGTAGCTCAACGACGTACAGTCGCTTGGTACATAGTTCGAATTAAAGCCCGCAACGAATTTCACGTCTATGTACATGCATACGTAGAATACCTCTATGATCCAGGTTTGCAGTAAAGGCGGTTTAACATCTCGTTAATATCTGAAATAACAGCTCTGGTCATTGTCATAACACCGTTACCAAGCGGGAGACTGGAGGATCGAACGATGTAACGAGGCACAAGAACACGAGCCTTCGTTACATCTGTACATGTGCGTGTGTGTGCTTGTTAATGTGGCTGCACTCGTACATAGGTAGAATAAAGGGCGATGGATGTATTTAGCGCAGATGCATATAGGTGGACGCAGATGCTGGTAATATTTGAATTCTCTCTGGTTCAACGCTGTGCCGGTTTGCGTCGCAGGAACGTATATGAGAAAAGAGAGGGAGGGAGAAAGAGAGAGAGAGAGAGAGAGAGAGAGAGAGAGAGAGAGAGAGAGAGAGAGAGAGAGAGAGAGAGAGAGAGAGAGAGAGAGAGAGAGAGAGAGAGAGAGAGAGATGAGGGAGCGATGGAAGGACACTAAACCAAGATTTATTGGTGGCTTTCAAGCTCGACATCCACCCCGATCATACACGATCGTTTTTCACGATTGTCCGGTGTCCTCCTATTTCCCTATACCATACGATAGTTTCGACGACCATTTTCCTACCACCCCTTCTATGTTGCGCATTCGAAACGTGTTTTGTACCTGTGCCCTTTTCTTCCTCTATCCCAATGTTTCGTTCGACGGATTGATTTTATCTTTCGCTATCTCTCAATTGGGGCTTTTGTTACTCAGCGTCCCTCCTTAATCGATAAAAAGTGTCATTAGTTTGAAGTTAAGGAAACGTCATCATTCGCTAAGCTCTCGAAACCGTAATTATGTGTCGGGCCAAGAGCGAAGCTCTCGAAGAAAGTGCTCTCTACGTTCCTTTAACTCGACAGGTTTCTTAAGTCAGAGTTGAAGGAAGCATGTTATATATACTCAAGATACTTTCCGTCCTGTCCCTAGCTTACCGGAGCAGAAGGAAACTTCTAAATTGGCGCGAATCCCGACTTTAGACTCGGTCCATGCGACAGTCGAAAGTCGGGAAACCTTCGGAGAATCTCCGAAGATCTCAATCTATTCGTTATATGCACCCGGCAAGTGGACGAGAGGAAAAGATTTCGGAGAGTTACCATCGTTGCCTAATCCATTGCACTCCTCGGGAGTACTCCTTGTCGATCTTGATGAAACTTGCATCCCTTTGCTGGGCAACTTCGGTCACCGCAGCTCCGAAGCTTCATACCAGCTTTGTGGACGACAACTGGTCGTCTGACAAGACCAGAGTTGTTCGGTGATGTCTCGTATATTTCGGTACGCGTTCACACTCAATGCAGAACAACACTGCACTGACCACATTATTCTTGTTTAGAACACGGCAGAAGCGGCGAGAAAGCTTGGCGCGATATAGACCGGTACAAACAACAATCTCCTTAACAGGTACCGAGTTTCTATAAAGCGCAGGTTTGAGCGGCGTTCTTCGTGCTGGCACATCCAAGGGCCAAGTTGAGGGACGGATAAAAACAACAGTCCATCGCGTGCAGAAATCGTCATGAGGATCCAATAATTCTGGAGTAGCCAGAATTTCTTTACTGGGTGGAAAGGGGGCCTAGGAGGGGGTCTATCAAAAACTGCCTTTGATCACAATCATCTGTTTTTTTAAATAAAATTTACATAATAGTCGGTAATCATTTAACATACATGAAATATGAAACTTGTTCTAATCACATGTTCATGTTAACATTAATATCAAACTCTTCGATACCTTAAAAAAAATCAAAATCAACCATTTTCATCATCCTTTAATTTAGTTATCAGTCTTTAAACTTCACTTTTAGTAGGTACTCAATTAAGCAAGTCTTAGTTCTGTATTTTTTTTCTGCAAATCGGCCCACCACTTTTTCAGCTGGAATATTTTTTAACAATGTCCCTCCCCATGTTCAGCAGTGACATATGAGAGAATCGTTCATGAATCATTGTGGTTCTAAGCCACATTTTTGTCCACCCGATAGCAGGAAACTTCTCTCACAGCCGGCGGAGATCACTGGGAATACTATTGTGGCTTGAAAAAGTTTTTATAAGTTAGGGCAGTACTCCTTTTTAATATGCCTTCTTAAATTTTCAGCATATATTTTATTATTTTTAAATTAAAGTATGTTTTTCATGATTAGCGCTTCAGTTTCTAAGGCTGACGTATCAATTATCAAGAGTTTTCTATAATTATTGATGAAATCCTCTCCGTTCTTCATGTTTAATTTAAAAACTGCATCAATTGCATGAGCTGACGGCAGATTCTCAAATCGAGGTTTTATATTTACAATGATATTATCTACTACTTGGTAGTAAATGTTGATTTTCCAGTATTTTTCTGGTTGTGTAGCGGCCGAAAAATCTATAATGTATTGCTTTTGCCCACAGTTGACTTAATCGTGAAAATTGAATATCCATTTAATTTACGTAATGAAATAGTTACTTTTGATACAAATTACGAAATTATGATCAAAAGCCAATAATTCAAGTTTTATTTAATTTTTTCTGTATGCCTGCTTGCGTGAAACTTAAATAAAATTTGGGAGGGCTTGCCCATCTCAGCCCCCTGCTTTACCAAAATTGTGGATCACAATTTTGGTAAAGCAGCTGAGGATCTGTGGTTCCATAGATTAATACGTGGTGCACCCTGACCTGGGCAAAAAAAATTTTTTCATGAGGCCAACACAGATGGTTTAACCACAATCTTAAGAACAGACACCTCAATGCAGTTTTTTTTAACTTGGTGAAAGATCCAGCGTTGATACGCACATTGTGTACAAGGATCATAATCGTTCTTTTAAGACCTGGAGAATGTTTTAATTTCATTTTTCTGCTTTATTTGATAAAAGGATAAGTCTTCATTCGAGTTTGCAAGATGTTTGATAACAGCTCATTGATACGGAACATGTGATTTAGAATAACGGCAGCGAGGGACACCTCGCATAACGTACGGCATCATAAGTACGAAGATGTGGAGGGAAGGGGGATGGAATACCTTTGCCAAGTGTTGTCCGCTGAGAGTTGAATCTTTGTGTCTGTTCGTTTGGGTCTTCTATTTTACCCAGCAGTCTACACGCGCATGTTATGGACCAGGATTACGAGAAACAGAAATGAAAGGGGAAGGGTAAGCGAAGCGGAGACTGTACAACAGTGAAAACGTATGAGCTGTACGTTGGAAAAGGAAAGCTGTCGTAAGAGTGATCTTAAACCGTGGAGCGTAACTTATATATAGATATATACACCGTATATATTTACAGCTACCATTGCCCCGGGGGTTGTATCGCTTCCAATCTGCTGTAATACGTCGCCTGGGGTCTTCCTATACCAACGATGTTCTCGGCATTGTAGTAATCCACTGGCTGGTTATTAGGGTTTACGGTGGGTATAGAAACACAGAGAAGCATGTTCCCGGGTGGTTGTGGGTGCGTGCCCTTCGCCAACTTAGTCGACAACTTGCTTGAGGAGGAGACACGGAGGGATATCAACGTTGGATCTTCCCGCGGGTCCCAGGCTCGACCCTCGCCCGTCTTCAAATTAATTTCTACGGAAAATCATGTCACAAAGTAGAATTGGTCCATCTGATACAAAGAAAAACATGGTTTGAACTTCTTATCACGTTTAAGAATTCATAATAAATTCACCAGTGTATGTTTTGTATAAACACAAATCCGATAAACAATTTGTTTGCTGTGGACACATTTTTTTTTCTCACAATGTCTCCGACAGCTGCTTCTATTAAAGATGTTTCGAGTCCAATATCAGTAAAACTATTGACTATTATTGTTTTTGAAGTTTATTCGCGAAAGTTCCGACCACACGGAAATGTTAATGGCACACATTGAATTTAAGCTTCGTCGGGTTGGTATCTACGGGTAGGGATTGTTGGTGAGGTAGAATTTTCATCGTAGCCCTTTCAGCAGCGTCGGTGGCTTCGACGTAAGCCTCGAGTACTTCCAGGGTCGAGGTGACCCGCATGGTTATAACGTAGTGGGAATTACGGGTACGACAAGACTTTGGTCCAAGTCCGATAAGCCGCTTTCGACCCAACGAAAATTTCACCAGCTTCACAAAGCCCCGGCGAATCGATATCACGCTTAAGAAATTAATCAACAATAAGGGTGTTCAAATAACTTTGGAGCATCTCGACGGCTGAAACCGTTAACACATATGATTGTAGAAATTTCCATAGTACCTGGAAAATATACATATGTAAGGAGTGTGCAAAATACGGGAATATGCATGGGGAAGCAATACCTCATCTGCAAAGAGTACGTTGCCAATGTACATGTGTAGGCGTGTATGTAATATAAATATCTCGCACACATGCCGTACAAACAAATGTATGGTTATGTAAAACGCGGGTAGTGCGTTCGCGGTACACGTATATAATGAATGCATGCATTTCGTACATCACCTGGCGTGGTGCAATGGTTTCAGGATACGCAAACGAACGCGGAGACTAGGTCAAGCGTCTCTCGGATTCAGCGATTCTGCAGCATCACGAGAAACATAAATATGTATTGTCCTTTCCCTCGCCCAAGCGACCACCGTTGCTTCACTTTGTCGGATCGATGTCCAGGTAATATTCCATTACGAACTGCATGTCTTCCCCGGGTGGCTAATGCGTGTGATATACGCGGTTATCTTCCCTCATTTGAATATTGATTTGGTGGATACATGTATGCATTATCATGGCTCTCATCGTCGGTTGCCTCCCCCTACCTCTCTTTCAATCTATCTCTGTCGCTTCGCATAATTCTCTACAATCTTTTTTTGCGAACACAGAAAAGGGAAAACGTTCGCGTAGTGTCAGAAAAAATAAAATAAAGACACGCGTCCAAAAATTGAAATCATATGAGCTGATGATGATGGCGAATATGCAGAGGTGTGAAGAGGAGAACATTGAGTGATTGTGGTCGTCAAAGAATGGAGGAATTTTTCAGCAATCGCTCTGGTGGAGTGTTGGAAAAGCGTAATGTGATTTTCCTCTTTTCTCACATACACCATTGTTCCTGCCGGATTTAGGTATTCTTTTCACGAACGCGAATGTTCGACAATTAACTTATTTTCGTCTACAGTGAAGTAAGAACACATCTCAGTATACTGGTAATATTTCAAGCCGAGTTACCGAACTCACAACAAAAAATTACGGCTTTGAAAATGGTTTAATTTATACGGCGATTTATGGAGGTAGAATGCTGGCCACATTCTTATTTAATAATTGATATAGTAAATAACTCTAGATGTCTGATAAAGGGATAAAGGTCTGATAAATAAAAATATTCGTACTTTTCAAATAAATAATACGTTTTATTAATAAATTCAACTATCAGGTCATTTTGAGACACCCTTTATAAACTGCTCTAAGCATGGAACATATTCTAAAGATCCCATAAAGAAAATAAAAACCGGGGGTCAACGAATGTTTAAAGAAAATATTAAAGATAAAATTTAGAAAAATGTGACTGGCAAAGGAATTTTTCATCCCAGTTCATCGTTGAGTATAATAATTAATTGTATTCTATTTTTATTAAGTGTCAGTGTAATCTACTAATAATTTGAAAGGGCCCTAGCTTATGCGCCCACAAAATACGGCCCTCCGCGAAAGTGATACCTTAAAAACAGTGAACATCAATTTCTTCCCTTTCCGTCTTGTCATCCCAATCAGTATCTTCACTCTAAATGACGCTGAACCTGTCAAGATTCAACTACCGAAATCTCTCTTCCTTCCTGTTCCTCGCATAAACCATTACTTCCGAGCACTATAGCGTGGAATCCAACCAAGAAAGCTACGAAAAGCGATCGGGAGCGGACGAAAACAAGCGAACGCAAACCATTTGGGGTGGCGTGTGACATAGAAGTATGCGATGTGAAGGGTTGGCTGAGAATCTGAACGTAAACATTGGAATCTGGCGAAACGTATAAGGGAAATGATAGTGCACCGGTTTATGATGCCGTTCGCGTGTTTTCATATTATTGGCGTGAGGACACGAGACAGCGCGCCAAGAGACGAAATTCTGCGGCGCACTTTCCTCATTCGCTGTCATACTAAGCAGAGCGGTTCGATAGCAGACACATAGCTGGAACGAAGAATCTGGAATGACAAAGGAGTTTACTGCACTCCTTGAGCAGGACATCAAAATTTGTAGCACCCAAGCAGACTAGAGTTACGGATACCATTCGAAAATTGGGCGGTCGTCGAACCTCGTAAAACAAATAATTATCCAATTCTCAAACTGATCATGAATCTTTTTGTCTCTCACACCAGATGTACAGATTGACAAACGAAATTGAAAGAATCAGCAAAGTTGGCTCGCCGGGGCATCGATTATTCGAAAAGACTCGGAGATTACACTCTACCACACGCCCGCTGTCTCTTATAGGATTGCTCATTACAGTTTTATGATAACCTGGTAGATCCGCAAGAGGTATATGATTCTCTTTTGAGGAGACTGCGGTTCGAGAGAATTGGAGTAAGCAACGGAGCTCCGGCGGTAGCCGATGTAATAAAATCCTAGTGGTCCCGTGGTAATATGATACCAGCGGAAAGTACCATTGCAGGTCTGTGCTCGCTGTATCCCCGCGATTCCACTTTCCTTCTAATCGGAATTCGAATTTCAAGATTCAAGAGGATACCGCGTCATATTATCGCGAAACTTTGCACTTAATAAATTATTCTGTCGTTTCATTTAACGACCCGCGCATTTCGAATACTATGATTCGAGTTTCCGATGTTCGTTGATACCTCGTTTTCATATACCGAAGTCATAATTGAACGGGATAATTTATCTTTGTAAGATTTATGTTTTTGTTCCACATTTAGCATAATTCCGGAGATGTTGGACATAATAGAGAGATGGGTAATAGAAATATTTCATATAATGACTCACTAGGTGTCGCCTCTTACTGCTTAATTCGCTTCACATCGTGCGCAAGTGTAAGTGTACGAGCAGAAGTTAGGCGCCATTTCTATATTTTTGAAGATAAAAAATTATCAAAAATATATTTGTACTCTTCTCAATGAGATGTAGACAATGACACCCCACATGCCAGGGTAAGATTTTTTCTTCGGCTCATTTTTCGTGTATGAGACACCCCATGAAATATAATGTAATTGAATTCATAATTCAATATTCAGGTTTGGATCAACATTCTATACAAAACATGCAAATTTCAGGTCTGTAAGTCATTCCGTTTACGAGCTAGAGACCCGTGACATACGAATGGACAGACGGACAGACAGCAGAGTGCCAGCAATAGGGCTTCGTTTTGCCCTTTGTGCACGGAACTCCCAAAATTAAGAATCAAAATATAAAGCCGAAGAGAAAACCAAGAGTGGAATTAAGTACTGGTCATCTCTCATCTCTATGGCCATCACACCCGGATACTTCGGGAGTGATGGCAAATCGTGATGTAAAAAAAGAAACTAATCTTTAACTTGATCTCATAAGAACTTGTTGTATTTTTGTAAATAATCTCAAAGTTAAATGTTCAAAGTTCAATTACAAATAGTGATAAGTAAAGTTACGTCTGTACTTTCATTTTTACAGATCCTTGAAAAAAACTGTGAGCAACGACCCCGGACTTATCCGACCTGCTTTCGGTTTAGAGCCATCAACAGCTTAACGCAATGGCGTTTTTGTTTCAGTCAAATCGCGATGTGTAGAACAGGATTGTCATTGAAATATTCATGTGGATTATACCTTTTGGTCAATCTTCCGAAGTGTGGCGTTGATTTGACGATAGACGAGAGTTTTGTATTAGAGTTAAAAAGTATATAACAACGATGAAATAGTGAAAAGTAGCCACTGATCGGCTATCGCACAGAAGTAATTTCGAGGCTGTCACATCGCGTTGGTTCTTCGCTCACTCTTCCGACATCTCCCAACTTCCCTCTTCTCTCTGCTAACCTTAATAGCCTCGTATAATCCTTTGCCTCGTTCCTTGAACACGACGCGAAAGCTTTCGAGCGTCAACGTCTGGCCTGGGAGGAGCTCACTCTCATTCTCTCGCTCTCTCTCTCTCTCTGTATCTCGGTATTGTCCGTTGGTGCTTCTCCCACGGGTGGTTTGTCTAGGCTACCTTGCTTAGAAAAACATCGATTTTCGCAATTACACCGCCGTGTGAACTGCAAGTCAGTCACAGGCTTGTTTTCCAACTCCGTCGTCATCATCAACCCGTCTAACCGCTTTACGGTAAAAAAAGTTTTCATCTCTCGTGCTCCGCACATTCAAATTCAAGACTTACACGAAATGTTATTGTCAGTACGGTGTTTATCCGCCAAGTTATCCGCCATCTTGTCGTTGGCTCTATGATACGGTGAAGCAGTCATCGTCACCGCTCCTATAGCGCTCATTTTCACTCTGCTTGTTTTATATAAGTACACATGTTTCTAATGTTGAAAGTTCTCTTGCGTACTTGGACACTCGTGTGCTCGAGCAATATCAAGCTTTTCCTTCATATTGGTTTTCACTATGAGAAAGTACCTGCAATTTGCAATGTGGCAGTATGTTATGAACACACATATAAAGCTCGCGGTGGCATAAGAGGACTATATATATATATATATATATATGAAAGCAAGAGAACAGGGTCGCGTACTGTATAAACTTCGTCAACCCTGAACAAATAGAATCCCCGGCTGTCTCTCAGCTATCCCTTAGTAGAAACGCCGGGCTGCCTACTATCTCACCTCACTCTCTTTATCACCTTTTTCGGTATTTTTCTTCTACCCTCGCTCTCTCCCTTTCTTTCAGTCTCTGGTTTGAGCTCTATCGCATTCTTTTACGTTATTCCTCTATTCGAGTCGGACTATAGCCATTGCATATTTTTTTTCTTAGTTCCTCTCTCTCTCACTCTATCGTTCTCTATACCTGTCTTTTTAGGTATTTCCCTTTCTGTTTCATTCTCTCTCCGTCCGTTTCGCCGACGGCCGGCATCGTACGACCCCTCGATTCTTTAAGAACTCCATCTCCCTCCCTTTCATGAGACGTGTTCGAGTGCAAAACTTTGCAACGTGCTGCTGCAAACGCTCCCCTCACCCTCTTCAACCCGCTCAACTCCTAGACTCTTACTTGCTTCTTCGTCATCTCTTGCCGCCCTAAGCGGTGTACCTCAACTTTGGGTTTTCCAAGGGACTGCAAGGCAGCGTGGAAAGCGAGAGAGAGAGAGAGAGAGAGGGAGAGAGAGAGAGAGAGAGAGAGAGAGAGAGAGAAGGCTACCTGTGTATATGGCGGGGGTGGAGGGCTCAGTAACGAAAGTTTCCGCCTCGAGACCAACTTGGCGTGAGGCTCGTGAAATGCCCTTCACCCCTTTCAACCTCTCGCTGTACTCATATCGGGTGAGGCATATTACGGACGACGATCCCCATATAACCTTGTATGTACGTAGACATGTATATGCGCATATTGTCCATCACCGTCGATCGTTATATGTATATAGCGTATTTCGAGTACCATACAAAGATGAGTTTACGAGGGCATGTGAATGACTGGAAAATGGAGGTAGAATGAAACGTGAAATCTATACTGATGGATTGATCCGTAACGTACAATTACTGTATATACCGAGAGTACGGCAAGGCTTGGTGATATGGGGTTTCGGTGTATACGGGAACGTCATAAAGATTGAAATACGCGGTATCCCATTTCCAAGCAAGCTCATGTATCGGCGCCCAATGAATATTTTTTAACTGAAAAATCGATGCACGAGCAGTTGGTCCAGAGTAGTAAGAGTAGTCGAGTATAATGGAGGAGATTGGATTCCAGGAACGATACTTCCATTGTTCATCTATTTTATTAAGGCGTTACACCATCTTGCCACTCGGAAAAACAGGTATACATTTTTTTTTCAACGCGATTATTAAATACATAAAATCATTTTTATTTTTTACAAATACTTAATATTTTTATGAACAAATTGAAAAAAATCTATGGCTGAGATATTAGTCGTCTAGTAGGACCCTCTGTTGGAAATCCTTGCCGATTTTGGATTTTTTTCTCTGTCAGGCATCGTCTAAAAAATAAAAAATAATTTTTTCCCTTCTAAAGGAAGGTAATAGCTTAGGTGTAACTAGGGAAAAAAAATGTGAAAAAGTTTTTTTTGTAGAGATGACAGCTGTTTAAAAATAAACTCCGATTTTTACCAAAATTTTTAGTTTTAAAAATTAATAAAAAAAGAACGCGGCATCCAACCAAAAAAATACTATGCTACATCTGAGATAAAATTATAAAGAATATGTGGTATATATTTCATTAAAACCGGTTGAATAGATCTTGAGATATTTTGTCCACCAGTTTGAAAAGAGGTTCCTACTGAACGACTAACATCTCCGCCGTTTTTCAATTTTTTTTATTTATTTTTTTAAATTTGTTCATTAAACTATAATGTATATGTGAAAAATAACAATTATTTTATATATTCGTGGCGTAAAAGAAATCATTTTTATACCTATTTTTCTGAGCGCTGATGTGGTGTTAATTTCATTAATCATTGTACTCAGTAGTAAGCTGGTTATTGAATAGTGTGCTCAACGTTATCGGTTTTGAGTGGATTGTGCGATTGCATCCTAACAAACCCAAACGACCATACTCTGCAACTCAGTTATTCAGCCATTGTATATTTATCTATTTTATATTTATATTTATATATTTTATTTATTTATATCTTACGATTTCCGTTAGTCACACTACCCGATGCTTTAATCGCCTTCCATTTTATTTCGTCACTGGAAGTGCTAATAAGAACAAGAGATTTCAATGCCAGAGTGAAAAAGCTTGTCGGCTGCGGCGTCGTTTACTGGTTTTTCGAGGTTATTATTTACGCTTCTGGCTCAAGCCCGGATAGCATATTTTCCTCGTATATGCTTCGTTCTTTCCTGGATGTCGAAAGGTAAACAACGAGAGTATTGCATGCGAGGATCATGCTCGAAGACATACATCGCGTTCATACCGTGCGGGTCTAATACGAGTATAAGCTTGCTCTGCCTGCAACGAGCTCTTCTTATTTTCACCAACATTCCCCAACGCTTCTCCATCTAAATACATTTACACTGCAAGCTCTCCGGAGGGCACCTCCATAAATGAAATCAGCTCCCCACTAGGTGCCGAATATCGATCGGTGTAGCGCATGGTGGGAGAAGCACCAGGCCCTAGCGCCAGACTCGAAGCTGCGCAGAGTCGGCTTGAATGGATGGTGCGCAACCTCTATGTTTGCAAGTGTAATGCGGAGCCGATCCCGCCTCTGTGCCGATTAGAGAGATTACAGTTTATTCTCTTTTGTCTCATAATTCAACGCCAATAACTCTGCTTCACGAGCAATACGGAAATCAAGTTGCTAGCTGGAACAATTTGCTTCGAAAATTTATTTTTTACCGTAACTAACAATAAATAGTGTGAAATCTCCAATTATACGGAACACTTTGTGTCAATTTTACCGTCTTTTATCAGGTTTTCATCATCTCCGCCGTACTGCAATAATTCCAGATCATTATTATACTGATCGCGCGTAATTGACGAAGAATATTAATATTCTGTGCATAGCGATTTACCAGTCTAGAGCCCCGAAAACAATTAATTTCGACAATTTTTTATGGATACCCAATTGATAGAATGAAAATTCTGTTTCGTAGCCTTTATTCTGTATACCTTTAAGGCCATGTGTCACACGCCAGAAAATTTCGACGCGGCCTCCCATCATGGCGGTACGGCAGAACCTCGCAGCTTTGGCTACGAGTCACCGCCTGCTCCCGCCAGAGAACGCCGTGCACGTATTCTATAGGGGCTCCATGCCTGGCGTTACGCCGAAGACTCGAGACCCTATAGGCGACGATTGCTGTACGTGTGTGTGTTCGCTACGCCGGCCACGTGCAGAGAGAGAGAGGTGACCTTTTTGCACGCGTTCGGTCGTAACGAAAATACTTTGAATGATGTATGTGTGTATATACATCGATGGATACACACCTAGTCTTAGGCGACCGTGTTTCGCTTCTACGCATGAGGCGTGAATCTGCTAGCGTTCCGATTCCGGCAATACCGGTTGCCCGATCATAGCTATCGCAAAAATGCGATACAATTAATAAATAATTAATTGTTTATGTCAAACAATATATATGAAAATACATCTGGCAATTCCGTCCGGATTCAAGAGATTATAAAAATGTTCAGCAATCGAGGTTCTAGGTACTAAAAAAGTTCAGCAATTCTAGGTACTTTCTGGGTAGGATACTATAGTATTAGTATTGTTTGATGTATTCGAAAAGAGTTCTGGCTCCTAACTGTTGTCAAATAATTGTAAATAAATTTTATTGGCATCTTAACTATGCAAGTGTGATCTGCTGATGGATAGGCGTTAATTCTAGGTACTTTGTGGGTAGGATACTATAGTATTTGTATTGTTTGATGTATTCGAAAAGAGTTCTGGCTCCTAACTGTTGTCAAATAATTGTAAAAAAAATTTATCGGCATCTTAACTTTGCAAGTGTGATCTGCTGATGGATAGGCGTTAGTTCTATGTACTTTCGGGCTAGGATACTATAGTATTTGTATTGTTTGATGTATTCGAAAAGAGTTCTGGCTCCTAACTGTTGTCAAATAATTGTAAAAAAAATTTATCGGCATCTTAACTATGCAAGTGTGATCTGCTGATGGATAGGCGTTAGTTCTAGGTACTTTCTGGGTAGGATACTATAGTATTAGTATTGTTTGATGTATTCGAAAAGAGTTCTGGCTCCTAACTGTTGTCAAATAATTGTAAAAAAATTTTATCGGCATCTTAACTATGCAAGTGTGATCTGCTGATGGATAGGCGTTAGTTCTAGGTACTTTGTGGGTAGGATACTATAGTATTTGTATTGTTTGATGTATTCGAAAAGAGTTCTGGCTCCTAACTGTTGTCAAATAATTGTAAATAAATTTTATCGGCATCTTAACTATGCAAGTGTGATCTGCTGATGGATAGGCGTTAGTTCTAGGTACTTTCTGGGTAGGATACTATAGTATTTGTATTGTTTGATGTATTCGAAAAGAGTTCTGGCTCCTAACTGTTGTCAAATAATTGTAAAAAAATTTTATCGGCATCTTAACTATGCAAGTGTGATCTGCTGATGGATAGGCGTTAGTTCTAGGTGCTTTCTGGGTAGGATACTATAGTATGAGTATTGTTTGATGTATTCGAAAAGAGTTCTGGCTCCTAACTGTTGTCAAATAATTGTAAAAAAATTTTATCGGCATCTTAACTATGCAAGTGTGATCTGCTGATGGATAGGCGTTAGTTCTAGGTACTTTGTGGGTAGGATACTATAGTATTTGTATTGTTTGATGTATTCGAAAAGAGTTCTGGCTCCTAACTGTTGTCAAATAATTGTAAAAAAATTTTATCGGCATCTTAACTATGCAAGTGTGATCTGCTGATGGATAGGCGTTAGTTCTAGGTACTTTGTGGGTAGGATACTATAGTATTTGTATTGTTTGATGTATTCGAAAAGAGTTCTGGCTCCTAACTGTTGTCAAATAATTGTAAATAAATTTTATCGGCATCTTAACTATGCAAGTGTGATCTGCTGATGGATAGGCGTTAGTTCTAGGTACTTTCGGGGTAGGATACTATAGTATTTGTATTGTTTGATGTATTCGAAAAGAGTTCTGGCTCCTAACTGTTGTCAAATAATTGTAAAAAAATTTTATCGGCATCTTAACTATGCAAGTGTGATCTGCTGATGGATAGGCGTTAGTTCTAGGTACTTTGTGGGTAGGATACTATAGTATTAGTATTGTTTGATGTATTCGAAAAGAGTTCTGGCTCCTAACTGTTGTCAAATAATTGTAAAAAAATTTTATCGGCATCTTAACTATGCAAGTGTGATCTGCTGATGGATAGGCGTTAGTTCTAGGTACTTTGTGGGTAGGATACTATAGTATTTGTATTGTTTGATGTATTCGAAAAGAGTTCTGGCTCCTAACTGTTGTCAAATAATTGTAAATAAATTTTATCGGCATCTTAACTATGCAAGTGTGATCTGCTGATGGATAGGCGTTAGTTCTAGGTACTTTCGGGGTAGGATACTATAGTATTTGTATTGTTTGATGTATTCGAAAAGAGTTCTGGCTCCTAACTGTTGTCAAATAATTGTAAAAAAATTTTATCGGCATCTTAACTATGCAAGTGTGATCTGCTGATGGATAGGCGTTAGTTCTAGGTAATTTCTGGGTAGGATACTATAGTATTTGTATTGTTTGATGTATTCGAAAAGAGTTCTGGCTCCTAACTGTTGTCAAATAATTGTAAAAAAATTTTGTCGGCATCTTAACTATGCAAGTTTGATCTGCTGATGGATAGGCGTTAGTTCTAGGTACTTTCTGGGTAGGATACTATAGTATTAGTATTGTTTGATGTATTCGAAAAGAGTTCTGGCTCCTAACTGTTGTCAAATAATTGTAAAAAAATTTTATCGGCATCTTAACTATGCAAGTGTGATCTGCTGATGGATAGGCGTTAGTTCTAGGTACTTTGTGGGTAGGATACTATAGTATTTGTATTGTTTGATGTATTCGAAAAGAGTTCTGGCTCCTAACTGTTGTCAAATAATTGTAAAAAAATTTTGTCGGCATCTTAACTATGCAAGTTTGATCTGCTGATGGATAGGCGTTAGTTCTAGGTACTTTCTGGGTAGGATACTATAGTATTAGTATTGTTTGATGTATTCGAAAAGAGTTCTGGCTCCTAACTGTTGTCAAATAATTGTAAATAAATTTTATCGGCATCTTAACTATGCAAGTGTGATCTGCTGATGGATAGGCGTTAGTTCTAGGTACTTTCGGGGTAGGATACTATAGTATTTGTATTGTTTGATGTATTCGAAAAGAGTTCTGGCTCCTAACTGTTGCCAAATAATTGTAAAAAAATTTTATCGGCATCTTAACTATGCAAGTGTGATCTGCTGATGGATAGGCGTTAGTTCTAGGTAATTTCTGGGTAGGATACTATAGTATTTGTATTGTTTGATGTATTCGAAAAGAGTTCTGGCTCCTAACTGTTGTCAAATAATTGTAAAAAAATTTTGTCGGCATCTTAACTATGCAAGTTTGATCTGCTGATGGATAGGCGTTAGTTCTAGGTACTTTCTGGGTAGGATACTATAGTATTAGTATTGTTTGATGTATTCGAAAAGAGTTCTGGCTCCTAACTGTTGTCAAATAATTGTAAAAAAATTTTATCGGCATCTTAACTATGCAAGTGTGATCTGCTGATGGATAGGCGTTAGTTCTAGGTACTTTGTGGGTAGGATACTATAGTATTTGTATTGTTTGATGTATTCGAAAAGAGTTCTGGCTCCTAACTGTTGTCAAATAATTGTAAATAAATTTTATCGGCATCTTAACTATGCAAGTGTGATCTGCTGATGGATAGGCGTTAGTTCTAGGTACTTTCGGGGTAGGATACTATAGTATTTGTATTGTTTGATGTATTCGAAAAGAGTTCTGGCTCCTAACTGTTGTCAAATAATTGTAAAAAAATTTTATCGGCATCTTAACTATGCAAGTGTGATCTGCTGATGGATAGGCGTTAGTTCTAGGTAATTTCTGGGTAGGATACTATAGTATTTGTATTGTTTGATGTATTCGAAAAGAGTTCTGGCTCCTAACTGTTGTCAAATAATTGTAAAAAAATTTTGTCGGCATCTTAACTATGCAAGTTTGATCTGCTGATGGATAGGCGTTAGTTCTAGGTACTTTCTGGGTAGGATACTATAGTATTAGTATTGTTTGATGTATTCGAAAAGAGTTCTGGCTCCTAACTGTTGTCAAATAATTGTAAAAAAATTTTATCGGCATCTTAACTATGCAAGTGTGATCTGCTGATGGATAGGCGTTAGTTCTAGGTACTTTGTGGGTAGGATACTATAGTATTTGTATTGTTTGATGTATTCGAAAAGAGTTCTGGCTCCTAACTGTTGTCAAATAATTGTAAATAAATTTTATCGGCATCTTAACTATGCAAGTGTGATCTGCTGATGGATAGGCGTTAGTTCTAGGTACTTTCGGGGTAGGATACTATAGTATTTGTATTGTTTGATGTATTCGAAAAGAGTTCTGGCTCCTAACTGTTGTCAAATAATTGTAAAAAATTTTTATCGGCATCTTAACTATGCAAGTGTGATCTGCTGATGGATAGGCGTTAGTTCTAGGTACTTTCTGGGTAGGATACTATAGTATTTGTATTGTTTGATGTATTCGAAAAGAGTTCTGGCTCCTAACTGTTGTCAAATAATTGTAAAAAAATTTTGTCGGCATCTTAACTATGCAAGTTTGATCTGCTGATGGATAGGCGTTAGTTCTAGGTACTTTCTGGGTAGGATACTATAGTATTAGTATTGTTTGATGTATTCGAAAAGAGTTCTGGCTCCTAACTGTTGTCAAATAATTATAAAAAAATTTTATCGGCATCTTAACTATGCAAGTGTGATCTGCTGATGGATATGCGTTAGTTCTAGGTACTTTGTGGGTAGGATACTATAGTATTTGTATTGTTTGATGTATTCGAAAAGAGTTCTGGCTCCTAACTGTTGTCAAATAATTGTAAATAAATTTTATCGGCATCTTAACTATGCAAGTGTGATCTGCTGATGGATAGGCGTTAGTTCTAGGTACTTTCGGGGTATGATACTATAGTATTTGTATTGTTTGATGTATTCGAAAAGAGTTCTGGCTCCTAACTGTTGTCAAATAATTGTAAAAAAATTTTATCGGCATCTTAACTATGCAAGTGTGATCTGCTGATGGATAGGCGTTAGTTCTAGGTAGTTTGTGGGTAGGATACTATAGTATTTGTATTGTTTGATGTATTCGAAAAGAGTTCTGGCTCCTAACTGTTGTCAAATAATTGTAAATAAATTTTATCGGCATCTTAACTATGCAAGTGTGATCTGCTGATGGATAGGCGTTAGTTCTAGGTACTTTCGGGGTAGGATACTATAGTATTTGTATTGTTTGATGTATTCGAAAAGAGTTCTGGCTCCTAACTGTTGTCAAATAATTGTAAAAAATTTTTATCGGCATCTTAACTATGCAAGTGTGATCTGCTGATGGATAGGCGTTAGTTCTAGGTACTTTCTGGGTAGGATACTATAGTATTTGTATTGTTTGATGTATTCGAAAAGAGTTCTGGCTCCTAACTGTTGTCAAATAATTGTAAAAAAATTTTGTCGGCATCTTAACTATGCAAGTTTGATCTGCTGATGGATAGGCGTTAGTTCTAGGTACTTTCTGGGTAGGATACTATAGTATTAGTATTGTTTGATGTATTCGAAAAGAGTTCTGGCTCCTAACTGTTGTCAAATAATTGTAAAAAAATTTTATCGGCATCTTAACTATGCAAGTGTGATCTGCTGATGGATAGGCGTTAGTTCTAGGTACTTTGTGGGTAGGATACTATAGTATTTGTATTGTTTGATGTATTCGAAAAGAGTTCTGGCTCCTAACTGTTGTCAAATAATTGTAAAAAAATTTTGTCGGCATCTTAACTATGCAAGTTTGATCTGCTGATGGATAGGCGTTAGTTCTAGGTACTTTCTGGGTAGGATACTATAGTATTAGTATTGTTTGATGTATTCGAAAAGAGTTCTGGCTCCTAACTGTTGTCAAATAATTGTAAATAAATTTTATCGGCATCTTAACTATGCAAGTGTGATCTGCTGATGGATAGGCGTTAGTTCTAGGTACTTTCGGGGTAGGATACTATAGTATTTGTATTGTTTGATGTATTCGAAAAGAGTTCTGGCTCCTAACTGTTGCCAAATAATTGTAAAAAAATTTTATCGGCATCTTAACTATGCAAGTGTGATCTGCTGATGGATAGGCGTTAGTTCTAGGTAATTTCTGGGTAGGATACTATAGTATTTGTATTGTTTGATGTATTCGAAAAGAGTTCTGGCTCCTAACTGTTGTCAAATAATTGTAAAAAAATTTTGTCGGCATCTTAACTATGCAAGTTTGATCTGCTGATGGATAGGCGTTAGTTCTAGGTACTTTCTGGGTAGGATACTATAGTATTAGTATTGTTTGATGTATTCGAAAAGAGTTCTGGCTCCTAACTGTTGTCAAATAATTGTAAAAAAATTTTATCGGCATCTTAACTATGCAAGTGTGATCTGCTGATGGATAGGCGTTAGTTCTAGGTACTTTGTGGGTAGGATACTATAGTATTTGTATTGTTTGATGTATTCGAAAAGAGTTCTGGCTCCTAACTGTTGTCAAATAATTGTAAATAAATTTTATCGGCATCTTAACTATGCAAGTGTGATCTGCTGATGGATAGGCGTTAGTTCTAGGTACTTTCGGGGTAGGATACTATAGTATTTGTATTGTTTGATGTATTCGAAAAGAGTTCTGGCTCCTAACTGTTGTCAAATAATTGTAAAAAAATTTTATCGGCATCTTAACTATGCAAGTGTGATCTGCTGATGGATAGGCGTTAGTTCTAGGTAATTTCTGGGTAGGATACTATAGTATTTGTATTGTTTGATGTATTCGAAAAGAGTTCTGGCTCCTAACTGTTGTCAAATAATTGTAAAAAAATTTTGTCGGCATCTTAACTATGCAAGTTTGATCTGCTGATGGATAGGCGTTAGTTCTAGGTACTTTCTGGGTAGGATACTATAGTATTAGTATTGTTTGATGTATTCGAAAAGAGTTCTGGCTCCTAACTGTTGTCAAATAATTGTAAAAAAATTTTATCGGCATCTTAACTATGCAAGTGTGATCTGCTGATGGATAGGCGTTAGTTCTAGGTACTTTGTGGGTAGGATACTATAGTATTTGTATTGTTTGATGTATTCGAAAAGAGTTCTGGCTCCTAACTGTTGTCAAATAATTGTAAATAAATTTTATCGGCATCTTAACTATGCAAGTGTGATCTGCTGATGGATAGGCGTTAGTTCTAGGTACTTTCGGGGTAGGATACTATAGTATTTGTATTGTTTGATGTATTCGAAAAGAGTTCTGGCTCCTAACTGTTGTCAAATAATTGTAAAAAATTTTTATCGGCATCTTAACTATGCAAGTGTGATCTGCTGATGGATAGGCGTTAGTTCTAGGTACTTTCTGGGTAGGATACTATAGTATTTGTATTGTTTGATGTATTCGAAAAGAGTTCTGGCTCCTAACTGTTGTCAAATAATTGTAAAAAAATTTTGTCGGCATCTTAACTATGCAAGTTTGATCTGCTGATGGATAGGCGTTAGTTCTAGGTACTTTCTGGGTAGGATACTATAGTATTAGTATTGTTTGATGTATTCGAAAAGAGTTCTGGCTCCTAACTGTTGTCAAATAATTATAAAAAAATTTTATCGGCATCTTAACTATGCAAGTGTGATCTGCTGATGGATATGCGTTAGTTCTAGGTACTTTGTGGGTAGGATACTATAGTATTTGTATTGTTTGATGTATTCGAAAAGAGTTCTGGCTCCTAACTGTTGTCAAATAATTGTAAATAAATTTTATCGGCATCTTAACTATGCAAGTGTGATCTGCTGATGGATAGGCGTTAGTTCTAGGTACTTTCGGGGTATGATACTATAGTATTTGTATTGTTTGATGTATTCGAAAAGAGTTCTGGCTCCTAACTGTTGTCAAATAATTGTAAAAAAATTTTATCGGCATCTTAACTATGCAAGTGTGATCTGCTGATGGATAGGCGTTAGTTCTAGGTAGTTTGTGGGTAGGATACTATAGTATTTGTATTGTTTGATGTATTCGAAAAGAGTTCTGGCTCCTAACTGTTGTCAAATAATTGTAAATAAATTTTATCGGCATCTTAACTATGCAAGTGTGATCTGCTGATGGATAGGCGTTAGTTCTAGGTACTTTCGGGGTAGGATACTATAGTATTTGTATTGTTTGATGTATTCGAAAAGAGTTCTGGCTCCTAACTGTTGTCAAATAATTGTAAAAAATTTTTATCGGCATCTTAACTATGCAAGTGTGATCTGCTGATGGATAGGCGTTAGTTCTAGGTACTTTCTGGGTAGGATACTATAGTATTTGTATTGTTTGATGTATTCGAAAAGAGTTCTGGCTCCTAACTGTTGTCAAATAATTGTAAAAAAATTTTGTCGGCATCTTAACTATGCAAGTTTGATCTGCTGATGGATAGGCGTTAGTTCTAGGTACTTTCTGGGTAGGATACTATAGTATTAGTATTGTTTGATGTATTCGAAAAGAGTTCTGGCTCCTAACTGTTGTCAAATAATTATAAAAAAATTTTATCGGCATCTTAACTATGCAAGTGTGATCTGCTGATGGATATGCGTTAGTTCTAGGTACTTTGTGGGTAGGATACTATAGTATTTGTATTGTTTGATGTATTCGAAAAGAGTTCTGGCTCCTAACTGTTGTCAAATAATTGTAAATAAATTTTATCGGCATCTTAACTATGCAAGTGTGATCTGCTGATGGATAGGCGTTAGTTCTAGGTACTTTCGGGGTATGATACTATAGTATTTGTATTGTTTGATGTATTCGAAAAGAGTTCTGGCTCCTAACTGTTGTCAAATAATTGTAAAAAAATTTTATTGGCATCTTAACTATGCAAGTGTGATCTGCTGATGGATAGGCGTTAGTTCTAGGTAGTTTGTGGGTAGGATACTATAGTATTTGTATTGTTTGATGTATTCGAAAAGAGTTCTGGCTCCTAACTGTTGTCAAATAATTGTAAATAAATTTTATCGGCATCTTAACTATGCAAGTGTGATCTGCTGATGGATAGGCGTTAGTTCTAGGTACTTTCGGGGTAGGATACTATAGTATTTGTATTGTTTGATGTATTCGAAAAGAGTTCTGGCTCCTAACTGTTGTCAAATAATTGTAAAAAATTTTTATCGGCATCTTAACTATGCAAGTGTGATCTGCTGATGGATAGGCGTTAGTTCTAGGTACTTTCTGGGTAGGATACTATAGTATTTGTATTGTTTGATGTATTCGAAAAGAGTTCTGGCTCCTAACTGTTGTCAAATAATTGTAAAAAAATGTTGTCGGCATCTTAACTATGCAAGTTTGATCTGCTGATGGATAGGCGTTAGTTCTAGGTACTTTCTGGGTAGGATACTATAGTATTAGTATTGTTTGATGTATTCGAAAAGAGTTCTGGCTCCTAACTGTTGTCAAATAATTGTAAAAAAATTTTATCGGCATCTTAACTATGCAAGTGTGATCTGCTGATGGATAGGCGTTAGTTCTAGGTACTTTGTGGGTAGGATACTATAGTATTTGTATTGTTTGATGTATTCGAAAAGAGTTCTGGCTCCTAACTGTTGTCAAATAATTGTAAATAAATTTTATCGGCATCTTAACTATGCAAGTGTGATCTGCTGATGGATAGGCGTTAGTTCTAGGTACTTTCGGGGTAGGATACTATAGTATTTGTATTGTTTGATGTATTCGAAAAGAGTTCTGGCTCCTAACTGTTGTCAAATAATTGTAAAAAAATTTTATCGGCATCTTAACTATGCAAGTGTGATCTGCTGATGGATAGGCGTTAGTTCTAGGTAATTTCTGGGTAGGATACTATAGTATTTGTATTGTTTGATGTATTCGAAAAGAGTTCTGGCTCCTAACTGTTGTCAAATAATTGTAAAAAAATTTTGTCGGCATCTTAACTATGCAAGTTTGATCTGCTGATGGATAGGCGTTAGTTCTAGGTACTTTCTGGGTAGGATACTATAGTATTAGTATTGTTTGATGTATTCGAAAAGAGTTCTGGCTCCTAACTGTTGTCAAATAATTGTAAAAAAATTTTATCGGCATCTTAACTATGCAAGTGTGATCTGCTGATGGATAGGCGTTAGTTCTAGGTACTTTGTGGGTAGGATACTATAGTATTTGTATTGTTTGATGTATTCGAAAAGAGTTCTGGCTCCTAACTGTTGTCAAATAATTGTAAATAAATTTTATCGGCATCTTAACTATGCAAGTGTGATCTGCTGATGGATAGGCGTTAGTTCTAGGTACTTTCGGGGTAGGATACTATAGTATTTGTATTGTTTGATGTATTCGAAAAGAGTTCTGGCTCCTAACTGTTGTCAAATAATTGTAAAAAATTTTTATCGGCATCTTAACTATGCAAGTGTGATCTGCTGATGGATAGGCGTTAGTTCTAGGTACTTTCTGGGTAGGATACTATAGTATTTGTATTGTTTGATGTATTCGAAAAGAGTTCTGGCTCCTAACTGTTGTCAAATAATTGTAAAAAAATTTTGTCGGCATCTTAACTATGCAAGTTTGATCTGCTGATGGATAGGCGTTAGTTCTAGGTACTTTCTGGGTAGGATACTATAGTATTAGTATTGTTTGATGTATTCGAAAAGAGTTCTGGCTCCTAACTGTTGTCAAATAATTATAAAAAAATTTTATCGGCATCTTAACTATGCGAGTGTGATCTGCTGATGGATATGCGTTAGTTCTAGGTACTTTGTGGGTAGGATACTATAGTATTTGTATTGTTTGATGTATTCGAAAAGAGTTCTGGCTCCTAACTGTTGTCAAATAATTGTAAATAAATTTTATCGGCATCTTAACTATGCAAGTGTGATCTGCTGATGGATAGGCGTTAGTTCTAGGTACTTTCGGGGTATGATACTATAGTATTTGTATTGTTTGATGTATTCGAAAAGAGTTCTGGCTCCTAACTGTTGTCAAATAATTGTAAAAAAATTTTATCGGCATCTTAACTATGCAAGTGTGATCTGCTGATGGATAGGCGTTAGTTCTAGGTAGTTTGTGGGTAGGATACTATAGTATTTGTATTGTTTGATGTATTCGAAAAGAGTTCTGGCTCCTAACTGTTGTCAAATAATTGTAAATAAATTTTATCGGGATCTTAACTATGCAAGTGTGATCTGCTGATGGATAGGCGTTAGTTCTAGGTACTTTCGGGGTAGGATACTATAGTATTTGTATTGTTTGATGTATTCGAAAAGAGTTCTGGCTCCTAACTGTTGTCAAATAATTGTAAAAAATTTTTATCGGCATCTTAACTATGCAAGTGTGATCTGCTGATGGATAGGCGTTAGTTCTAGGTACTTTCTGGGTAGGATACTATAGTATTTGTATTGTTTGATGTATTCGAAAAGAGTTCTGGCTCCTAACTGTTGTCAAATAATTGTAAAAAAATTTTGTCGGCATCTTAACTATGCAAGTTTGATCTGCTGATGGATAGGCGTTAGTTCTAGGTACTTTCTGGGTAGGATACTATAGTATTAGTATTGTTTGATGTATTCGAAAAGAGTTCTGGCTCCTAACTGTTGTCAAATAATTGTAAAAAAATTTTATCGGCATCTTAACTATGCAAGTGTGATCTGCTGATGGATAGGCGTTAGTTCTAGGTACTTTGTGGGTAGGATACTATAGTATTTGTATTGTTTGATGTATTCGAAAAGAGTTCTGGCTCCTAACTGTTGTCAAATAATTGTAAATAAATTTTATCGGCATCTTAACTATGCAAGTGTGATCTGCTGATGGATAGGCGTTAGTTCTAGGTACTTTCGGGGTAGGATACTATAGTATTTGTATTGTTTGATGTATTCGAAAAGAGTTCTGGCTCCTAACTGTTGTCAAATAATTGTAAAAAAATTTTATCGGCATCTTAACTATGCAAGTGTGATCTGCTGATGGATAGGCGTTAGTTCTAGGTACTTTCTGGGTAGGATACTATAGTATTTGTATTGTTTGATGTATTCGAAAAGAGTTCTGGCTCCTAACTGTTGTCAAATAATTGTAAAAAAATTTTGTCGGCATCTTAACTATGCAAGTTTGATCTGCTGATGGATAGGCGTTAGTTCTAGGTACTTTCTGGGTAGGATACTATAGTATTAGTATTGTTTGATGTATTCGAAAAGAGTTCTGGCTCCTAACTGTTGTCAAATAATTGTAAAAAAATTTTATCGGCATCTTAACTATGCAAGTGTGATCTGCTGATGGATAGGCGTTAGTTCTAGGTAGTTTGTGGGTAGGATACTATAGTATTTGTATTGTTTGATGTATTCGAAAAGAGTTCTGGCTCCTAACTGTTGTCAAATAATTGTAAATAAATTTTATCGGCATCTTAACTATGCAAGTGTGATCTGCTGATGGATAGGCGTTAGTTCTAGGTACTTTCTGGGTAGGATACTATAGTATTTGTATTGTTTGATGTATTCGAAAAGAGTTCTGCCTCCTACTGTTGTCAAATAATTGTAAAAAAATTTTATCGGCATCTTAAGGCCATGGTCACACGCCAGAAAATTTCGACGCCGCCTCCCATCATGGCAGTACGGCAGAACCTCGCAGCTTTGGCTACGAGTCACCGCCTGCTCCCGCCAGAGAACGCCGCGCACGTATTCTATAGGGGCTCCATGCCTGGCGTTACGCCGAAGACTCGAGACCCTATAGGCGACGATTGCTGTGCGTGTGTGTGTTCGCTACGCCGGCCACGTGCAGAGAGAGAGAGGTGACCTTTTTGCACGCGTTCGGTCGTAACGAAAATACTTTGAATGATGTATGGGTGTGTATACATCGATGGATACACACCTAGTCTTAGGCGACCGTGTTTCGCTTCTACGCATGAGGCGTGAATCTTCTAGCGTTCCGATTCCGGCAATAACGGTTGCCCGATCATAGCTATCGCAAAAATGCGATACAATTAATAAATAATTAATTGTTTATGTCAAACAATATATATGAAAATACATCTGGCAATTCCGTCCAGATTCAAGAGATTATAAAAATGTTCAGCAATCGGCGCTGCTAGAGGCCCGCTTTATGGAAAAACGGGGATACAATAAATTGTTTAAACAATACAATTCCACCGTATTCCTCATCAACATCGAAAATTCGATTTCGGTCGAATTTTCTAGAAAGCGTTATCGCTAATCGTAAGATCCGCTCACTCTTCAAGAACGTGGTGAAAATGTACAATTACTGTTTATTGTTTAAACAATAAACAATTTGGCATTCTTTTCCCCGACATTTTTACCATCGGGAGGTTCTACGAGGGATCGAATTCCCTAAGACTGCTAGAGACTCGCTCTACATAAGAGCGGTGAAATGTTGTCATTTCAAATTGTTTAAATAAATAATTTCGACCAGTACTTATGCTCTCAAAGTGATTGATTGTCGATGAATTCGACTTCGGCCAAATTCTCGCGCGACAGGGATCGCTGGAGACTCACTCGTTAAGAGAGTGGTGAAACAGTACAACTAATGTTATTTGTTTAAACAAATATATTCGGCATTTTTTTCTCCCTCGGTTTTTATCCTCGGAAAGTGCTACGAGGGCCGAATTCTCTAGCAATGGAGATTGCTAGAGACTCGCTCTACATATGAGCGGTCGAATTTCGCAACATGAAATTGTTTAAACGAAAAACGTCGAGCAGTACTTGTGCTCTCGATGCCGTTGATTGTCGATGAATTCGACTTCGGCCAAATTCTCGCGCGACAGGGATCGCTGGAGACTCACTCGTTAAGAGAGTGGTGAAAGAGTACAATTAATATTATTTGTTTAAGCAAATATATTCGGCATTTTTTTCTCCGTCGGTTTTTATCCTCGGAAAGTGCTACGAGGGCCGAATTCTCTAGCAATAGACCTTAACCTTACCTAACCTAACCTTAAATTCCTCCGGAGAATCGGTGGTCCCGGCCCATGAATACACGTAAACACATGCATTTCGCCGAACTTTGGTAACCCACACACTATCCCAACACTACACACCATCATTAAAAATTTATTTATAACTTTTTAAAATTACACTCCGACAGCGCGATATTGGCTGTCACATCTTGAGCGCGAAACCGGGTTCACACAAACAAGTCGCCAAATTTCCATCGTCAACGAATGCGTGGTTACGTCGAGGATACACTACAGAAGGTCTGTGTGATCCCTGCTTTATCGAGCTCAAGCAGCAGCCGTCGGTATTTGATATCGACGCGACAGAACGATAGCTCTGAGCCCTCGCCGGAATTCGCGAGAACTGAACTAGACAATCGTCACGCGAATTTTGGGTAAAATTCTTGACGATTACCTATAATGTGTAGCTACCCAATGATTTCCGTAATTACTTGCTGGAATGAAACGGTTGAGGTGTCAAAATGTTCGTTTTCACTTCGGGAACAACCGCTATCTCTTCGTTAGTCGATCGCGTGTGCCATTTTTTTTTTTCTTTACTTTAGCTAGGGGCCTCGCGTGGTAAGAGAAACTGTTTTATTTTTTTCAAAATCGGGAAAATCGCGGAGATAGCCGTTGTTCGTCTATTAATTTGTCATCGACTGTGCAAATTTCGTGATATTCTGTAGAGCCGTTTTCGAGAACACTGGGTACCTGTAATCGTGTTCTGTTGTACCGGCCGAATCGAGTGACACATGGCCTTAAGTATCATTACAATTTTTTTTCACAATATTTTGTAACAAAACTGGCTTAAGCGAGTGACCTTTATCTGATAGTGTCCTGCAGCCGTCAAGAGTTCCCCTTCAATTTCTTACCAGGAATGAAAATTTTAAATAATTCGAGTTCTAGATATGATTTGCCTTCGAAGTACGATACATTTTTGATAAAATGGTTCATGTTTGAAAAAAAGAAAATTGGCTTCGGTAAAAAAAATCACTGAAAATATTTTGGTTCGGAAAAAAATGTTCAACATATCAAAAATAAAAAAACATAAAGATGAATCACTTCATCCAACTTCAGCGCGGTCATTTTGTTACAAAATCTGGTGGAAAAAATTGTAAAGATACTTCAAGATATGCAGAATGAAAGCCACTATACGGAATTTTCATTCTATCGACTGGATATCCATGAAAAATTGTCGAAGTTCACTTTTTTTCCGGTCTCTTGACTATTAGTCTTCCCTTGAACAAAATATTGATGAGGAAATTAAATATTCGTACTCAAATTTTAGCAAATAAAATCAAGTGTATTTCAAACGTCGTATCAATCTTGCATGAAATTTTATATTTTCTGGTCTCTCCATGTCAAGGGGAGGAATGTTGCAAATTACATATTACTACGGTAGATTTCAATATTTACTCGTAAATAAGAAGAAAATATTTATTTTTAAAATTATTCCTGGCAAACTTCAAGATCAGCAAGTAATTGAAAGACAATGTTGAGTGGATTATGTGAGGCAGCGTGTTGCAAAAACCAACGATTGAAGATCCAAGAGAATAATTATAAAAAGTGGAAAAATATCTTGAGAGAGCTCACCGCATCAGATACGACCGCAAATATGAAGGTTCAATCCATGTTACGTCGGTTTGGATTCTCTGATGTCACTGTTGAGAAATGATGCCTGGACCAGCCTGACATGAGTTCCAGAGAGCTCGGTGCTGTCTAATATACCAACATAGTCAAATACCTCTGACGTTATTCTCACCTTTTTGCTCTCTTACCGGTCTACATCTCTCGGTCTTCTTTTCTATCTCCCTTGCCTTCTCTGATGCTGTACAGTGGCTAAAGTTCTCATCTCGCGGGATAAGTGGGTGCGGCGAGGAGAGTTTTGCTCCCTGTCCCCAGCTGCCGAGAGATAACATCCAATTTGCGCGGAAACCACCGGATTCCCTTCAGTGCAACCGACCCACTTGCGATTTCGACCCTTCAACCATTTCCTCGTTCGTTGTGTTGGAGCTCCCGGAATTCGTTATCGTTTCAGTATTAAATAAATGATGTTGAAATGTTTACATATTCCGTTTGTCGTCAATCAAAATTGAGTTTGTCTAATCTCCGTTCAATTAAGCCTAATTAGTAAAAGTTATAATTTACCCAAATGACAAAATAGCATTTCATCAATTCTAATTTTTAATTCGGAATGCGTAGAGAAATTCATTGAAATTCTTCATGTTAGTCTTGGTTAAAAAAAAAACAGTATTATTAACCTTGAAGATTTTCCGTGCAAAATCGTGTCAATATTATACGTTGGTTCGGTATTCAGTAAAAATGCGATTGAGCACCCTTTTTTTTATGTGGATTAATCCAGCATCGTGTGGATTTATTCGAATTGAGACTTGAATTTGTATAACTTTTTTCATAATTTTTGTAGAGTTTTGTTTTTACTGCGGAAATATATGTGCCCATGTTAAGTGCGTGCTTAAAGGCTTGAAACGAGGATTGTTGAAAACGTCGGATGGAGTGGATTCCAATAGCACTAATATTCTTGGTTTATTGACTTGTATTTATTCATTTGGTCGCAGGTTTTTTTTTTAAATTGGGGTTCCATTGTTAAACACGGAACCTTTATAACTTCATCATGTCAGTCTGTCTGTCTAAATTATGTAGTTTCTGCAGTTTTGAGCGTTTATACATGAAACTTTGTAATTAGATGGTTCAGATGGGGATCTCAATTGATATGTAGCTAAATCTTTCAAAAAAACATTTTTTTAGGGTATCTCCCTTGTATGTGAAATAAGAGCGATTTTTTTTCTCGCGCACCACACCCAGCAGGGGTTCATTGAACAGGTTTTTCAAATTGAAATTGAGGGGCCATTGATCATTTTTCATTTTTAACACACCTTGCCAAAAATCAAGCTTTATAGTGAAGTGCAATATGTCCTCCCTACTTTAATTTTTCGATCGTGGATATAAAAAATCTGAAAAAAATTCTATCTACTAGCATTTGATTAGAACTTTGAATTAAAATTATTTCGCTGACCTTGCATGAACAAAATTCAGGGGATACGGACAACCAAGTTAACGCTAAGTTGACTTCATAGAAACTCCGCAAGTGGTCTGCGCACATAAATTTGTCACATATTATTTGAAGGTTGTTTAATAAAATATCAAGCATCAAACAAAGGGTTCCCCCACATGTACCATTGGAATATTATGATCGCGGATTGTTAAATGAAAGCGAAATAAATTTGTAATAAATAATTGTGGTACAAAATATATAATAATAATTACATATTAGTTAAACATTAACGCTTTGAATGATATTTGTGCAATATAATCCAACTTAAATGTAATCTAATTGCAATGTTTATAACATAATGATGGAACCCTACTCCATAGGTGTTCCTATACGCACTCGGCCGGTTTTTGTTTATTACTGACACTCTTATAGCAGTTCCTACAATTTTGGTTGTAAGCAATTGCTCTTTTCCCTTCCTAATGTGTCCGTCATCGTAACAGGTTCCTTCGGTCGTTGCATTCAGTCTTAAGAATTTCTATCATGCAATGCCTAGGAAAAGTAATAATTTCACTGTTTGTTAATTGTTCTATAATGTTTGTAGCTAAACTCAATTATTTGTAGTTACGAATACTGTAAGTCACCATTATAAACGAAAGTATAACAAACAAATCATAATAAAAATGAAGGCAGTGTTAACTTTAATATAATATGTCTGTTCCCCAATAGTGCGAGGTTAAGAAATATAATAAAGCGAAATACTCCAGGCACTTCCGATGGGAGCGATGGAATGTTGACCGTGTCGAAAAGTAAACGAAATCTGTTTGCCCCAACACTCCGTACTTTCCAGCTATAGATGAAAAAGTTGTCGGTGCTTGTTCTCATCTCTGCTTTGCATTCACTGTACTCGCTGTACCGGACTTCCCACGAGGACCGGAAGATAGATGGTCGGTCTCTTTCAAGCCGCTTTAAAAACAAGCCGCGATTTGTATTACCTTGTCGTCGTCGTCCTGGCAAAATATATGACCCTCTTACGTTTCGCCGCAAAGCGTTTTCAATTTTTCTTTCGATCGATATACAAAATGTATTCGTGATGCGTGCACCTCGAGACACGGAGACACGAAATAAGGCTGATTCATGGTCCACGAATAATTAAACCTGAGCGCTAGAAAAGATCGGATATCTGCGTGAAATGGATCGATTCGAGCGAGTGATTTGGTCAACGAATTTTGTCTTCCGTCCATTCTCCGTATAAATCTTACTCTCGTGCATTCCGTTACTACTATCTGATCCCCATATCTGCGCCTGTCGTTCATACCGTGATTGACATTATTTTCCGGTCCGTAGAAAATGTCGCTTCGGTGTCTTTGGTTTTACAAGGGGGGCAGATAAATCTACTATTGTGTAAGAATGGATCGGTGGATAAGATTATCTCACCGTTCGACTTCGTAATACAATATATATTTTTAATTATACTTTAAGATGTCACAGAGACATCTTACGTATTTATAAAAATTACGTGCATTTTTTTTTTGGTATCTTCTGGCATACCTGTGCAGAAATATTGTAATGGATACATAACAGTCCAATTCGAGTTGGGATCCTGGTTTCTCAATCGGGAACCAGTCAGACATCGGATCGTATCCGGGAGCGAAATGTAACGCTTGCAAATCGGATTGCAGCCAAGATCCTAATCCGGAACTATTAAGGCCTTAGGCCACTCTAGGATTTTCCAAAAAACGTTTTTTTTTTGTTAAAAATGTACCTTAGTACCTATAAAATTATATTCCAAAAGATTATGGGTGTGAAAAATCTCTAACTACTCGATTTTCGAATTCTAGCGCAACCCCTCTTGATTTATGTCGTGACTTTCTACTAACAACGCGTTTATCTCAAAACTACATTTTTCAGGTCGGCCGGACTCATAACTTCAACAAATTTCAACCGATTCATTTGAAATTTGAACTGTATATTTAGAATTATATTTTCTGAGGCACTACGTAGGATTTTTTTATTATACTGCATAGTTCCTTTTTTATAAACAATTTTCTGACCGTTTTCTCATGGCATTTTATACTTTTGTGCTACGTAGTGGGCGCAATCTGGATTCCGATGAGGATACCCCTTCTAGGGAATCCGTATGATATCCCGATCTGGATCTGATCGGAACTGAGATATCCATAAGAAATGTCTGCATGGGTAATTCAATACAAAGGATTGAAAAGAGATAAGCAAAATCTTTTGATTGCGCGAATCAACTCTTTCGGAAAGCACTTTTTTTTTTTAAATACTGCAGGAAAAAAACTTCATAAGCCTGAAAATATTGGGTCTATGTACAACTACGTAGCAAAATTCGAGTAAATTTCAAACGCAATATATTTACCAAAAAAAGCGATTTTAAACAACTAAATATGTTCCATCATGGTCAATGACTTTCTGCCATCTCTCCACGAGCTTCATTATCCCTCTTTTATAAAAGTCCTGAGATCTTTGAGCAAAGAAGTCATCCAAGTGGTTTTCGAGGACGTCCAGGGAACTGAAGGTTTTATTATTCAAACTGTGCTGTAGCGCCCGGAACAAGTGATAGTCTGAAGGTGCAAGGTCCGGAGTATACAGTGGGTGCACGAAAACATCCCACCCAAGTCGTAATAACTTTTCCCGGGTCATCAGAGAAACGTGTGGTATAGCGTTGTCCTAGTGGAACTCTACGCCCTTTCGGTTCGCCAAATCAGGCCGCTTCCTATCGATTGCTCGCTTTTATTTAGCCAGTTGTTGGGTGGCGGCAGCTCATAATGGACGATGCCCTTCCAATCCCACCAGATACAGAGCATGACCTTCTTCAGTTGTAATCCAGTCTCGCGACCGTCTGACCAGCCTTCTCGAGCTTCGACCAAGATTTTTTTTTGACTGACATTGTTGTAGACAATTGACTTTTCATCACCAGTAATGATTCCCTTAAAAAATGGTTCGTTTTGATAGCGTTTGGTCAGCAGATCACAAGCTGAAATTCAGTGCATTAAATTCTTTTCGATCATTTCGTGCGGCACCCACACATGAAGCTTGCTTACCATCCCAAGCGTTCGTAAATGTCTTGAAACAATTGATTGGTCAATGTTGAGGTCCAATGTCCGATGTCTATTGTTGTCAAATGCCGGTCGGCGTCGATTAAAGCCTTGATTGTATCGACATCAGTAGTGACTGGCCGAACAGAGCGAGGAGCATCTTGGAGATCAACATCTCCACAACGAAATTTCGCAACCCACTTCCGACACACACTTTCGCATATGGCATTCTCTCCGTACATGGCGCATATTTTTTTGTGAGTTTGCGACGCGTTTTCGCCTTTTCGTAAATACAAAAGCGACATAGAAAATACACGCTTTTTTCTTCCATGTTCAAAATATAATTAAACTTCGTATAAGTCACGGATCTTGAGTTGAGTAGCTTTGAAAACGTAGGACGAAGAAAAGTTTGAGGTGAGAAAAGGGAAAAAATATGAATAATTGTATTGACGAATGATCCACTCCAGGAAAAATTAATAATAACGAGGACTTTATTTGTTTGCTATAATGGAAACATGATTTAGGGAGCGTAATTCAACTTAAGGTAGTAGTCTCGCCACAGTCACATTGAAAAGTTTATTCTCCGCTCAATCGATGAAAGCTTCGAAATAACGTGAAATATCCTTATAATGTAGGTTGTATATCTTATTAGGATGTAAAAACTTATAAAGTAATGGTGAAAACGCCTAATATAATGTTTACCTAACCCTTACTTTTGTATCAGACTATCCAATTCGGCTATTAATACGTAGGTACTCTGCTTATATGGATATGCACACACTACTGTAATTTAGTTCTAGTCTGCTCCAGTCGCTTCATGGCGCTAGCGTCGCTAGACATCGCTTAATTTAAATCGCTATATCTATGAAAACTAGACGGTCAAAATTCATGATTTTTTTTTACCCATTTGGCCATATGTTCCTTTGTAATTCAGAATTAAAAAAAAAATCTGTAGAAAAGTTTCGAAGTTATTGCGTGAAGTGTGAAATTTTCCACTGGTCCCCATAAGAACACGTGTAAAACCATGAAATCTTTAATTGCCAATATCTCAAAAACGGAACGGTGAATTCTTTCAAAAGTTTTCAGGTAATCATTTAATAGTGCCCTGAATGAATCTTCGAAATAAAAATAAAAAAAATCAATAGAAAAACGCCTTGGCGAGGCTACTACCTTAACGCACAAGATAAAAGCCTCGGTTTGGCGCGAAGACGGTATCTTTTCACTGTAACGTTCAAGTTATAAATACGTAGGGCCGGGAAATAATGATCGGAAAGGGTGATCAGTCGCGCCAGTAGTAATGGTCAGCGTTCAGTCACACCCGGGCATCGACGTCATCATTCAGACGCCTTGTTCTCAAAAATCTCTTTTTCCCCTCTCCCTACCTCTCTCCCCCACCCCTTCTCTCTCTCTCTCTCTCTCTCTCTCTTCATCTCTCTTTCTCCCTCTCGAGCTGTTAAAAAAATGCAAAAGCAAGTATAATATAGTTTACAAGACGACAGCGTGTAATGTCAGTGCTATAAAAATATGTTCATCGACATTTACATCACATTTATAACACAAAGTACACAAACATCTATATTTTTTATGGTATCCAAAGCCTGTAAAAAAATATAATAATTTCTCGACTGAATTCTGACACGTCGGTAGAGTGAGAACAAACAAAAATTCGTCAAGAATGAAAGAGGGTTGAGTCTTTCATCGAAAAATATAGAATTATTCATACGCATCCTCTTGACACGCTTTAGTCCCCTCACTGCCCGCCTGTTGATTACGTACTGGGTGCTCGTACGCAAAGCACACTTCGTGAAAAGGTTGTGAAAATTCTGTGAGGCGGGGGCGTCTAGTTAACTTTGAATTCAAATCGGCAACTCGGGCTCTCCCATCTCTCGATGAAAGACGTGTATACGCATATACGAATTTTAAATTTAATACGGAGTGAACTTTGGAGAATAGTATTATAAACTCTCGGTTCTCGTGTGCGCGTAACAGCGGTATAGATTGTTAGAGGAGATCCTATAACGAGTCGACCAACATAATCTCGAGCTTCGTGAATTCTGTAGAACCGTTGAACCCGAGGCACGTATACCCCAGGGGATGTGTGTGTGCAGCACACCGGCTGTACGGAGATAGAATACGATATTTCGCCAGCACTTGAACGGCTCACCCCAACCGTGGAATTCCTCTCTTGCATGCAATAGTCATTGCCAAACACCGGATGAGTTTTTCTAGTCCTCTAATTTATTTTTTGCTTCAAGACGAAAAGTCTCTTTCTCTTCCACCATCTCTTTCTGTCTCTCGCTATCTCACCAAATGGTCTCACGAGTATTCAGTTTATTATTGAATGCAATGACCCAATATTTATCGAAAGTAATGGTAGAACAAAAATCTGAGTCGTTTAATCGACTTAAGATAAAATCCCTTGACTATGCTCATTAAAGTAAACTCATGCCAGAAATTGTCGCTGATTGTTATTCCGTATTTTCTTTCGCAACGCTCGATGAGTATTTTTCTGTCAAAATGTATTTTTTTTTTTTTTCATGAGAGATTGAATTAAATTTGCCGTTGTCCGTGTATTTTTAATTCTCACGTTTGGACTTTGCCGCGAACATTGACCGTTTCATAAATTATAAGTAGCATTCGATTTTACAAAAGATAATATCGTGAACTGGGCGAATGAGGGCCATGGTTGTGGCACACGTTATCACGGTGGTTTATAACGGATAAAAACGAGTGACAGATACACCTTATTACGTGCTCACGTACCACGTTGCGCTGTGTCGCTTCTCTTACGATTCGATGTGATAAAAATAATATGGGCATTGGAAGGAAACACTGTTTTTTTTGTTTTCGGTCTTTTTTATACGACCTAGTAACACGAACTCTCTGTAGTTTTTTCTTTCCGATAGTCGAGTTTCTAGTAGAATTTAGCAGTAAAAGTACTTATTTTCATATTTCTGAAATGTTCAAACAAATGTTGAAGAATTTTTGTTATCTTCCCAACAGGCTTTGTGATATAGTCGGAGCTATAAAAAGATCTGATGAGAACTGAATAAAAAAGGGCGAACCAGAATTCAAAATAAAATGATCAAGCAGGGTTCTGAATAATATTCTGTTTTTCAATTTTGTTTAATTTATTTATGGAAATTCCGGATTGCTCTTGCATTATAGATGGCTCATCTTACTGGAAGCCCCAGATACAACGAAGTATAGTACGATAGTCTCATAAAGCGAGCAAAAACGGCAACCCGTTGAGAACCGCATGGGAAACCGAAGTATCCCCAAAAAGCCGGAGAACCGGATGGCAGGGAGTCGTGGGAGCCTCGAGTTCCAGACTCCTAAATTGTTTTCTCGTCTGAAAATTATTCATGGCGTTCTCGTCTCTGTATCGTTTGTTCCTTTTTCTCTCCCTCTCTCTCTCTCTCCCACTCTTTCTCTTTCTCTCTCTCTCTCTCTCTCTCTCTCTCTCTCTCTCTCTCTCTCTCTCTCTCTCCTTCTCTCTCCCCTCTCTCTCTCTTTCTCTCGCTCTCTATCTATCTTTCGGTCTCCTACGTTTCGTTAGCTTGCGGTATCGTGTACTATTCCGCAATATATACGTATACATAATACATGTACACTGCAATACACGAGGAATGTAACAGAAATCTTTGTTCCCGTGTTTTTTGTAGCTTATTATATGCAACGCTGAAAATCTGCCACTCATTGAGCGCCGGAGCCAATTTCGCTCCAACTTCTTTCCTATCCTGAATGGCTCTCACCTCCTCGCTCTCTCATCAAAAGTTTTTTTTTGTTGTCTCCAACTTACTTGATAAGGCCCTTTTTTCTAACGTAAGGGAAAATAGTAATAGAAATATAAGTAATTTATTTATGAGAAACCTGTAACTCTGTATGCGTTTTTAAGGAGGCATATCCCAGTAGACGACGGAAAAAAGTACGTTTATGAAAGTCCATACTTTTTGAAAAGACAAAAAAACGATTTTCAAACAATTTTAGACTGGAATGGTTCCTTAAACAGAAGTCGTTACTTTGGACTTTGACACGAGATGAATAAGAAGGTAATATCAAGAAATAGGTATGCACGAGAAGAAGCTAATTATGATTAAGAAGAAGAGTGTCATATTTTCGAATCCTCCTTATTTTTGAATCCTCCAATTAGAGTTGATCTCATGTGGTAGAGTGACCGTTAGTGATTCTTTTTTCTATTCTTGCTTTCGTAAAAATCTTAATAGAAAAAAATCGCAATGACACCGGCAGATATGACGTTCTCGTGGGAGAACACTGTCAATCCGCCAAGCGCAATATCTAACAACAGTACTAACTGCGCTTTGATATCAAATGTTCAATAAACATAAAAACATATTGATACATTCGATCATACGAAATCTATACATCAATAGGACAATCCGCCACTATATAGGATCATCTTGCAGTACCTCAGATCTCGCTCGACGTTTATCGCATTTTCGGTCTCATTACGGCTGTACTGATTTTCCTCTACGAGACGACAACTCGGTTTGCGAACGATCAACGTCTGTCTAGTCAACTTTAAATGTTGACGCATCATGGAGATCTCATCATACATTCAGGTTGAAATTTCCGTCTTCTCCTGTAGGTAACACCTTTGATCTCCGATTCTGCCAAACGTTTGACAAATGACTATGTTTATCGAAGTACATCGCGCGAACCAATTCGTGCTCCTTCCAATCTACTAATCGTCGACAACTTTGACGACAGCGAGGTATTGCGACGACATCAAACGATCCTTATCAAGCGTTTTATCATTACAGCCGAAAAGAGGCTATCTCCCCAATGAGCCGATTGGACATATGTCCACACATCGAACGAGGCCACAATGATTCGTCGAGAGTATTTTTTCTGTACAATTTTTTTTTTGTAAGTTCTTGAATCATCAATAAAAAGACTCAAAATATTTATTGTTTATTTTTGACGGAGCCCGAAATGTAGGCCTGTAGACTAGAATACTGCCTTAATTGTATCTGAATGGCGCATTTCTGAAATGCTCGTCCGTTCCGAAAACCCAAGATACAAAGATATAATTTTAATTGTACTCGTACCTTTGAATTCTTCGAGCCTCAATTTGCCACGTACGCTCAATCATTTACTATCTCCCGCTCCTATCCTTCCTCACCTGTCACATCAATCTCGACAATATTCTTTTGCGTTACCCCAACACCTTGCTGAGAGTAGCTGAACGATCGGATCCTCAACTTCTCACTTATGTCGATCGCTCTCGCCGGAAAGATGGTCCACAACGAGGCATAAGGGTCGCGAGGGAAGAAAGAGAGGATGGAATCGTCCGTTGCCCTCACCTTCGTCAATCAAGCTCGAGCCACACGGTTTTTCCATAATCAGAAGAGCGAAAGGATAAGCTCTGTGGAAAGAAAGGACGAGAGCGAGAGGAACTAAAAGAGAATGGGGTCGAGGGGATAGGGAGGGAACGGGAAAGAGGATCACAGAACACACAACCAATCCTCTCCTTTCCACGTGCTTTCTTCAACAAGCCAGAAGCACTTTCTGACTTTTTTTTTCTCAATCTCCTTACTTTTTCAACTCTCCTGTCATCTTCTTCTCTAATAACCTGACGTGGAGCATATACTTCTCCGTTGGTTTCCCCTTTTCAGCTTACAAATGAGAATGCGAGAAGAACATTTCAAGCCCTCTGCCGACCCTGGCTGGCATCGCACGTAGGCCAAAATGGGAAGGAATAAGAGTCATCGTTTAATAGAGTTTTCCGGGATAAGTTCAAGCTGCTATAGAAATGTATGGCAGCTTTTATAACTTTCGCACTGAGGAGTTTCCATTCGTTCGAGCATTCCCGACTATGTGCGGCTTCAACCGCACCCATCGCCGTTCTACGAATTACATTTTTCATGAACATGTGCACACACCCAAATGCGCGCTTGCATATTAACCAAAATTAATTTCGCCTCGAGGCGGGAAGTCTATTGAAAAAAAATCTGGAGGATACTGAACCGGGTAAAACGCGGCACGGCAATCCTGCACATCCATGCCTTCATCGGATAACGCGCAGAGCAGTTTTTTCCCCCAATTTTCTGCTTTTCGACAGTCTATATCTGAATAGTTCCACAATCAGGAGGGAAGAAAATCCTGCTGAAATGAAACGACCCATTTTATCTTAGCCTTCCTCATATAATAATCGTAAATGAATAGCGATCGAGGCTACCTTTTCATGCATCCGCCTACTATACAGAAGTCGCGTTTGGGTTGAATTCACTTATGTGTGTATGGATATACAGAGACAAGAAATCCCACGGCATATAGGAAAGGTGGGAATACAGGTAACGTGATAACACGGTAACACCATTACCCACCTCTCACACCTTGCAAGCTTTCGCCACGAGTTTTAATTAATTTATTGGCCCTAACTCAAGTATAATCCGTAACCGACTCTTGACTCGGTGGTTCTGCCCTCTTGCAGACCTAATTTCAGCCAATTTATCTCCTCTCTCTCTCTCTCTCTCTCTCTCTTCGTCTCTGTATCTCGTCGCACACGTCGAGCTCGTGCAGTTCCCCTCACCGATCGACTTTCTCCGTTCTATCAACTCCACTCAGACTTCGATGACTCCGTATCCGCCCGTCAACTGTATGAAAATATCTCCTTGATCGACCGAGAGATTTCCATTCGGCCGTTGCCGCTCTAGAGGAGAATTTCGCAGTTAAAATCAAAGGGAAGAAGTCACGTCTGCAACAAATTGCAAAACACGGCTCATCCCAAAATTTGGTATGACACGTTTATTTTTATCGTATTCAAATTTTATTCACATAGGAAATCATGCATATACGTAGTCACGAATCATAAAGCACCGAGAGAGACCTCTCCTTCATAAGTGCTCCGTGTTCCACCCACTAAAGTAAATTCAACACGTTGAAAAGTAGGAAAATGTTACATTGGAGTGGATTCGACTGCTTTTCAGGTGAACGCCTCGTTCGAAGAGCAGAAACTCGACTGTGCATTTTCTAACTTGCGGTTATTCCCGTCCACTCTGTAAAGCGGCAATTTGCCTTCGATAATTTCACTACCGTTCAACCATTGGCTTCTTTCAAGCCGTACAAATATTTACATAAAAGTTTCTCCGAACGAAACGTATTCTGGGTTTGCAGCTATTGTTTCCTACGTTAGCTCATTATCCAGTTTACCTCACAAGCTTATCGGGCTTCTAATAGCTACTGCGAACTGTGTAAAACTGCGATGGGCAAATTGCCACTGGTTCGCAATTGAATAATCAATTTTATCTTCAACTACAACATGCTCGATTGATATGGAAGTCAGATGTGAAGTTCGATCAGCCGGTGTATCCTTTCACTTCCGAATTCCCGATCGTTCGCGAAACACACGGGCTTGTCGAGTTTCCGGCAAAGCGCGTTTCCTATTTCCGCACCTGTCAAAATTAGTATAGGCGATGGTTCGTTCTGAATTGCAGCAGGATATTTGGGCCATGTCTCCAACCGAACGTGACCTAAATTTAACGAGCTCATACCGACCTACCCGTTTCGTATGTACGTCTACATTAAACATTTTGCCTAAGCTCGTTTGTATGTATGTTAACCGAAACGTGCAAGTTGAGTGAGCTTAAACAAGCTCACTTGCTGCAGCTCCTGCATAACAGGATTTTCGCCGAGCCTAGTTGGTCTTAGCATAATCTTAGCTAGTTTCGCTCAACCTTGTTGTTCTCACACAGGGCCGTTTCAACTGGACTTTGCATCTACGTGGAATCTTTGAGGATCTTACATCCGAAGGAATTCGCGAAAGGGTATTTTATCTCGCTGTTTTCGAGGATTTGGCATGAATATGCAGTTGTTCGAACCACTTTTTTCTCGCTATATCCGCTCGTTACTGTAAAAACACTGGCATACATCATTAGACTGCTGTGATTCGATCGTTGCGATTGTTCCAAGTTTCATCCTGGATATATGTGTATACAGGGTGTTTGGCGTATGGACCGACACCATTTTTTGGAGGATTGGGGAGAGGGGGTCAATTGCTAGTTTTTTCACCCTTCGATCCTATGTCTCAAGTGTCACGGTAATTGAGATATGATTTTTTAAAAGTTTTTTTTTAATTACCCGAAATTTTGCCTTTAAATCGTCATAACTTTTTTGTTTGTGGTTGTAATAGCACGAAATAACTTTTGTTCTATGCATATGGAGTAAAGGTGAATTTGAGCAAGATTTATAAATCAATTTTAATATAAAAAAAAAACAACGGAAACATAAAAAGTCTTTTCTTAACCCTGACCCGGGCAAACTAGTATCTCTTATTTTGACCACATAATTAATGATTTCTATGACATGTAGCATACCGTTGGAAAGTGTATAAACTAGAAAAGTTTTTAAAACAAAGCTGAGTTAAAAATAGCTTTTAGTTTTTTTAATAATTATTTTAGAAGTTGAAATTTTTCATACATTTACACATTTTTTTTAAGACTTTGGAAGCTCATGAGTCATTTTCTTCAAACCAATTGTATCAAATAATGATTTATTTATAATAAACGTACATTGCAATGATACAATAAAAATTATTTCGTCCTATTACAGCCACAAATAAAAAAGTTATGACGATTTAAAGGCGAAATTTCTGGTAATTAAAAAAAAAAAAAACAAATCATATCTTAATTACTGTGACACTTAGGACATAGGGTCTAAGAGTGAAAAAACTAGCAAATGACCCCCCAATCCTCCAAAAAATTGTGTCGGTCCATGCGCCAAATACCCTATATATATATTGATCAAAAGTTTTTATTCCATCAGTCTTCTTAGTTTCATAAGAATTCGCGAACAAGAAGGAGCATATCTCTCAGGCCCTGCAAGAGACACGCAATAGCCTGACAGACTTGGCTCTCTGGCAAAATATTTAACGAGAAGGAGACAGCAGGGGCGATGAAAAAAAAGCATAGTTAAAGATCCGTTCGTTACGCGAACGTAGAGTATACCGAGACGGACTGGGGTCATTACATGATGCGTGTATATATATGTATTGTGTGTGTGTGTGTGTATTCATGATAGATGTACGTGCACATACAGCATTATGTAATAACGTTCGTCATAACGGACGAGTGAGCTCGGAGTTAAAACTGAAGTCTTGGACCGACGAGTAGAATCGCACCCGGGCGTTTCTACATGGCATGATAAAGCTGGAAGAGCTTTTGTGAGCTACCAGGGCGGACGTTTCCTTGCGACTCCGCTGGCCTCAGGGAGTCCAAACTTTTCATCCTTCCTTCGATCCTCGTTCTCAGCCCACACACCCCACGAGTTCCACCGGGTATTATAAAGTTTAAGACCGATTTCTTTTCCTATTTTTCTTTGCGCCTGAAATTACGAGCTCTCTCACCCGCCCCCCTGCCACGTCCATCAACCCCTTTGCCATATCCCGCCCCTTTCAGCCATCCCCGTCTCACTTTTCCACCAACTTTCCGTAGATCCTTGCCAACGCTTTCCCCAGGAAGGAAACTGAGCGTCCTGTCTCCTCGTACGTGTGGAGCTCAGTTGCGTCAAGCCGCGTGTTGTATAATGCAAATATATGTACGTGCATTACACGGGTTGCAAACACACTTGAATACGTGTTTCCTCGCGGTTTTTCGTGCGCTTCAGTTCGATCCTCGCGAGAACGTCGTTGGCTGGCTTCGTTTTGTCCTTGACACGTGAAGCGGATACTTTTCGCGATGTAGCAGCGATCATGAAGCATGTCTCAAAATGACCTGACATCTTAAATTGGGCGCCATTTTTTTTTGTAACAAACACAGTGTACTAATCTTTGACAACTGCGGCATGAGGAAGTATTGAGGTTTAGTCATGGAGAATTACACGATCGAGCAACGCATAGAAATTGTGAAAATTCACTGCGAAATAATGCAATTATTGCGGATGAAGTTTCATGATCGTTTTATCTCGCGCTGCAGCGATGTGAATTGACCACCAAGATCGTGCGTTTCGCCGCAATTGGACTTCTTTCTTTGGGGTTTTTTCAAAAAAAGTGTATGCCAATGATCCACAGACCATTCCGGAGCTCAAGGAAGCAATTGAACGCACCATTAATGAAAGTAGTCCGCAATTATGCCAAAATGTTATTGAAAATTTCGTCAAAAGAATGAACGTTTGCAAACAGGGACGAGGCGGCCCTTTATTGGCTATTGTGTTCCACACATAACCTCCATGTTTGTACCTTAGATTAAACTACTAGCTTTTACCCACAACTTCGTTCGCGTAGATTTCGGATACAAACTTTGTTTGATTTTAAACGGAGAAGGTTAAGTTGGTCTGTTTATCTACGACTTTTCTGATTTCGCCAACTCAAATTAACGCGGGACTCTTTTTTGATGAATTTTATTTTCCAAAAAAATATATATATGAAGTTATAGTTATTACCCGTGACTTCCTTCGCGTGGAATTTATGACGCCGTGGAAGTGTAAATGTTTGATTGCTTTTCAGAGGATTTCCTTATAAACAATTTTTCAAAATTTTTATTGCACGGCACCAATATCACCAGGCCCGTGGGCGAACTTACGCGTGAGCAAGGTACATAAAATTGACCGTGGGAGAAACAATCTTTCCTCAAATCTACGCCAGTGTATTTTAAAGTTTGGCCCTGAGACTTATTTAAAAAAAAAACCAAACTTCAAATTCAAATTCAATCTTGTTGAATTTTGGAAAATGCTGAAATATGTGTTGCATTATTTGCATTGTAGAGTATTTATGCCAAATTTCAAGTAGAATCGACCAAAAAAATATTGTTTTCTACACGAACCTTGCAACCCCTTAAGAGTTAAATTTTGGGAAATGATGAAATACGTGTTTCATTATTTGTATTGTAGATAATTTATGCAATCTTTCAAGTGAATCCGACTAAAAAAATATGTTTTTCTATATAAAATTTTCCATCCCCTTGCAACACATTAAGGGTTGAATGTTCGAAAATAATGAAGTGCATTTTTCATTATTTCCGTTATAGAGTGTTTACGTCAAGTTTCAAGTAAAACCAACCAAAAAAATATTGCTTTCTACACAAACTTCCCCCCCCCCTTGCAACCCCTTAACGGTTAAATTTTGGAAAATATTGGAATACGTGTTCCCCTAATTGTATTGTAGAGTATTTATGGCATTTTTCAAGTCGATCCAACCAAAAAAAAATATGTTTTTCAACACAAACCCTTCTACCCCATTGCAACCCCTTAAAGGTTGAATTTTTGGGAAATGCTGGAATACGTATTTAATCAATTTTATTGTAGAGTGTTTATGCAAAGTTTCAAGTAAATCCGACAAAAAAAAAATTGTTTTCCCATACAAACCTTTACATCCCATTTGATCCCCGAAAGGATCGAATTTCAAAAAATCCTTTCTTAGTGCACCTTTACACCCTCTAAGGAACATATGTACCAAATTTCATGTTTCTATCTTCAGTAGTTTAGGCTGTACGTTGTCTGTCAGTCAATCAGTCAGTCACGCAACAGTTTTATATATATATATAGGTAGAGAAAAGAATAAAAATATTCATACTTTCCAAATAGCTAATACGTTTTATTAATAAATAAAAATTTCAGGTCATTTTGAGACACCCGTTACTTACACAGCCTCAATCAGTCTGAAGAAATAATTATGTGATGTCTTAGTTCCACTGAAAATTCACGCCGTATCATTGGTCACTGAAGCTGGGACGACTGCATGGGAAAGAGCGCGTGATTGAACGCATGTCTCTTCGTGGAAAGCGAAAGAACCCCGAGATTGTGCTTTTACGAAGTTTTAAAACGCCGTAAAGAGGATGAAAGCAGGGCTGATGACGAGAGCAAGGGAAACCGTAGAGAAATTCATGACGGTATAAGAGTTGGAATGCGGCAATAAGCCCCGGCACAATGTGAGAGAGAAAAAGGCCAGAACTGGTAAGAGTGAGAGAGAGAGAGAGAGAGAGAGAGAGAGAGAGGGAGAGGACACGGCAGGGGGTGCAACTGCGTCGCTGCTCGTAGACTCAGAAACTGTGATCACACGCAACGACCCTTTTGTGTGTAGGGCCGTTATTGCTGCTACTGCCTCACCGCGAATCGTGTCATCAACACGCCGCAACGAACGATATCCAATTAATTTGCCCTCGCGATTATAATTCAAAGTCGCGTTGCTCTGTACTAGCGGCATGTCCTATACTATGCGCAATACGTATATACACGCACACACACACAGCATACATGCCTAGGTGGAATACACATTGATGTACGCACCTGTATCGTGATAGGACCAACGGGATGCCGTTCATTAGCATGTAGTCCGCATAGGCAGCCAACGCAACGCACGCATGGACGCTATATCCTATATTTTTCTTTTATACACACCCTTGTCACAATTATTACCGACAGACCTTATTTTACATTTTACAATCCCTTCTCGCTAGCAGCAACGCCAGAAGCCACGGGAGTGTGTGTATACGGTTCTACATACATTCGAGTCCCGTGCTAAATGACCCGTCATAAATGTTGATTTTGCGGAGACTCTTCTGCCAGGATTGAGGACAATTTATTTGCCTTTTAACTGACAACAACAAAAAAAAGCAGAAAAATACATATTTCTTGCAGTTTTCAGTTTTCAGTTTTTTTTTATTAGTAGGGAGGAATTGACAGGTGCAAACATGTCGAGACCCTCGAGTATTGAAGTGACGAAGATCACCGTTTTACAAGCGTTTTAACTTTGCTCGAAAATGCATCGTTCGTTCCTAATAAGATATGGTTTTGACAAAGAAATTTTGAAAAAAATCATTCTTAGTAGAAAACTGTCGTTGTGGTTCGTAATTATCGACGACAATTTGCAATGAACCAAACAAACCCAAACAAACCCAATGATGGAAAATTTTATATTTTATATTTTATTTTAATATTTTCTATTTTTTTCGAAGCACCGCGGGCGTTCTTAATTTACACAGTTTTCCCTTTTCTTCCATTGAAACAAAAACAATAGTATACTAAAAGCGTGATTGTTTCAAGTATTGCTTCATACGTCGTTGCAATAAATCGCGCAACTTTTGGTTCGCTTTCACAATGAGGTCCGTACTACACCACATCACAAATACGTATACACGTACGAAATATAATCAATATATTTTCATTTGGAACGATGAATTGAGTGGCCAAACGATTTGTCTCTCCTACAATACCTATAGCGATATCAAATTCCCAAAAAAAAAACTGGTCTCGAAATGGTCGCGAGTGAATTGCCGTCTCTGAAATTTTTGTCCATTGAAAATTCACTGAAGATATTATTACTTCTTGTGCAAACGTACTTGTGTGTGTATGTGTGTGTGTGTGTGTATGTGTATACCATGGGAGATCGGGTCGACCCATGTGCGATCGATGGAGGACTTAATTAAAAAATTCAATTTTATGCAGCTATATATTAAACCTATATATCCACACGTACATATAGATATATGCATATGTACGCTGGACGTGGGTATCGCATACGTGCGACGAATTTTGAACTCTTCGTTGTCAGACTGGGTCAAATCGACCCAGCGTTGGACTGATAAGCTGATGTCCTTTTTCCGCAAATTTACTTTTTTCCAATCTTACTTTAAGCATGTTGCCATTTAATTTTTCACACAACGAATTCGGTCACACCTTCAACAATGTTCCATGTATATTCGTGGATGTTTTCGGTTATGATCAGATCGATGGGTTTCATATTCTATGACGGCTCAAAAATCAGCCTGGTCCATTTGTTCTAGTGTGACAAACTCGGCGCTTTTGCAATGTGTGAGAATGGAGGTTAAAAAGAAATGGTGTGTCTCTTTGTCTCGAACAATGGTACATCCGAAAATATGCAGATTTTGGTTTCTGTTTGTCATTATGATGCGACAAGATTCTTCAGATTATATATACACTGGAACCACGCTTATACGTTTTTATCATTTATATGTAAAATTTCTCTGGCCCTGACAGATTCTGCAATAAAGAATGTAATGAAGTTTTATTTTTACGTCTTTCACGTCACGCGTTATTAATTTTGTTCCTCAGCGTCCGTTTGGAGGTCCATTTTTTTTTCTCAGTTACGCGTTAATCAGCTTTCTATGACACAAAAACAGACATAAAACAATTTTTACAACCCGTACTTTGACTTATCTACTGTAAAACTCTATTGTCTATTATTGTCTATGTCGAAAGCATCGAAGCTTTGATGTCACAAGCTTGCATTAAATAAAAATTCTAAATGTAAATTTACAAATTTACGTTGGCTCATTACTTCATTACTACCAATCAAATTTTCAATGGGGAAACTAAACATTAGCATAATAGAGATACTATTATTTAAAAAAAATATCACGAATTATGCATCAATTGCCGGTGGCAAATACTAAAGAGTTTCAGATACATACTGTATTTCACTTCTACTTTATTCTTATGTATACGTCACAATTGCTGTACTCCTAGAAAAACGTAACTGAAGTTTCACTATGCACCCACACTTTTGCACAGTAGGGTAGGGAAGGGCATGTTGAGCAGTCGGGTAAGTTGGGCAATCGAAATATCTGGAAAACTAAGCACGTCACGCGGGTGCATCAAATGGCAGAAAGAGAGGTCTGGGGAAGGGGAACACGTCACGCTATTGCCCGTTGCCATGCGGCGCACGAGACGGTAACTCGGGATGTTTCATTATTTTTGCACCCAAAAGTAAAAAAAACGTGATTGAAAGATTTTCTTCTACCATCGCATGAGAAAAAATATTTCAAAGTTCATTGCAATTAATGTTAATGTTTCAAAACCTAACTAATTAACAAGCAACTGTTGGTTTATTACTGCATTGTACCAAATCATGTTGCATACGTCTGATATTTTTTATGGAATTCTTACTTTGCTCAACTTACCTCATACTCATGCTCTACTTACCCCACTATCGGGGCAGGTTGAGCAAATATGGCATTAGTCATTTCAAATCGATTATCTTTGAAACAATAAGGATAATAGGAAATTCGTCTACAGATCTTTTTCCCAGATAAATTTCCTATTGACTAAAGTAGGTTTCCTTTTTATACGGCAGACTGTTAAAGGAATTACAGGGCGGTAATTCCAAACTTGCTCAACATGCCCCTCCCTACCCTATACATTGTATATTTTCTTTCGTGATTGCGGAGTATTGGGATATTCCTCTATACGTGTATGCGGGACCTGTATTTTTTCATGAATACAGTTGCAACACGAGTATCGTACAAGTTTAAGGAAATATCTGAACGGCAGTAGAGGAACATGAAGAGGGCAAGAGAGCAACAGAGAAAGAGAGAGAGCGAAAAAGAGAGAGAGAGAAAGAGAGAGAGAGAGAGAGAGAGAGAGAGAGAGAGAGAGAGAGAGAGAGAGAGAGAGAGATCGAGCTGAGGACGCAAGGCAAAGATATAATAATACAAGTTATAGAACTTGGAACGGGTGACCGGGAGATAGCGCAAATGAGTGTCAAACGCAGGTATATCAGAAAAGCGAGAGAGAGAGAGAGAGAGAGAGAGAGAGAGAGAGAGAGAGAGGAGAGAGAGAGAGAGAGAGAGAGGGAGAGAGAGGGAGAGAGAGAGAGAGAGAGAGAGAGAGAGAGAGAGAGAGAGAGAGAGAGAGAGAGAGAGAGAGAGACTGCGAGTGCTTTTGGTTCGGCGACTATGGCTCTCCCATTTTGGTTATGTACAAATATACTAGGGTGTACAAGCGCATGCGCGTGCGCGCGCACTCACCCGCCCTCGGTTTAATTCGCTTAAGGCAAGTTCAGTTCACCCGCCCTCGGTTTAATTCGCTTAAGGCAAGTTCAGTGCCAGTTGGTACGCGAGCGACATTTATAATATTCACTTTGTGTCTGCTGGATTTGGAAGTTCTTGCATGCGCGATGACTATATCCATGAGAGGTTCCTCGTTGTGCCGGAGATGGTAAGACTTTGCTTAGACGTCGTCACACATACACACCCACACATCCACACATACATACGCATACATGTGGATATGTTCTATAGATGAGAAATTATATCCATGTATTTGCAGATATGGACTTTCTTGCACCACCACACCCCTATCTGCTTACTTAGCTAAATTACGTTTCCCCGTAGGTATTGTCGTTGACAATGTACGGGTACAACGTATACCTATACATGAATTGTACAAAATATACGAAGCACGTCAAACTCATTTCTCTTTTCCCAGTCCTTCACTTTTATCCCTCTCCCTTTCATTCTCTTTTTCCCTCCTGCACTTCCTTTTCTTCGTTCTACCTAATTCATTCTACGCTCATCTTTACTTTTAATATCAATATTCTTTCTTAACTCCGTTTTAACTAGCTGTCTACGCTGAGAGAAGTTCTCGCCGGTCCGTGGGTACCTCGCGGAAATCGCAACCTATTTTCTTTCTCGTTCACCGTGTTTTCAAGTTCCTTTTGACAATTTCACTGCATGTTTTACCCACTGGGCACTTTGTGTTTTCGTAATGTTCGAAATTCCGAATAATGCGAGCCGAGTCGCTGCGGAGCTTAAACTTTGCCGGATCGCGGATAGAAACAAACAAAAAGAATTTGCCAGGAGTAAGTTCAATTTATGTTAATTTGGTGGGTTTATGCTTAAAGAAAAAAAAAAAAAATACAGCCGGTCCGAACTTCCAAATTGCCTTCGCGAAATTACACGCAAAGCTCAAAGCCCTTTATGTAAGAAACTATATGGCGCTCGCAATTTTTGCCATCTCGTCGAGATAGCTCGCAGCATTTTGTTTTAATGTCGGTCAAGCAATTTGCAAGTTTCAAACTGATGATTTTTTTTTGTCTTCTTATTATTGTTCCCCAAGTGTCATACAGTTTTATCTTTTCATTTGTTTTACATTCACGAGTATTGGACGAAGCTAGAGGGTCACTGTTTTCCGCAAGCTTCACAATTATAAACCTTTTTTTTCTACCGTTTTATCGACACCTGTAAAATTTACGCCGTTCGCACTACACAAAATCGTCGTCGCTTTAATATTTGAACCGTCTCGATGAAATCCTATATCATATAAGCTTAGAAATTATTTGCAACTGGTCGAAGCCAATGTCCTTAAATAACTTGAAATGAATAGGTTATACTACCTCACCGGTTTCTCGAATTTCAATAGAATAATTTACAAGCCATTCCCGATTTATAGACGTATGAATCTTCACCTTATGGGTCGAAATGTTTCGGAGCCTGATTTAATTCCGTCTTATCGAAGATTCATGTGGCAAATCTTAATACGCATTAGTTACAGCGACACGTGCTAAAGAAAGGCGGATAAAAATTTAACTTTTTTGATAAATATTCGTTTTTCAGTAGCTAGACTGTTCATCTTCCGTCCGATCTGCAATATGGATAAAAGATCTGGATGATCAGAGAGATTGTTGCGTATGTGATGATCATTTTGAATCATTCTCGGTTGCTATAGAAATTCTTATTTCAAGTAAAATCTTGAAAATTGAAGTTTTGAACGTTTCAATTTCGTAACACAACTCGTAAAACTTTATTTTATATAAAAAAGTAGTTATATTTTTGATCCAATACCCTGCCCTGCACTCGCAAGGCAATGAAAATGCTTCTTTATTATAAGCCTCATTGGCACGAAGTATGCGGATATCCTTATTTTCTTTTCAAAATCTGAGTTGCACTACTTTATATATTTATATATTTATCCGCATACACATACACACACAAACATTACATTGACGATGCTTCATTCATCGTCTCGCGCGAATAGGATATAAATCCTTACTAGTCCCGTGACGCAACCGATAGTTTCCGAAGGTCCTAAAATCGAAATCCCGACAAACTTCGCCGGAGCACGAATTTCATTCGTGCTCTTTCGTCGTCTGCCTTTTCTTTTCTATATAGGAAATGAACGTGAAGAACGCGTTTTTCCGGCCAACTGGCACGGAAATGTTTTATATACACGTAAATACATATATACAGTAGCGTTTCCGTTCGATTTTTAGATATATATATATATATATATATATATATATATATATATATATATATTTATACGTGTGTGTATGCATATATATACTAATGCACATATATGTCAGAGTCCCTTCTATCAACGCAAGCGCATCGAGCAATATTTGCACGCTTCACATTGTTTGTCCTCGGCGCTTGCTCGCAGGAGCGTTCTTTTTTATTCCAATCTATTATAGAATCGACGTGTACTCGAGAGACCGCAATTTACGCATAGTAACTCACGTGAATGCACTCGTAAATCTTGTACGAAAAATTGCGGATAATCCTTAAGTACGATATGCTCGGACCGGTATGGAATACGTGCTCGAATAAAGGTGCAAGATATTATTGCCGAAGATATTTCTTTCGTATTTCGTATACGCATACATTCCGCGTACGAGAAACAATCAGTACGATATTTTCTTTTCAAATCGTAGTAATTGCATGATATATCCGACAAATATTCTAGTGACAAAGCCTCGTATACACGTGTTTGAAAAAGTGCTGTGTGAAAAATATAAGGGCAGGTGGGGCACAGTGTGCCACGTTTTTTCTATCGAATTTTTACTCTCACCAAAGTAGTCTGATTAGAAAAAAAAGGTCATAAACGAATTTATAGACCTTTGGGAGTGAAATAAAGCTACCATATTTTTTGGAAAAAGATTAAAAATCCTAAAATAATGAGCTCGAAAAAAAAATGCGGATCGGCTCATTGTGCCCCACGGGTGGAGTACAATCCGAAATGAAATTCGACAATGAAATTCGGAACATATGTTCCGAATTTCATTGAGATAACAGCCCTTTGCAGCCCTAATTAGGGGCTGTTTAAAAAAAATCCTAAATTATGCGCTTTTGTATTTGTTTTGAAGAATATTTATACCAAGCTTCAAGATGATTCACGCAAAGAATACAATTTTCCATACAAACTTTAATACCCCATTTCACCCTCTTAGGAATTGATTTTCGGTAAACACTATCTTAGAGCACCTTTATACCTTGTAAGGAACATATCTTCCAAATTTCATGTTTCTATCTTCAGCGTTGTCTATATGTCTATATGTAAAAAAATGTATATATATGGAAATTATTTACACATTTAGACATAATGCTCTTCAACAATGTCTTCAGTATCTTCGAGAAGTCGTGCTACGTATTTATAACGTCTGCACAAGTACTAAATATATTCAGGAGGGGTATGTAATCCTGCTGTAAGGTATTCTCGTCTCTCAGCTGGTTTGCATTGGCATATGTGTACAATTACCGTGTGCATGTATGTACACGATGAGAGCGAGCGAGAGAGAGGCAGATACAGTGAGAAAGACAGATAGAGAGAGAGAGAGAGAGAGAGTGCGGAGCAAAATGCAAGATACCTGAGATGAAAATGTGAGAGTTGAGTCGCGGAAAGGGCACGGTGACAGGTGGAAATGGGGTATTATAAACTCAACTGATGAGGCCCTGTGAATACAAGAGAGAAATTCGAGCAAGACTTCTCGCTACTCGCTTTTCTCGAACTAGCTCCTCAGCAATCCTCTCATGATGCTCTCGGTCCTTCTCTCGCCCCTCAGCCCCCCCCCCCCCCCCCCTCCACCCATTGACTCAAGGCATCGTTCTGCACTGTCAGAACTTTATAACGAATGACATTCCAGTCCTCCACGAACCATATGAGCGGTATATCTGCGTACACATGCCAGTACTTCATTGGCACGTCGTTTCTATTTCGCCCGCTCGCCTTCTCCCGTCATACCAAAGAAACCTTGATGATCGGAAGAAAATAGAATTGAAGTATCTCCAATGCATGAGTTTGTAGATGCTTTTTTGAAGCTTTTACCTCTCGCTGTGCAGTAAAACAGCACTGCAATTATAATTCTCGAAATATCAAGTATTGACAGGTATATATACAGTGAGCAAAAAAAGTATTTGCACACCACATGTTTTTCAAATTCTCCTGCGAAATAAAATAAAATACTTTAGCATTTTTTTTTTCGAAGAAAAATATAATGTTCGAAAAAAAATAAAATGCTAAAGCATTTAATTTTTTTTTCGTAGGATAATTTGAAAAACAGGCAGTGTGCAAATACTTTTTTTATCCACTGTAGTTTTCTAAAACTTTAAAATCTGTTATATTTAGGTAATGATGGCTATCAGCACAGCTGGCTATTTTGAAGATCGACCTTAGATAATTTGTGAATGGAACGTTGATTTTGGAAAAGTGACAGTTTTCGAAGCATCCTTTATGTGAATATGTTCATTTTTATCGAAAAGTGATGGTGAAAACATTGAGGATAACACAATGTTAAGTATACTCACAACAAATTTGTATGCGGGCGGTCGTTAGAGTAGAATGTCTTCAAAATCACCTTCGCAGACATATCTATACATATAAAACAGTTTCGTTACTGACCGACTGTCTGACTATCTGAATGACTGACAGACAAATAGACAACGCACAGTCTTAAGCTGCTGAAGGTAGAACATAAAATTTGGAAGAAATGTTCCGTCGAAGGTGTAGAGATGGACTAAGAAAGAATTATTCGTAAATTCACTTTTGAGGGGGTGAAATGGGGTGTAAAAGTTTGTATAAAAAATTGTAATCTTTGCGTGTATTGACTTGAAACTTGGTATGACTATTTTTAATAACAAATAATAGACCGCATATTGTAGGATTTTTTAAAAGAACCCCTTAATTAGGGGTGCAACAAGGTGTTGAGGTTTGTATGGGAAAATCGAATACCTGCTTTTATCTCAATAAAATTCGGAAGATATATTCCTTAAAGAGTGTAGAGGAGCACGAAGAAAGGATTTTTTTTTTAAATGAACCCCTGAAAGGATGAAATGGTATGTAAAATTATATTCTTTGAGTGGATCAACTTGAAACTTGGTATAAATATTCTTCAAAATAAATAATAAAACGCATGTTTTAGGATTTTTCAAAACGACCCCCAATAAGGGGTGCCACCGGTAATGAAGTTTCTATGGGCCAAATGCTAGGTGGGCAAAGCTGCAGGCGGAATATAGTATAGCTATATATAGACATTAGTACAAATATTAATGACTATTTTTATTTTGCGTCATTTTGAGCCCGAATACCCCATCTGCTTTGACCTTTCATTATATCGAAAAACTATTTTCTTTCGAAGTGCTTTTTTCTGTAGTTATATCATGAGTTTGGTATTATTGATATATATATATATACGTAGCAATGCATATCGCGTTGTTTGGGGGCCAAGGTCTCAAGTAGTCTGCGTGAAGCTCGATTTTTCGAAGGCTCCGTGCTGGGACTTTGCTGGGGGAGAATACTGAATAACAAGGGACCGGTTGGATTACATGGATTTCCAATTATGTCTACGGAAGCACAAGAAGTTATGGAATATATATGTTTCCAGTCTTCTTGGAATTCGTTCAACTTCCCGTATACTTGGTCCAATTCCTGGTCCCACACTTCTCACCGTCGCGTCTTACTGAACGATAAGAACGTACACTGCACCTATACCAATACCTCACTAGCAGAAAAAGTTCGTTCGTCATTCTATCTTTGCTTGGTTCTCAATGCGTGAATTTTTTCGCTTCTTCGACGATGGGACGGAACAGAAAACATTTTCCAAAGCTGCAATATAATTTTCTCTGAAATATATTAAAAGTCCAAAAGTTCCAAAAGTCAAAAATGATTTTTGAAAATATAATTTGACTGTCTGACACGGTACAAATTTTTTTACTGACTCGTTGAAGTTTCAGCATTCTTCTCGAAGGAAAATGTGCAAAAGTAAACAAAAAACGAAGGTTTTCGTACAAACATTGTTGTGTTTATCGTTACCACTGGATTTTTTCTTCTTATAAAATTCTATAAGTTGTGAGGATGTTTGGAAAACTCTGCTGGTTGATTTTCGCGGTGAATGAGCGGCGTGCGGGTTCTCGTGGGAGACTGCGCGCGAAAACGAAAGTTTGCTCTTTCTGACTGCGGAACGGGAAGGATAGGGGGAACGGAGATGACGCGGATGAAAAAAAAAACGACCACGGGAAACACTTCGATGAAAGGACAAAAAAGGTATGGAGAAGGAAAAATGAAAGAAAAAAAAAAAAAATAAGGAAAGCCCGAAAGCGAAGGAAACGTAGATGTAACCGCCTTAACTTTATCTGGACGTGTGGTTGGGTGTGGTTATCTTGGCTCGGGTATCTTTGCACGCCGGGGGCGGCAGTAAAGAGCACGCCAAGACATTTCTTGTATTCTATATATACATACAAATATGGGTTACTCCATGCTGAATCGATCAACATTCAAACTCTGCCGTTTCAAAGTCAATACATTATTCTTCATAATGTTTTCTTACGGTGGGAACTTGATTGATGATATTTTATCTGATTCCATAATTGTCGGATCATTCTTTTTTTTTTGTTTCCAAGCCGAACTAAACGGTAACACAGCCATTAATTTTCAACAACAAATCCGCAATTCTTGTTCAACAGTATATGCGTCAATATCTTTCGACAGTTCGTTTTTTTTTTCAGATGTATAAAAACTATTCCGAATCATATTCAGCATAAAATCTTCCAAAAATACCGTGTAATCATTTGACAATGCTCTTCTTTTTTTTTTTACTATTGTTTTTGGTATTCCAGAACCTCTGGGCTAAACGCCAATATGAGATCACAGGCATAGTGGTTTGTCGTTCGACGTAAGAATTTGCAAAAAATGGTTACACTCGGTGAGAATTTAGAAGCTCGTTGGACAGTACGCTGACTATGTGTGAAGAAAATCTAGCGATAAATTGCTGAATCCAATCGACGAAATCGAGGGCGAAAAATTGGTTCAGTCGGCCCGGAATACTCCGTGTAACTATAATATATAAATATATTGCATAGCGGATAGCGCGGTTGTACATGGACTCGGGGATATACGGCGTCTCTCGCGCTTGTGTATTTAATTTCCGACGGAGCGGATGGTATCGCCCGGGAAATGCTACTTCTGCTGCTAGTGGCCAAAGTGGTACGGCGAGGGATGAGTTCAGGCAAGGGCGCGCGGAAGCGCGAAAAGTGGGATGGGCTGCCTCGAAATGCGGGTAGAAAAGGGAGAACTCACAATTGCTCCCATATACGGCGTATATATACCGTGTTATATACGAAACCCTTTCTTCACCGTTTTACAGAACACTTATGCCTCTTCCTGACGTTGTCCATCTTCTCGCTGGATTTTGGTGATCACGCTTGTCGAAAAATTGCGGTTAGACTCCGCATTCTACATTTATTGTATACCTATCACTCTGATAACGTGTGAAAAATCTTCAACTCTCATACGTCACGCACAAAACAGTCCCGTTGCAATGGTGTTCAATTTTTCATCGTTGGAGTACGACGAAATATCTCTTTTATTTTTTTATGACAATCGGTGACGACACTTTGCAGATTTAGTTTGCAAATCTTTGATAATGATCTCAAAAAGGGTTTGAGTGATTTTTAGTAGGCTTCGACTGCCTAAAAATTGGACGATTAAAAAAAAATAGTTCTCCATTTCATTCCAAGGAAGTAACAAAGAGTGAGGGTAAAAAAAAGCTGATGAAGCACGTTTTTGCTTTCAGACTTTACCTTTATTAGCAACGTTGGCTTGTTTTCCGGTTTGATTTTATCATCATTATTTCTCTTTGTATACAGGAAGATTAATTCGATACGCCATTTTTGTTTTTTTTTTTTATACATTTATGCCTTTCTCCTCGGGCTGTACAGACTGTGGGACGCCAAAGCCTTGACGTTCCCGCTTGAACGAGAAACTCTTCGGTAATAATACAGGTTATATGCCTGCCCGTTTCCATCCACGATAATGGAAAACAAAGGATCCCTTTGTAACGTCAAATAACGAAATGATGCAACGCGCGACCGCGGAATCGTAAAAATAAATTACAAATTTAATCATGATAGACTGCTTGAAATGGATCAGATAAAATTTCACATCGCATATTCGGATACATTCAAGTTTTTCACTGTCATGAGATTTTTCATTTCAATTTGGAGTCTCGGAACCCCGATCTATCAATTTCACGCTCGTGCTTATTTCGGTTTCTCAATAATGAAGCAAAATGATTCATCAAATCCAGGAATATAAGAATTATAAATTGGCCGAATTGGGGCATACAGTCTTACTAACGTGTTATTTCGAACGAATGAACCAGATTCACCGAAGGTAAGAGCGCACACCTAGAAAATATAAAGGTCAGAACCTTCCATCATATTTAGCCGGGATAGCCAATCATTCTTGTCACCACCACATGATAAATGTCTTTAATCAAGTTATTTCACGTCTCCCCGAAGACGAACGCTCACAGATTATATACAGGGTAGAAATAAAGAGACAGAGAGAAAGAGAGATTCAACTGCGACGTCCTCGTGAACCCGCCAGATCTACTACCCTATTATACGCAGCGACCAAGATCATTCGACGAAAAAAGGATATCTATCAACCATTTATCTGATCGTCGTGACATGTTGAGACTTTATCGTAGACTCTGATCAAAAACTGTACATTTCCTACCAATAGCCATAATTAAACTGGATCACTAATCGATCTAGTGGAAAAACGCAAGCGTTTGACTGATGGAATAGGAGGGGAGATCGAGGAGGGTTGTGACATTTTTTTCTTTAACTAGCATATGTCAGTCAAGAAAAGTCCTATATCTATGAACTCTATAACTTAAGGGGTTACGTGGGTTTTGAAGCAAAAAAAAGCATATTTCTCTATTTTTTTAAAATATAATATATAAATTATTTTATTCAAAATGTTAAGCACATAAAAGAGCAACATTTCAACAATATTTTTGAAAAAATTCATCCGAAAATTTGGGAAATTCAGCCGGTGGGACCTGGTTTCCGGAGACCCCTCAAAAAAACGTTTCCTCGTAGTGGTCAGGATAACTCATGTTAGCTTTATCTGAAATTAAAAAATCAATTTTTTTCTGTTAGTAGATAAGTATAGCTCGTGATTGAACGAAGGATTTTAAAAGAAATTGAAATTTGAATTTTTGACAAAGTTATATGCAAAATAGTTCAATTTTTGGTACAATTTACACTACGTATAGCCTTGTCAAATTATTTGTAATCGAAAAAGAACCTTCGTTCAATCACAAGTCAATGCTATTTTGAAGAAGTATGCAAAATTTCAATGAGATCGGTGCATTAGTTTTTGAGAAATCGTGTCCATCGACTTCAAAAATAATGTTTTAAGAAAAATGCGTATACCTGCGTCGCTCCCGGCCGGTCTTTCCCAACGGGGGGAATTTCGAAAGGCTCTCTCTCCTAGACTTTTACTCCGATTGACTTAAAACTTTGGGAGAATATTCTAGACATATTGTACTATTAGAGAATAAGATTTAAAAAATTGATTTTTTGCAATTTTCAAACCCACGTAACCCCTTAACATAGCTAGTTCTATACTCTATTCAAAATGAATATAACAATAAATAAAAGTATTAAGGTTTCTGAGAAAATCGAAAAAAACCGAAACAACTTCCCGAGTCACAACTCTCCCGGTACCGAAGTAAGTTGTAACATCTATGTAGTCGGTGATTATGAGGAAAGAAATTTAATTTCAACGCTGCTGTTGGTGAATAAACGAAACATTAATTTTAATAATTAATAATTAATAATATTATTAATTATAAATTAATAATTTAAGAATAATTATTACACAATTAAATAATAATTAATTAATTAATAATAATAATTATCAATTAATAATTAACCTCTTCAAAGGCCAGTCCACATATTTCGACACTAGACAGACCCCTATTGGTTTTTTTTCACATATTTGTTAGGCATTTTGAAACAATAAAATAACAATTCAGCATGCGAAGTCACACCAAAAAACATTATTGCGAGGAAAAAAACAAAATAGGAGTGTTGTAACAAGCTGTCACAATTCTTCTAAGTGCAAAAAATCGTGCTTCAGTCAGAATAATAACTCTTAACCTCCAAACATGAAGCGAACCCCAAAAAAAAAATGTCATGCTATAAAACTTGAAAAGCCAATGCATATTAGAAAAAATATTAAAATAACGCTAACGTATTACCTATCAAAAAATAGGATATCAAAATTTTAGACGAAAATATACTTTTGGACATTTTTTGGACGCAGACTAGGTCTCCCCTACTTTAAGGTAGGAGGGCCGTATTTTGTGGGCGCGTAAGCCCTTTCAAATCATTAGTAGATTACAGTAGTGCTTGATAAAAATACGTTACAATCAATTATTATACCCAACGATAAACTGGAATAAATATTTCGCATACATTTTGTATATTTAGACATTTTTTACGATTTATCTGAAACGTTGCGGATACGAAATTTCTTCTGCTAGTCACATTTTTCTAAGTTTTATTATTAATATTTTCTTCAAACATTGGGTGACCGCCTGTTTTTGTTGCCGTTACGGAATCTTTCGAATATTCTACATACTTACAGCAGTTTATATCAGACATCTACAGTTATTTAGTACTAAATTAATTATAAATGTGGCCAGCATGTCATCTCCATAAAATGCTGCATAAATTAGACGATTTTTACAGGCGTAATTTTTTGTTGAAGTTTGACCAATATACTGGGATGTGCTTTTATTTAATTGTAGACGAAAATTAGTTGATTTTTTTTAATTCGGATTCGTGAAAGCCGACCGTGAATACCTTAATAGAGATTCTATATATGAGCTTTGTTTAAATTCAATCTGAAGAAAGTAACGAAAAAAAACCTGCGTCCATTTTATTCGCGTGAAAAAAGAAATTCCGAACCCTATCGCAGTTATTGTTGCTCAATTCGAAGATGATTCAACCCAGTAAACTACGAGGGTGCTTTGAAAAGTTTCTGACCTTATCAATAAAAACTGATAGTAGAACAAAGTTTTATTGCTGCCCGATAGATGGCCGTGATATATGTAAACTGTAAACATTTCGGGTTCTCCAATTCCCAGGACAAATCGAAAAAGACCAAATCAGAATTTTGGCTGAAGCGGAAAAAATAGTTAAACTGTTCTGGATTCCAGCTCACAAGAGAATTACGGGCAACGAATTAGTAGACGAGGCTGCCGATGCGGCCCGTCGCTCTGGTCGAGACACACAGATGTCTCGACCAGATCAAAATGTCTGGAAAAACTTACTGAAGACAGAGTTTCATGAGTGGTGGGTCAGATATTTGTTTTTCTTAGAAAGGCCGGAAACTTTTCAAATAACCCTCGTAACTTGTCATAGTTTCTAGGTCTTGTGATTGATGTGTAACTTTTTCCAACTAACCTTGATCAATTGACCGAAGACGTCAAATGCAGTTAGGAGCGAAAATGTCACGTTCTTCATTGTCGATGCTTCCGAAAATCAAGATGCTGCCTCGATACCCTTCCATTCATTCCAAAAATATAAAACTAATTAAATTTTGAACGTTAAAGAGATTGTTTTCAATAAATATAAAGTTCGAGGAAGCACGTCTGTGTCCCGATAAACCAGGAATTTAGTTGAAATGCAAGCCTGCGCGGACTAGCAATCTTACTTAGTAACCGGTGAGCTCGAGAGGAAATAATTGATAAACCGTTAACAGATTTATCTCGCGCGATTTATCTTCGTATCTTCTAAGCCACTGATCGATCGGGAAGTCTATGGAAAAGTGATTTCACAGCAACTATATTGGCTCAAAGTATCCATATCATGTTGAGGAGATTTTGCCCAAAAGGATTGCCATGTTATGCAAGAAACTGTGAGACGCTTACTAGGCCGTTGATTATTCGCATTTTAATGCGTTTTTTTTTTCTGCGGCACGCGTATGTAATTTGACATTATTTTCCCATCCGCGTTTGATTCTAAAAATTGTACGGCAACCGCGTGGTCGTATATGCCTCCTGAAGCGAACGACGCGACGTACGTATCTCTCGGTGTTCACTGGGAGAACCGACGTTAAATTCGATTTATTCGAACAGAGAGACCTCGTTAATCCGCTTTTACTTCTAAGCCCGTGCTTCTCCTCCTCCCTTGGCTCTTCTGATCTTTACGACTCACATGTCGTATATGCTTTCTCGCACAAACTTCGCTCTCACTCTCCTTTATCTTTTCTCTCATGCCCTCTCTCTCTCTCTCTCTCTCTCTCTCTCTCTCTCTCTCTATCTCTCTCTCTCTCTTTTGCTCGTGATTTCTTGTTTCCTCCATTCGTCGCCATATATGTCTCTTGGTCGTTGTCGCCTTTTCTCTTCCGTGCTTTCACTGTATATATATATATATATATATATAAATATATGCGCGTGTGTGGGTGTGCGTGCGTGCGTGCGTGTGTTCGACCATAAAATGGGCAGGTAAATGTTTTGCTTCAGGAACGAAAGCTCCTTCTCGTTAGACGAAGTGGTTTTACGAGCTGTACGTAAAAAAAAAAATGTCACGTCCTTCTCTCCTGTGGATTTACACGTATAACAATATACGTCCCATGAGCAATAACAAGTTTTCCACGAACTATGAAACATTCTGCAGAACTATGAAAAAATATAGTGCCTGAAAATACTGAGAAATCAGGAAGCAAAAGCGATACAACTTTTTGTAGGGCCATGGAAGTAATGGGAATGGAACCTAAATGAAAAATATCCAATGATTTTCAGAATTTTCATAACAAAAATATGCGGAGCCTTAACCCTAGAACCTATGACTAGGGTCCATTCATAAGCCAATTTCTATTTAAAAAATTAGATTTTTGCTAATTTTTTTCTGGTTCTCAGTATTTCAATGGATTATTCACTAATTAAATATTAATTAAATCAGATGTCTCGCACTCTATTCTCTTATTTTTGGAAAAACTAAGAAATTCATGTATGATAAACTTCATTTATCCTCGTAGGGCTGATTTGATGATAAAAAAAGTCCGGGGTGCATATAGACCCCAGTCATGTGTTTGAAGGAAAAAATAATGAGTCATGAGTTCTAGGATTAATTCCGTGCGTGGAAATTTCCACGGGGCGCTTTCTCATAAACGCGTTTTTCCAACATTCTAGGATTTTTCGAAAAGAGCGGCATCAAAAAATATCAGGCTTCTTCTTCTTTCCGGTCTTCGGTCTGTCATTAACGAAAGTGGTTAGATGGTGGTGATTCGGTAATTATATTTTGCAATACATAGGGAAGAAAGTTTTCAGGGGGAACCGTGCACGAGCCGATTTGTTCCGTAAAGTCGTTAAAACAAAAAAAAATAACTTTGTAATACTCTTATCTAGATTATGGCATCGATGGCTCCCTTCCTGGCTTGAGGACATGAGTAGGCTTAATTTAACGGTATAAGTTTAGCAATTTTTTTCGCCCTTGGATAAAAAAAATTCTCTTATCTATAAGAAATATTAATTTCATTTTCGTAGTTGTTGAAGGAAAAATGCAGATACCCGAGGCCATAAAAATTCTCTGATAGAAGTACCTATGTATGGATATTAATGCTCCATTTTCCATCATTTAGTCCATAGCGCTACTTATTTTAAAAAAATCAATAATTACTATTGACCTTGAATAGTAATTATTGAGATGCTCTGATTCGTGATGGAACATCAATAGTATTTAGTTATATGATGCACTTTCTTTAACAAATCCTGCAAAAAAACTTTTGGCGAACAATTCCCACTTGCAGCAAATTCTCTCTACTCGAGACTCTCAAAGTGCAGTGAGTAAAATTCTTTACTCCAACAATCGATGCAAATATTGTATCTCTCACGTTTTAAATCGTGTATATCGTGTATAGCTCAGTATTTCGCGCTCATAATCCGTTTTCTGTCGTACGCTAAGAAGATTTTCTCCATTTTTACAAGCATATTTTGTTGAATCTCGTCTGGTAGAAACGTTCGAAATATTCATGGAATCCTTGAGTAATTCCTCAGAAAGATGTTATCCTACGGATATATACGTCGTCGCACTCCTGTTGATGCTTTCGCTACGAGTTTCCGGTGGGATAAAAGGGCTCCGCGAAGCTCTCCTTCTCCACAGGGACCAAGAACGACTATGTTGCTATGTCTGATGCTGCGTTCTATCTCGGACGTTAAAATACATATACACCTACAACGTACTACGTAGAATAGGAACTGTATTCCTTCGTACGCTTGCGTGCCGCGTTAGAACTGAATACATAACTCACTGGAACGAATAAAATGAAATTTAAAGTTGCTCGCTGCCTCTTTATAATTTCCCGACATTCAGGATACCTCGGCTATATGATAAACTGCGAGTAACTCTATTTTACTTGTCTCATGAACAAAGTGTGGGATGTGAAAGAAAAAAATATCAAGCAATCAATGATGACGAGGCGACAAACATAAAAAATCAAAGGTCATGAAATTGAACTTTGATTGAATTGTCAATGAATTTCGTATCAACTTACCTCAAAAGCCTTTTTTGCATTAAATGAATTCCGTATGAATAATTTAATCGATTTGCTATACAGCACGTTGAGAAGTTTACAAATGAATTAAAAATTGGTAGATAAATAAAAATTGTAGGTGCACGAATTGCATTACTTTTTAAGATATTAGTAAAAGTAAAAAAAATCTCTGCAACCGACTTGAATTATATTTTCTACCGTTCGAAGCAAACTTGCGTCGAAAGATTGAAAAAAAGTTCCCTTTTATTGCCACAATCTACGTGAAGCAAATCGGAAACATTTTTATACATTTCCACTCGATGATTCGTGTTTCAGGTTGCAAATTTCCCTCCCAGTGGAGCGGCAATTGGTTTCAATCCGGAGTCCAAGGGATGGTGGTCGTAAACGGGACGAATATATCGTCTAAAGGACAATGTATACAGGCTGATGGAGAAAAATTTATCATCCAAGAACAGTAAGTTTTTTTTCGATACATAGGGGAGAGTGGGGCACAATGTGTCACGAGGCACAGTGAGCCACTTGCGGTTTTTCGGAGGTTTGTAGATCGTAAATTCCGAAATTTTATGTGTTGGACCGCGATTTATATTAGGTTTCATCAAGCCTAAAAGAAAATAGATTGCAGCTCACAAAGGATTATTGAAAATTAACAATTGATTTGAGGCTTGAAAAAAAAAGTATTTCGCTCGCCGGCAAAACGTAAAATATAACGACACTTTCTGTAGCGGCTCCGGTTTTTGGTCCTAATCGATAGTTTTATTATTTATGATGCACTCAGTGACTTGTATTTTTCCATTCGTAGTTTAATTAATAGTTATTTTGATCAATCATCAAATATTTTACCAGTGGAGTTGTCAAGCTTGTAAAATTCGAAATTTTTTGTCTTGGCTCGTGATTTATATTAAGTTTCGGCAGGCCTAAGAGAAAGTCAATAGCAGCTCACGAATAATTATTAAAAGTACAAAATTAATTGGAGCCTCGACAAAAAAATTTCGCTTACCGGGAAAACGTCAAATATTGTGGGGCAATTGTGTGGAGCACAATGTGTCATCGGGTTGTTGAGCACAATGAGTTGACTCCCAATGTTATTGGCAAATAATACCCGTTGCGAAATTATCGGTATATATGAAAATCTGTTTTCTATGTTAGGAAAATATAAGAGTTTCAACCGGCTCGTTATACCCTACGTTTCGCAGCAGTTGACACACTGTGCCCACATATCTGACACATTGTACCCCACCGATGGGGCACAATGAGCCAAACGGCAAATTTTTTTCGAACCCATTATTTTAGGATTTTTAATCTTTTTGCAAAAAATATGGTTGCTTTATTGTACGCCAAAAGCCTATAAATTCGCTTCTGACCTTTTTTTTTTCTAATCAGATTACTTCGGGTAAAAATTCAATAGAAAAAAGTGACACACTGTGCCCCACCTTCTCCTACTTCTATCTGAAGATAATACGCCAAGCATGAGGTACCTTCATTCCCATCAATTTAATTTCAATAAAATTTAAACGAGTAAAAATAATTTAATCGCAATATATTTAAAATAAAAAAAAAATTGTTCAATCCAATAGATGTTTATATGAATTAATGAAATCAATCAACAATGTAACATTTAAATATTCTCATAATAATTGATATTTAATATTAATAAATATGTTAATATTTCTAATGTTTAATTAATTATAATGTAAATTTAATTTTCATTATTTATTATTCTCATCAATGTATCTATATATGTTAAGTTACAGTTAAGTAATATTTATCAATCCTGAAACTACGTGCCTTGTCAAGTGACCGCGAGCAACGTGGCAATTAACTGCATGACATGAATTCAACTGCATCTAAATTGAATCAATAATTCTGTTATTGACAATAAATTAAAGTAAATAATTTCGATAAAACCAGTGATGTACCATCCAACTTGCTCTCCACAAAAGAAAGTAATTCCGCTTATCTATATAAACCCAAACAGTAAGCGCTAAAAAAAACGAGTAATTAGCGATAAATTAATAAAAGCGTCGTTCCGCCGTTTTCGCAGTTTTTTTTTTCAATAGTTAAGACACTCCGCATCTCCAATCGATGTTATTCCGATTCGGAAATTACAACACTTATACGTACATGTCTGAGCAGCGTAAAAAATTTCGAAGATTTAAAGAACCGGCTTGATATTGCACGAATGGAATAGAATTGAAAATGGAAGGCAAACGGATCGGATACGATTTGTGTGGTTTGTCTCGTTCAACGGACCAGACAGATCGAAGTGATTATGAATGCAAATACATATGGTATAGCCAAAAGAACGAATTTCTTTCCACATTCTCACTCCCTCAATTTACATCATCAACTTCAGGCGCACGATTTTTCAATTTTCAGTCTTCCAATCACTCGATCTCGTAGGTACCTCTACGTTTCATCGTGTTAACTCTCGTACATAGGTGGGCGCTTTCTCGTTATATTGCGACATGAGTGAACACTGCCGCGAGCCAAACTGGAGCTTTTATTAATTAACTGTCGATCGTGTGGGAGTAGATTCGAGACAGAAAACCGGGCGCATACACAAGAGACACATACGTTTCAGATTTTTTGTACAGTTATGGTATGTGTGCGTGTGTGTGTGTGTGTGTGTGTGTGGGAACGCACAGCGTGCTGACCCAGTGGAGTTCGATCATATCCGGTCACGAACCTTGCGGCTCTCCCCTGGTCTGTTTCATCGAAATGGTCTCTCTTCCAACTCTTTTGTCACGCTTTTTTCTTTTTATTCCTTGTCACTCTGTACGTTATATGTTGCTTCGTGTCAAATAAAACCTCGCTATGTTGAACATTTTGGTTGTCACATCCTTCCGTGTATTCGACACACTTTTTCATATCGGAAAAATTAACGATCCGCTAGTCGCAACGCGTTACTCGTTAATTTTTTTGAGGACACTGCTATTATTTTTTCGTTTCTAATTTCCTCGGTTTTTATTCGAACAATATCCGTTGCTCCAATAACAAGCCCAATTCATATTGGACCATGCTATCGATTGAAAATAACGAAAATTGAAAATAACGAAAAAACAGAAATAACGAAAATTGGTAAGACAGACATCTGTCGTATACGTATAAAACTTGACTAATTGACTGGCCGACTGAATGACTGATTGACTGAATGGCAGACTGGCATATAGACAACGAACAGCCTAAAAGGCTGAAGATAGAAACATGAAATTGTAGGAAGATATGTTTCTTGGAAGGTGCAATGGTGCACTGAGGAAGAATCTTTCGGAAATAAACTCTTAAAGGGGTGAAGTGGGGTGCAAAAGTTTTTATGGAAAATTGTATTCTTTGTACGCAAAATTTAGGATCTTTAAATCAATCCCTAATTATCGGTGCAACGGGATGTTGAAATTTGTATGGGGAAAACGAATTCCCTGCTTTTATCTCAATGAAGTTTGGAAGATATGTTGCTGAAAGGACGTAGAGGCGCACTAAGAAAGAATGTTTCGAAAATCAACGCCTAAAAGGATGAAATGGGATGTAAACGTTTCTATGGAAAACTGTTTACCTTGCGCGTTTCAACTTAAATCTTGGTATAAGTATTCTTCAAAACAAATAACGAAACGCATAATTTAGAACTTTTTTAAACAGCCCCTCATGAGGGGTGCACCTGGTAATGAAGTTTCTATGGCCTATTTCCACGCGAGCGGAAGCTATTCGAGAATATGCTTCCACGTTATTGACCCTATTATAAACACGATTCATACGGCATAAATTGGGTTTCAATTTCCGGATACGATATGAAACAAAATGTTTTTCTTCCGTCAAAAACATTGCATCCTATACGAGAGGATAATGGTTAGCTGCTATTGATCCGAGTATGGGTTTGTTTGAAAGAATGGTCGAATGGGAGTCCATATTGGAAACCTAATGGATGCCGCACTATTTCCCGATTGACGTTATTTGAGATTTTTTTATTTGAAATTCTTAACCGAAACTTGTTGGATCTCCCAAAAAAAATATCCTTTCCTGATCCCGTGCACACATTTGTTGGGGCGTCCCAAGATCTAGTGATGCAACAGACCTCTGCTTCTGCTTTCGCAACTGCGGAAGTTCCGCACATTTTTTCACATCCGCTTCTGCAGCTACTTCTGCATTTTTATATCGGAAGTTTATCGAAACTTTCTAGAAATTGCGAGATTGACGATATGCGCACTTACTGGCCGAACGCGCCGGCGTCGCAGGCGCGGGCGAGCGTTGAGTAGGTGGATTCAAATTGAGAATCAAGCTCTGCCTTCAACAAATTGTGTCCCAATCATAGAATACACACCTCAATTATGAATTTCGTTACAAATGTTGGAATTTATGTTAAATATAAACGAAGACCAGCAAGATCCGACTAACGATAGCGGCAATCTACTTTTGATGATACAATCAAACCTATTAGAGTACAAAAAATATAAAAGACTACCTCTGCAAGAAGACTTCCTAATGTGATGGAAATCAAATGAACACAAGTACCATTGTCTCTTGCCAATACTGCGGCAGTATTTGTCAGCTCTTCCCAGTAGCGTAGCTATTGAACAATTATTCAGTGGAGCCGGTCTCATATACGAAGACCACCGAAATAGATTGCAGGGTGAAAAAGCGGTAAAATTACTTTTTGTTGAATATATGTGGCCGTTACGACATTTTTAATATTAATTTAATAAAGCAAACATAATACTTGACAAAGAATTGTTATTTTTTTTAAATAGTATTTAGACTTCCTCTTCCGCATCCGCTTCTTTTACGCTTCCGCGAAAATTTACTTTTGACATCTGTTTCCGCTTCTACTTCTGTTATGACACTTCCGTTGCATCACTACCAAGATCCACCCACATGTTTTCAGTGATACCATTCAAATCGATTTTGAAGATATACGTTTTATACGCGATTTATACTTGTTTAAGGGGTTACGTGGATTTCGAAGCCAAAAAAGCATATTTTCTCTATTTTTTTAAATATAATATATGAATTATTTTATTCAAAATGTTGAGCACATAAAAGAGCAACATTTCAACAATATTTTTCAAAAATTTCATCCAAAAATTTGGGAAATTAAGCCAGTGGGTCCTGGTTTCCGGAGACCTCTAAAAAAAAGTGTCCTCATGGTGGTCAGAATAACTCATGATAGCTTTATCTGAAATTAAAAAATCAAATTTTTTCTGTTAGTAGACAAGTATAGCTCGTGATTGAACGAAGGATTAAAAAAAAATTGGAATTCGAATTTTTGGCTGACTTGTATGCAAAATAGTTCAATTTTTGGTACAGTTTACACTACGTATAGCCTTGAAAAATTAGTTGTAATCGAAAAAAAAAACCTTCGTTCAATCACTAGTCAGAGCTATTTTGAAGAAGTGTGCAAAATTTCAATAAGATCGGACCAAAAATAGTATTTTGAGAAAATTGCGTATACCTGCGTCGCTCCCGTCCGATCTTTCCCAACGGGGGGAATTCCCAAAGGCTCATTCTCCTAGACTTTTACTCCGATTGACTTAAAACTTTGGGAGAATATTCTAGACATATTGTACTATTAGATAATAAAATATGAAAAAAATGGCTTTTTTGAAATTTTCGAACCCACGTGATCCCTTAAGATGCGCTCATTTCGTGTATCTAGCTTTTATGTTTAGAACATTCAATGCACAGAATTCGATGAGATCCATCAAGAATCGTGTCAGATTCTGTCCGGTAATGTGGAAATGCTTGAAGCTTCAAATTGAATTCTTACATTAGATTCCAATGTACGAACGTGACGTTTTAATATAGGGATCCAATGCAATGAGGCATTCATGATATCCAATGCAATGAGGCATTGGATATCAGGAAGTAGTGACAAGTCTGGGAGTCCAATTGGATCCCTACGACAATTTCAACACTGGATTTCCTAAGATGAAAATTTCGTGCGAATAGTCGAGTTACCATTCGAGTCCAGCCATCCAGGACATAGTGATTTTCTTCTACGAACTCCCGACGGAGAACTTAGTCGGATCTCATCAAATACTGTTTCCAAATAAAGCGAGCGCAAAAAATGATCAACGTGACATCCCTGCGCACCAACAGGCAAACAAAGAAAAGGAAAAAAAAAACACAAAAAGCACAACAGCAAGGAGATTAAGTAAATTTCTTGAGAGTCTTGCTCGTTCGAATTAATCCCTTGTATAATCATTTCCATGTTCCAATATATAGCCGTGTATATCAGTCTTAATACTTAAGAAACCGGATCGCCATTGTCTGGAGAAATTTTTGCCTGAGAGACTGTAGAGGCATGACGACACCCTCGTGGAATGGATCATTATTGTTTGCACACGACGGAAAAGCAACGGGGAAATATCCTTCTCTTCATTCCTCTTCAAGCTCCGCGTCTCTCTCTCTCTCTCTCTTCCCCGCAACTCCAGGATTACGTTCCGCGTTCTCTAGATACGCACAAAGGTTGCTCCGGATCTCAGTGCGGCTGCGAAAGAACGAGAATCGGAGGAACGCGATACAGATATTCGCTAAGCGGAAGTTGAGACAGCGAGATAGGAGGACAACAGCGAGGAATGAGCAAGACCGTTACACACACACACACACACACACACACACGCGCGCGCGCACGCACACACACACACACACACACACACACACACACACACACACACACACACACACACACACACACACACGCGCGCGCGCGCGCACACACACACACACACACACACACACACATATCATGCCTATATATATATAGGCATATATCTATAGAGCGATAACAACTACCTCGTTGGTGAGGGTCTCGCTCGAATCTAAATCCGCGTAGATTCGTAATCCAAGGATTACACCGCGTGCTGATCCAATTTCGGACGAGCTTTCGGCGCTCGGCTTTGTGTGCGCGAACGTCTGTTTTTGTTGGTGGCTTTCACTTCCGCCTCGGTAGAACCCGAGGGAATGTGGCTTCCCCGAGTGGTGGAGAGGAACACGAGAGAAAGGAGGAATAAAGCAGGCACTTTTTTTCCAGTTTAGAGTGCAAGCTCCCGTTATAGCTCTATGTATAGAGCAACTGGCGAATTTTTGAGTGCCCATCTCTAACGGTCGCGTTATATTTTCCGCGCAATTTCTCGATCCCTCATTAACCTGTGCTTGCAAGAATTAACCCTCTCACATGAACACAACATACGTTTTGCTTCGGGGATGGACTAACTGAAGGGGAAACACATAATACTCTCTTAAGCTCGCGTGTCCCACTCGAGTGGGGGCGGGGGAAGGGGCAAACTGACGTAAGGTTAGGTTAGTCGGGTGGGTATTAGGATCGAAAGGCTTTGAAAATTGGTCTCTCGGTTAGAGAAGATTCCGTAAGATTTGGAATACAGAAGGTTAAGGCGGGCAACCGGTTAGATGCTCAGTTAGGGAGTTTGTTTGGGTTTGTTTGAGTTTTCATAACCCAAATTTGGGTTTTCATAATCCAAACAAACCCAAACTCGGCCGTTTGGCGATTAGCTCCAAAACATCTCCATTCTGGGTACAAAATAATCGAGGCAGCGGCATTTCTTGCTGCTATTTTATTCAATGAAGGAAATTCAGCCCTACGCATGTTTATGAATGAAATACAAATCGTAGTTGGCGGCAGAGCTACGGATATGCCGAGCGAATAGATCAGACGTGCGTGGCTCAGAAAAATAGAAAAAGTTTATTAGAGACAAAAGAAGCTCGAAAATAGGCTCGTAAAGAGGGAAATGCAAGCTTCAAATGAGTTGCATGAGGAAGAGGAAGGATTGCTGTGTGGTACTGGAATCGCTGATTAATCGGTAAGATACTTTATTATTTGATTAAACACATTTGACTTTGAGTTTTTCGTTTGTGAAACTTTAAACGTGTTTTTCTCGAAACGACATTTTTTCAATTTGCGGAAATCATGACTCACCAACTAATTGATGGATCATCTTCGAATTTGGAACACGTTTACATAATATAATTTATCAAAACATGAACTTAAAGTTGGAAAGATTAGATTGTTTAAAACACATTTATTATTGCACAATGCCGGGAAATAATGATAAAAATCGATTAGTTTTTTTCAAACGCGTTCCACCATTCCATTCTCGATTTTTTTTTTTCAAAATTTCAGATGCGAATTGCGAGCTGCACCATTCCCGAAAATCGACAACGCCAATGAGGACACGCCAAGGGACACAGCGGATTACACCTTAACTAATGCATGAAATAACTTGAAAAAATTACCAGAGATGTATGAAAATATGAATAAATTATTTTCAGAGTTGCGGAAATTTCCGTTTTTTTTTTCACAATAAAAACAAATCCACAAAGTCATCTAATTTTCGGTCTCCTAAAGTGAGTGCCCGCCTTAATAAAACTTCCAGAGGCAGCTTTTTTATGGCTCATAAAGAAATTGATTGAGCTATATATTTATCAGCTTTGAAAACTAGCAGTATTATTGGATGAATTGTTTGTATCGAACGCGTGTCGATATTCTCGCTTGTTATCCAAGTTGCCAACAATTCTGAAGATTCTCGGATAACGTCGAAAATGAATGCATAGTCCTAGTTTGGCTATTGCAGGAGGTTTCATTTTTTTTTGGAATATTATCGGTCAAACAAGCCTGCTTCAGTCTGCGAGCGATTCAAGCTTCTTCGGGCTGGTGCATCTCCTTGCTAGTTGGAAACTTGTGCAAACAATAATTCGAAAATGCCCTCTCCATGACCCTTTGGCGGCGAAGCCTTTGACCCACCATCTTTCCGCAACTTCATGCATCATTAAGAAAAGTTTGTTCATTCCACAGAACAAACTCCTCCATAATTGATACTAACTAAAGAGAATGAAATATAGGGATGATGAATAAAATGCTTGAAAATGAAACTTTGAAACTTTTGCCTTTGATATCGAAGATCGAGGAAATGCTATCAACTATTCATGTACATCGATGTTTTTACAGAACATCCAATTTGGCCGAGCTCATTTTCGCAGCACCCTTTGTAAAATAAATCTTCCTCATTTTTTTCAAAATCAACTGACCAAACCGCGCTAATATTTGAGAATGCGAGATTTATCGAGTTGCCAGTCGTGAAAATTTGGAAATAGCGTTCCATTTGCAATGGCTATTAAGTATAAAGGCATCAGTCTCCATCTATTGCACATATTTGCAAGAATTTTTTTTTATAATAAAATCTATCTCCACATTTTAATCTTTATTTACATAAAAATAGAAGTTTCAATGTACAAGAAAACATTAAAAATTTCTTTTTTTTTATTTATCTTGGTGATCTGGCTGTCTAAAGTTGCCTTGCTTTCACCTTGTCGACACGCAATCTTAACTTTGGAGCATCGGAAAACAAAAAGTCGAGTATTTTATTATAAAGTGGAGTTATAGTTATGACCCGTACTAAAAACTTTCACACTCGATAAAAATAAATAAACTGGCGCACTTTTGAATTTTTCGACTGTTTTTTACAATTTGAATTGTTTAAAAGTAGGTTGAAATATTAATGAATATTTATACCGTTAGTAGGGATCGAAGAGATATATGCATAGAATAATCCCTGTAAATTTAACCCTAATCGGTGCAAGAGTTCTTCCAAAATCGTGTCGATAAGGTCGAAAAAAGTGTGTTTTGAGAAAAACGCGTTTAAACTTTCTCTTTTATAATTGTACATAAAACTTTTTAAAAAGCCTCTTACCCTCAATCAGTGTTGCCTGGTCCATACATTATTCCTTCAGCTTCTTTAAAAGCTTCACTTTTCTGGGATTTTTGGTTTCGAATCACTGATCTGCGAGCTTCGGACGCTCGACACCGTGGTTGCGCGTTGGGCGCCTAGAGACGCTTCTATTATATTACTCTTTTTAGCCCCTTACCGGCCATTCCGACCTCAATAATGTTCTCTACCGTATTTCTACAGCTATGTAGTATACGAAACTAATGTTTTTAGAAAATCTAAAATTTCCGAAAATAGACTGATACTGCTCCCTTAATATTGTGGGTATTTTTGCGCAGTCATCGAGTCATTTTGACCGAAGAAATTTCACACCGTCCTTTATTCCACCCCGCTGTACCACTGGTACCTGCGTATTGAAAGGGACAAACTGTGCGTTAAGCTCTGCATGAAGACATTGAAAAGTAGGAAAAAGCCTAGAGCAGCTAAACTCAAAGAGTCTCAATTTAGGAGTTCAACGAATGGCTCGGCTCTATAAATTGGATATAGCTGAAGGAAATCGAGCGCTGCTTTGAAACGATCGCCAAACTCGTATGAGTACTTTGCAGTAAGGTAAGTAACCGAGAACTCCGGAGCTTTTTAGCTACGGAGGGGAAAGAGATGAGAACGGCCGAGGGAGAAAAACCGCACGAAGAAAGATACAGCGAGGAAGAGAGAAGTAAAGACTTCGAGGAAGAATATAAGAAAAAGCCGGTGGTGAAAGGAGGTGGGTTGTAGAGATATATAACCGGAAAGGAAAAAAAAAAGGAGACAAGAAAGAGTTAACGTGGCAGAGAGCGAGTAGCCAATTTTCCGTTACCCACGAGTGTTCTCAAACGCCAAGGGCAACCCTCCCGACTTGCACAGGCAATACGACGAAAGTTTAACTCAAACCGAGAACTGGTACCCAAGAAAATCCGCGTATGACATCAGAGAAATCATTCGAGCATACTTTGTATACTATCTACATACGTACAAGTACAAGTAAGCTACGATATATATAGACGCACATACATACATATATATATATATATATAGATAGATAGGAAAATATGATTCTGAAGACATCTAACTTCAAGGACCGTCCTAATCGTAGCCGATTGTCCCTAGACTCAACATTATGTAAAACCCACAATCTTTGAAATTTCTTTTGGATAAATGGGGGCACTTTTGTATAAAGGTAACATAACAGCAAATGTAACTGTTATATAACAGCTTCGGGCACCTGCTTTATTAGTATAGGTTTTCCGAAGTTTCCCTATGCCCATGGCAGACTGTCGCAGTAGACGCGATACAAATAAGTTCGGCACGTAAAAGGGAATGAACTCGGACCTATGGTATAGCGTAAGTCCTGGGTAGTTGGCCACTGTTTTTTCAACGATACCCCGAAATAAAAGTACAGACGTTTCTCTACTTATCTCTATTTGTAATGAAACTTTGAACATTTAACTTAAAGATAATTTACAAAAATAAATCAAGTTCGAATGAGATCAACCTTAAAATTAGTGTTTCTTTAAAATCACGATTGGCCATCTCTTTTGGGGAATCCGGGTGTGATGTCCATAGGAATAGAGGAGAGATTGCCAGTATTTAATTCTACTCTTGGTTTTCTCTTTGGTTTTATATTTTGATTCTTAATTTTTTTTCTTCTGGCCATATCTAGAACACATATCGTTGATTCAATTTCGTGGACCCAAAGTTGGCATGTTATGCACTAAAGCCAGTGTCTAATGGGACAGGTTTCATGATCATTTTCTTCGCAACCAACACAGTTTTCTTCTTCTGTACTTACATCTTCGTCTGATGAATCGCGTAATACTGGCTCTACGTCATCGTCACTACTCTCGGATATCCTTCTAATTGCTTTTCTTTTTCTTGCAGTACGTTTCATCGTGGTATTTTTTTTTTGATTCGCGTAGACCTAATCTAGTTTGCTCTTTTTATTTTACTTGCAATAGTTTTTTGGTGTTTTAATTATTTTTACCTTTCTTTACATTTTCTGAACTTAATATATCCGTCAGATGTTAATAATGTGCCACCTTGCTTAGCCCGTTTATACGTCTTAGCAAACTTACGAATCTCTTGTACAAGGTTCTAGAACTACAGGGCTCTACAATTTTGATCCAAAAAAACAGTACACCTGCAAAAAACCAGATTGTTTTCGCACCGCAATCGCAAAGGTTTTTTTTACCCCACATCGCGAAGATTCGTAACTATCTTTGTTCCTATTGACAAGTGCTTGTGATTGCATTTAAAAAATTGACTACGCAAGCAGTAAATAAATTTGATACGAATCGAGATGCAGGTTGTATGCATGCGTGATAAGAATTTCCACGAGCAGAAGGCGCTCAGGGCAGGAGTGGTAGATAGACCGCTGGCATCTCATATGTCCGAGGTACAGGCCTAGCGAGGAAGAAGACGGAGTTCGCGGAGTCTGAGAGAGGGCTGAACAAAGATTAAGCAAATTGAAACGTAGCGAGATCTTCGGATGAGGGAGCATATAAGACGTATATATAACGTGAGAACCAGTGGGTGAGAAAACACAGAGGGTGCAGAGAGCCGTACGAGAACGATGCGCGAGAGGCTTGGGGTCGTTCGCATTCGAAAAGCTAAGACTGCGGTTATACAACTTCATGCCCCCCCCCCCTTCTCTTACCGACTACTTATAATATACGAAAGAGATACTTCGCAGCCCCAGAGAATGAGAGCGAGAGAGGCAGCGAGAGCTGAAGATTATTGCGGAGAGTCGAGCTGAGAGCTAAGTTTTAATTATCATAATGGAGAGCAATAGAGAGAGGCAGAGAGAGAGAGAGAGAGAGAGAGAGAGAGAGAGAGAGAGCGAAACTGTTGCATTATTAGTTATGTCGTCATCGTTTACCCCTCAGCCGCACCCCATGCAAAAAATTTCTTAGAGATACCTAAGCTCCGATTAGATCCCGATCGGCATATGATACGGATTCCCTAGAAGGGATATCCTCATCGGAATCCAGATGGCGCCCACTACGTAGCAGAAGGCGGAATCGTGGTGGCAAAAATTTGAAATATGCATTTCAAATACGTATTAAATAAATTTTTCTTATAAAATTAAATACATATTTTCTTAGTTCGAACCATCTCCATTTAATTTAGATATAATTACTTAGAATGAATAAACTATATGACTTTTTTCCAGGAAATATAAGTCTTTCAACGTTTATATATTGGTTTTTCGAAATTTTGTATTAAATGTAAAGAATTTTGTTCAAAAATCTGTTATTAAAATATATAAATTTTGACAGTTATATTGTAGCACCAATTTTTACCTAATATTTTTCCAATCCTTGAATAAATGATTTCAGAAAACGTCCAGCGTCTCCAGCTGATACGGATCGGTATCTCTTGGTGATTCTTACATTCATCCCTGGGATCCGATTCGATATCGAACTAGATCTTGTTCTAGAAGTTCGGGATTCTAGCCTAGATCCTATACAAAGTTTCTATTTTGATTCTAACTAGAGTCCTTAATAGTTCCGGATTATGATCCTGGCTGGAGTTCGATTTGCGAGCGTTACATTTCGCTCCCGGATCCGATCCGATATCCGACTGGATCCCGATTGAGAAACCAGGATCCTAGTCCGAATCGGACTGTATCCATGACAATATTTCTGTACGGGACGTTTTGCTATTTTAGGACAACTATTTGCAGATATGCATGTACACAGAGACACAATGGTACAATTGACTTCAATGATTGCATTTGACAATTAACACAGGCTTTCGTTTTTTTTTTCATCTACACTCGATCGAGCTCATCGGAATATAAATCAACTTGAATCAATCGAATTCCATCAGCCTTGTAGAATAGTTTACATAAAGTATTCCGCCGCATTTTCGTAGGAATCAACAATGTCCAATTCATATCATTTTTAAAACATGACGCTATTTTTAGATTGGATATCAGGATTATCAAAAACAAATATTCAATTTAGAAAAATAATATATTTATATATGGGGCAACGGTATTTTGCATCCAATATATTTTATATAATATCGGCTATATGCACATATGACTGTTTCGTGGACAGCCCTTTAACTTTTCTGAGTCCTAGCTGGACACACTTATTCTTTGCCTACTCGTTACACACTCTAAATTTCGGAGACCCTACTGTCATCTTTCACCACAGGCTAGAATGGAAATATTACGGTTTTTTTTCTAGGTCGATCGGAAATCAATCAAGAAACAGATTCGTAAATTCAAAAAGTTGATTCGGGAACGCCGAGATATACGGAGTCGAAAAGGGAAGGAAGAGCAACAAGGCGAAAGAAAAATATTGCATTTTTTCATGTACGCGCTTCCTTCCTTGACAACTAGGATCGAAGGAATGGTTGATGTTGGGATCCAGCCCGTTATTGGAATAAATTTCATAGAAATAGGCTCAAATTTATCGAAACGTGATTTTGAAGATCTTGGGGTTTACATAATAGGTCGATGTCTTCAAGATCAATTTTCCATATACATATATATAAAATTTGTATTTAGAAAAATTAAATATATAAATAAATCAACTCCATAAGCTCGTAATTCCTTCGTTCTTAAAATTACATTCAATATAATACGTACAATCACATTTTTTTTTGAATTTCCAAATACACTGGAATTTTTACGCAGATGTTAACCGTTTCTCATCTCGAGAAATGTGAAATCGACGGAAGTTCATGAAGGCAATATTTCGGAAATCTTTCGTGCTCGTCTTTGATATAAAATGGCATTAATGTAAACACAAATTTTCAGATCATTTATATGTCCGTCGGTCCGTTGGTGGTTCGCACATTTCTGCCATCCAATAGATCGTTTCCCAAGAGGGTTTAATCGAGCAAAACTCGATATCCAATTAACGGTCATAATAATGTGCCTGGTTCGGGCAACAAGATCGCTGAGGATTTCATTACGATATTGACCGTAAGCGTTTATTACATCGTTTCACGGAAGGGTTAACACGCTTCTATCGCGGGATATATTCCAGTGGTACGACTTGCGAGAAAAAAAATCACTTTTATGAACCTAATACCCCCGATTTTAAAGCTCAGAATATAATAAGGCCGAGAGAGGGTAGGATGATTTTCAGCCGGCTGGTGTACGCGGCTGATTAAAATACAATAGGTAACCGACTATGACGTCGTTGAGGATCAAGTCAACATGATCGTTTTTTTTTTTTTTTTTTGGGAGAAAGAGAAGCGCTTTTAATTTTCCGTGTTACAACGCAATGTGCCTTATATATGCAAAGATAAGCATTGTGGTCGAATAAAGATGACGATTGTCGAATTATGTCAATATGTATACCAAGAGGCGCGTCAGTGCCTCGACGCCGAGTAATTGAAAGGAAAATTTCGGAAGCATCGAAGTCGTTGATAATCATACGAAAAATATAATTAGTAGACGATACGATCATTAGCAAGAAGGTAGGGTGAGTTATTGGGACAACTGGATGAAAAGCAAACGTGCTTCGATCTTATTGAATCTTGATTACGAGGCGCTAAACACATCAATCCAATTTCCAGCGTGTACAGCTAATGTTATTGCTACAGCGATAATCCCGAATGCTTCGATCGACCTCTAATATAGTTGAACGGCACCCATGAAAATTTATCTGATCGATCAATTGCTGATAAACTACCTTATTTGATAGAACCGCATACAATCTACCCAGAGACACCCAGTAATCAAGGTTACACATATAGAACCGAACATAAATTCATATTCGGCCAAACCTCCTGCCGCATGGTAATTAACACACACGACTCGTTCAGGATCCTCCAAGGAATGGATTAAAATTCATGATTACGGTCACATGATTGATGAAATAATAACCCGTACAGAAAATTTCATAGGAATCCAATTGGATTCCCATGCTTGTCCAAACTTCCTGATCGGGATCCAATGGTTAATCGCATTGGATCCCTAATCAGGAGTTCACTATGTGCGGTGTCCCTTGAAATTCCTATAGAGATGTGGGTACATTTTGAGATTCCCCAATAAATTTGTGCGCGGGATAATGAAAAAAGGATTTTTTTTTTGAGCGATTCGACAAATTCTGGTTGAGAATTTCAAATAAAAATCAAACAAACGACGTCATTCGGGAAATAGCACGGTATTCATCTTGATACCAATGTGGACTTCCTGCGTGCAGCGTCCTTATCAAATTTCTATCGGGACATGGTAGGGCCTGGGGACTCCCCAATAAAAGTCTTCATGGGAACGCTTTACTGAAGAAAACAGTAAAATATCAATTGCCGTGTTTCAGTAGTTAGAATATACTGTAATATGAAGGAAATCAATCTGATGAGAATATACAAACTTCGATGTTGGTCCAGTTGGCAAAGAACGTCTCATATTCATCTGTGTCTACAGACCCATCGCCATTTATCAATATATACTATGGGTCATTTGAAAAGATTCAGGCTTTTAATAAGAAAAACACATATTTTGAAGCAAAACAAAGTTTATTTTTGACGTAGTCTCCCGTCAACTCACGACATTCGGTGGAACGCTTTTCTCAACCTTTCAATCCGTAAAAAATAATTGATTGTCTAAACCCGAAAAATATTGGCTTACAGCGCCTTAAACCTTGGCATTTGACCCATATTTTTTTTTCCTCGGTAAGTTTTTTTTTCAAATTGGGAAACAGAAAAAAGTCGCTGGAAGCTAGATCTGGCGAATAGGGTGAGTGCGGATGCAATTCAAACTTCAATTTTGCCATCGCGACCATTCACGTGTGATAACCCGAGCGTTATCCTGGTGAAACAGGACTTTTTTTTTGGCCAAATGCGGACGTTTTTTCTCAATTGTGGCCTCCAATTCATCCAGCAATGCAGGTTAGCACTGTCCGTTGATTGTTTCACCCTTTGCGAGGTAATCGATAAGAATTATTCCATGGCTGTTCCAAAAAACTGTCACCATCACATTTCCTGCACAGACACCTTTGCCTTCTTCGGAGCTGGTTCCCCCAACGCAATCCACTGCTTTGACTGTTGTTTGGTCTCAGGCGTATGGTCAAGCCCCAAATCAATTTTTAATTTTTAATAATTCTTTGTGGCTTCTATCCACTTTCTTTTGAGCCTGACGAAACCAAATATAAATCGCGGTCCAACACACAAAAAATTTCGGAATTTACGAGCTACAAACCTCCGAGAAATCGCATGTGGCTCACAGTGCCCCGTGACACATTGTTCCCCACTCTCCCCTACAGAGTCTAACTCATTTTTTATTTCCTTTCAAATGAAGGAACTTTATCCTATTAAATGAAGGAACTTTATCACTGCGCGATACTCGGCTTTCTCCATTGTTGACAAACAACATCAGCTAGCAACTTTGGAAGAGTGCCATAGAAAAAGTAATGATCAGAATGACTTAAAATTTTTACAGTTTACATATATCGAGGTCATCTATCGGGCGGCGAAAGACTTTTTTTTCTACTATCATTTTTTGTTCATAAGGCAAGAACCTTTTTAAATGACCCTCGTATTTCAAATGAGGGCAGGAGTATATGCCTCCAGTCTTTCGCTATGATACCGAATAATTAATGTCTCTTATATTTCCTCCTTTATTCATTCGCGTCGGCCTCGTGCTCTTTCAAGTTCGAAAACTTTTTCGCTCCATGTTTAAATTATGCTACTAATTATTTTTCACATTCGCCGCGGTCGTCGCCGCTTTGTCGAGAAAGAAATTTTCACGTCCATGATATGCACACAGACAGGGAGGCATCGAAATATGTATATACCAATTCCAAAAGAGAATAAGCGCTTGTGTTTTATTTTCGAAGCAAAAACGAGGAAAGTACGGGTTGGACTGAGAGAAGGGTCGGAAACTCGAACTCTCGGCTCCCTCGGTAAATTCCCCAAAATATTTTTCGGTCCCTACATAGCCAGAGGCTTCTTCCAGAATGTTATACGGCCATTAGAGATTCCAGCGCGATATCGAGCAGCACTCTATAGAATCATCCACATCGCGCTTAAATTTTCTAATTTTCACGTCACTTCGCTAACTCTACTTGTAGACAAGTATTAGCGATCACGATACAAATTCTTCGTTGGCAGGGAAAAAATTTTTAGAATATCACGATCATCTTTTTTTTTAAGAGTTAGGAAGGCTACCAGTCAAGACCCGGAAAACGGTGAATTTTGACAATTTTTCATGGATACCCAGTTGATACAATGAAAATTGGGTTCAGAGGCTTTCTTTATGCATATCTTCAAGTATCTTTACGAATTTTTTCACAATTTTTTCCAACAAAATGGCGGCGCTGAAGCTGGATGAAGCGATAACCTTTATTTGATCATGTCTTGCAGCCGGCAAATGTTCTCCGTCAATTTTTTGCCTGGAACAAAAATTCAAAATAATTTGAGTTCTAGATAATATTTTCCTGTGAAGTACATAGGGAAATGAAAAACATAGGGAAGGAAGATGAATTACTTGGGCCATGTTTGTAAGGAAAAATTATTTTCGGTAAAAAATAACCAATAATAATCTGTTTTGGAAAACGTTTTTAATATATTAAAAATCCTCTACGTAGAATTTTATATACATATTCTGGACAAATTTCATTGCAAAGTCTATATAATTTCCACATAAAGCATTTTTATACTATTTTTCAGTCCCTATAGGCAGACACATTAGATTTTGAAGGAGCAAATAAAATATATGAGGATTCTATATGTCTATTTTATAGAGTTTATTCTTTATATTTATGCAGAAGTCTATAAAAAGTGGATAATTTTACATACATATCCTGAGAAAATTCTATTGCAAACCTATATACGTTTCATACAAAGAATTTTTATATAATTTTTCAGTTCCTATACGCAGTCGCACGAAATTCTTGAGCACTGTAGAGAATATATGAGCATTTTATATGTTCATTTCCATACAACGTCTTTATAAAATTTGTTTTCTATATTTGTCATAAAAACATCATGAAAAATTTCCACTTGCAAGTATTTACTTCGATGTAAGACGTTGTTATGAAGTTCTAAAAAAAATGCCAAGTCTATCGGTGAGGAATTGGCGATGTAATGTTGCCAGCCGTAGAGCACTGTCAGAAAAAAGGACTTCCTTTATCCAGTTTCAGCGCCGTCATTTTATTACAAAATCTTTTTTAAAAACATTGCAAACTAACTTAACGATATGTAGAATAAAGGCCACAAGACGGAATTACCCATTCTATCACCTGTGTAGCCATTAAAAATCCTCGAAATTCACATTTTTCCGCCTCTCTAGACAAGTAGTCTCCCTTTATCGCTAATCGTTTGTTTGCGAGTGTATGTTTCTTCGTTACGTATGAAAGTACCAACGAGAGTTTTTACGTTCGGATACCTAAAAAAAGGGAATTCTTTGGCTTCTCATCATTCCCTTGTTATATCTTTTTGTGTTAATAGAATTTATAATTATTATCGCGAAACTATATTCGATAACAGCCCTTGTGATTCTACTTCCGGTTCGTCTTTGAGCACTGCCACCTGTTTTTCATTATCTGCAAATACATTCATTTTATCGTCCACCAATGAAGACAGGCAAATGAAATTATTTCAGAAAAGCATCACCTATTCTTCGCAATATTTCTTCATAGAGAGACATGGGATAAAAGATCTTTTTAACAATTAAAAAAGATACGTGATAAAATTAACAAAAAGTTTCCTCTAATGATATTGATTGGAGCTTACGCCTTCGATCGCTCACCTGTCAATGTTATAACACGCCTATAACTAGTTATAAATATATACATTCATTTTGACATGTCCATTCGGTGCGTCGTAAATTTTACGTTCTCACCCACGACTTCTTGTTCACCTTCGTCTACATTTCACGGGATACAACGTCGTAATTGTCGTCGTACGCTCGATTCTATGGACGCCCCGCGTAGACTTCGTCTAGAGAAATCAATAAATAAAATATAGTGCCCCCCTGGGTATCGGTCGCAGTAGATGGACGAGGGGTGGAGTCGATACAAGCACGAGTCATTCCGTGTCAAAACAAGAGCAACGTTCGATGCTTACGGAAACGCCTCCACTCTCGTTTGCCCTCGAAACGAATGGTAAGTGTTCCGTGTGTCCATAATCCAGGGTCCTCGGCATTCAAAGTCGATAATTCAATCTCTTAAGGAATTGACTTTTGGTTCAGCTGGCATAGAAGAGCTCGAATATGCGAATGATAAATTTGGCGTTATGCGGTGACCGCTGTAACGTGCTATAACGTACACTACGTATATTTGTGATCGAATTGCAGACCTCACGGGTGCGTGCGATTTCCAGTATTCGTGTGCTTGCTACCGTTTGATAGATTCGAAAGTTGTACGATCCCGTAGACCTCTGCGTAATCACGTTCCTTTCCGATTTCTCGAGTACCAAATTGAGCGTCGTGAAGGGCGTTCGTTTTTGGTTGTCGCACTTTCTATCATCCATTGAATATTCTTCTCACATTGCCAATAGTAGCCGTGCAGAAATTTCTTAGGAATACCTAAATTCCTATCAGATCCCAATCGGGATATGATACGGAATCCTTTGAAGGGATATCCTCATCGGGATCCAGATGGCGCCCACTACGTAGCACAAGGCGGAGACGTGGTAGCAAAAATTTGAAATACGTATTGAATACATTTTTCTTATAAAATTAAATACATATTTGCCTAGTTCGAACGTTCTCCATTTAATTAAAATATAATTACTTTGAATAAATAAATTATATCACTTTTTTCCAGGAAATATAAGTCTTTCAAGGTTTATATATTGTTTGTTCCAGATTTTTTATTAAATTTAAAGCCTTATATACGCGATTTCGCCGATTTTCGAAGGTACTTTTCTAGACGCGGTTAAAAAAAAATGACGCATATATTGACAACATTTTTTTTACAGATCATTTATGCACATGGTTAAGTATATGTAAAAAAAAAAAATCAGAAATATTAACAAATGGCGGAGATATAACATAATAAAGCAATGTATTTTTTTTTTGCGCGCGCGTTGATGGTGAAAGTTCTCGGCATCGATGTGGGTGTCTGAAAAAAAATGAACATATTTATAATTGCATAATGTATGTATCTTCAGTGTGAACCAACAATATTATTTTTAAAAAATTATTGTAATAAAAATTCGAAACTTAAAATTTTTTTACTCAATTTTCTGTCGGTATTTTATTTTTTATATTTTTTTGCGTCATTGAAATTTTTGTTCCTGTGGTTCACACGATAAGTGATAATACTAAGAATATATTGTAAAAATTTCAAAGCGATCTGAACCTTCGTTCAAGAGTTAGAACTTTCACAAAGTTCAAAAAAGTGAATCGTGGAAAAACGGCTTTGAAGTTGGCGGTCGGGCGCGCCGCACGGTATCTATTATAAATGCAATCTTACCTTATTTAATTATCTTTTTGAAATTTTTCAATTCTGTAAAGCTTAAAATATTCCTAATCGTTCAGGCTAATGGAATCAAAAATGAAAAAAAAATGAAAAAATTTGAAATATTTCGCGTATACAAGGCCTTAAAGACTTTTTTTCGAAATTCTTTTATTAAAATATATAAGTTTTGACAGTTATACTGTAGCACGAATTTTCACCTAACCTTTTTTAGATCCTTGAATAAATGATTTCAGAAAACGTCCAGCGCGTCTCCAACTGATACGGATCGGTATCTCCTGGTAATTTTTACATTCATCCCTGGGATCCGATTTGATATTGAACTAGATCGTGTTCCAGACCTTGACGTACAAATGATAAAAAAGTATAAGTGCAAAATGTATAAACAAGGTTTCACTATATATAAAATATAAATTATTTCCCAATTGTCAACTTGCAGGGCTACTAAAGCGAAAGATCTTCTTTTATACCAATAGTCCATCCCTCGAGAACTCCATATATTTTTGGCCAATCGCCCCGGAATCTGCATAAAAAAAATTTCTACATCTATATATGTAACTGTAATAATATAGAAATATGTGTACGTGGTATTTCATGGAAATGTTTTACAGCGTACGCTAAGTGAGAACCGAACGAACGAAAAAAAAAAAACGTGGAGGCTCGTGTATGAACGTCGATATAGTGTGAAATTCCCCATATTATATGCATGTGAGTGTGTATGTAAATGCAGCCGTAAATGGAATGTAAGAAGCAGGTATACGTGGTGGAATCGGCGTTTTAACGTTAACCGAGCGTGTACCGGGAAGCCTTTAACATTCTAAGGGCTCGGTTTCCGCCAGGAGGTCCGATGGTGCGACCAGGAACGTCTGAAAAGCACCCCTTGTGCGCCGCAGCCAGGACGGAATCTCGTTCCCGAATAACACGCGAACACGAATAAATGGCTCGTGAATGCTATTTCAGTGCGAATAACAGAGGAGATTTCGTTTCGAAGGGACCGACCGCTGGATTTTTTTACCCCAATCATTCAACTTTACCGAGATGTAGATTGAAATTCAACTGATGCTCTTTGTTTTCTTAATTATCTCGTAAGCGCAGCTTCTCTATGACCCAATTGGTTTTTTAAAGTTCAGATGTGGCTGTACATCCAGCTTTCTTTAGTATATAAAATTCAGGAGGTATGGTTACGGGGATGGATTCTTCCATTCGCTCACGGCACGGCAAATCCATGTGTGTCATTTATTACACGGAAGGTGTGTAATTTTAAGAATTGACACGTGTAAATGCAGACATTTTCACGTTTAGATATGAAACGTATCTTAAACAATGCGTTTATGTATGTTGCAGTAAAATTAAGCTTGTTGTATGCGTATTTCTAAATAATAGATCCGAATGAAGTATATTCAAATTTACATGGCAATTTTAAGGTATTACTCGATGGACATTAAAAAATCGCCAAAATTCTTAAAATTTTGAGGAATGATAGTTCTTCATAAAAAATTAATAATACATGAATTATTTTAGAATTTTTCACTAAATAATTTAGTAGTTATAAACATATGAATTTAACACAGTTGCTTATGGGAAAACAGCTTCTGCAGACGTTAATGGTTGCTAAATGAATGGAACTAAATCGCCATAAATTCTTAAAATATTATATCATCAAGATTTAGGATGAACCGATTGATTATGCTAATTTTCAAATAAATCGACTGAGTAATTGTCGTGAAATTAATTAAATTATTGAGGAGTATCGTCTTTTTTAACGATGAATTAATAGCTATCATTGGAAAACTCAACATATATTGATTTTTTGGGTAATTGTTGATAATAATAAGAAGATCTGAATATATCAATTAAATTTTAAAATTCTGAAATTTTTTGTTGGAAAAAATAATGAAAGAAAAAACACGAACCATTGCGACGTTGTCCCACTTTAAAAAAACCTAAATACTTAAACATAAAAAAAGTTAGCTAAGTTATTATTGCTTTTTTTTACTTCGCCAAACTGCACGTGTACGTATACATCTATATATGTATCGGAACATTACCGTAACACGATGTTTATCTAAACCACAAGCTCTTCATGAATTATATGAAAATCCGTGATCATTCGTATCGCCGGTTCAACATATAGCGTCCGAAAAGTGGGCTTTGATCAGTATTCTTTGTGTGATATTCCGTCGAGCTGGGAAAGATCAGACGTTCGCCTTGCATAATCAAAGGGGGCGGAAAAAGCAGACCCTTCGTCCAAGCCTCGTCACATCGGCTCTTGATAAAATTCTTTTTGCAATTTTATCAATAATAGATCGAAGGAAGAGCTCTTCACTAACCAACTTTAAGCAATTCACATGGTTAATACCTACATTATCCATAATGCATAGATGTTATAGTTAAAACGCGTTTTCAGTTTAAACGCGGTTTACCTTGTGAAAACCCGTTTTTACTGAACTTATTGAAACTTTGGGTCTTGGATTTGTTTAGGCATATTTGAGATTTATAGGTTATTTTGCGTTCGTTTGGGTGTATTTGAGATTATTTGGGTTTCTTAAACATAAATTCTAGTTTACCCTAGGAAAAAACTAGTAACAAAGGCATTCAGTTAGAATGGGTTTTTACTAAGTAAAACGCGTTCAAACGGAAAACGGGTTTTAACTGGTAGCATATATACAGTGGGTAAAAAAGTATTTGCACACCTCCTTTTTTTTCAAATTATCTTGCGAAAAAAATAAAATACTTTAGCATTTTTTTTCCAAGAAAAATCAAATGTTCGATAAATATTTTAGGATTATTTGAGAGACGCTTTTTTTACCCACTGTATATCCAACAGTCTGTATGCACGTGTAGGAAAAAATTGGATAAGATGACGCAGTTTCGCAAGTCATTGTCACAGAAATATCGCTTCTCAGCGCGCAAATTCACGCTCTAAATGTCTTACATCGTGGATCATCTTAGGTAAATAGTAATGTTGTTTGTCACTCTTTCAGTTTCGATTGGAGTAGTAGAGGGGAAAAACCCATTTATTGCCCACATTAATAAATAGGTTTTATTTAACACATAAATAAATGGAAGCACACATAAATGGGTGCACGCATTTATTCCACCCATTTATTCCATTTATTTGTTATATGACGTTGGAGTTTGTATTGTTGGAAAGCAACGATATGCTTTCATTTTTTCATCCTTTTTTTCCTTTTCATTTTTTCATTCTTTATTTATTTTTCATTTTCGTAAAAAATTTGCTTTTCATTTTCTTACAAATTGAGGTCACAAATCTATAAAAAAAACAATACATAAAAACGTTAAAGTGATGTTCACAGTTTAAATTGACTCAGATAAATATTTGAGTAATTAAAACGAATGAATTTTCGTTGCATCCCAACGATGCAAACTTCAACGTTAGTTTCTTATTTGGATTCGTTACAGTGCAACTACCATTTCGTCCATCTTCTCGAGATCCGTGTCACCCCTAATAAGTTTATATATTCTTCCACCTCCAGCTCCAACCTCATTTTCCTGAACACTTTTTTTATCTGTTTAACCACAATCGCCAGAAAAATGCTTTTGGCATAAAATTCGTCGAGTTTAAAATGCCGCTTTCATCCATTGTCCATAAAACCGCAGAAATATCTCAAGTACTAATAGAGTAACTAATACATAATACAATAATCTCTCTGATACTGAGGCTTTGTCCAATAAAGAGAGAATCTTTTCTTGCCAGATGACGAACAAAGTTAATCCTTGAATTCCTCCAAAATTGCTCATCTGATTTGATGAATATGAAATAACCAATAAATTGCAGACAATGCTTTCCAATTTTAAAGGATCATCAAGCTACTGGGATTGGATTGCCTCGAAACAGGGTTAAGCATTTTTCGAGAGAGTTTTTTTGTATAAACGTATTACAAATGGCGTATTTGCAGACATCTGAGGTTTTATAGCTCCTTACTTGCCTGCGTGATCTCTTGCACTCTCGTGTCAGTCTGGAAAATAGAGAATTTTCCGTTCTTTGCAGATATGCGTATAAATATATATATATAATATATTGTGTATAAAAGATCCAAAAATATCATTGTGTTCTCTACTTCGCGTACTGTTTATATTTATTTCTCTCTCTCTCTCTCTCTCTCTCTCTCTCTCTCTCTCTCCAATATATATAATACACGAATAAAAGCATCAGTCAATGGAATACACGCAAGTGAAGAAACCGCGTTAGGTCCCTCGCCTATCTGTCTCGTACACATCTTGGACATGTACATCAGTGCCAGTGAACGAGCGAAAAAATAGCTCGTGAAATTCCCTCCCATACAGAGCACGAAAGCTTTCCTCACTCAGCTACGCTTAATATCCTGAAAGCATTTGCTGCCTCGAAACGGCATGTACTCCGTGTCTACGTGGCTACATATGTATGTATATATATATATATATATATATATATATATCTGAATGCGTGTGCGGGTGTGTGTGTATACACGGAGGATAATACGCACACCAACGGTATAGCATGCGCCGGAAACGTGAACAACTACCATCTATTTGTGGAAAAGTACGCGAATTTTCGCCCATAAGACAGTTGATGGTGAAAGAAAACGTCGCGATTGATTTTGTATTTCAGAAAAATGCTGAATTTCGTATACTCGCGTTTAACAGACGGTATTGTTTTTTTTATTGAATTTCCAATATCTTCGGTGTAATTTGCCAATGGAATAACGGCTGTGAGTTTGAGGACATTTTTCCCTTGGCCTTGTAAGAATATCTTATGGTTTTAGCCCACCCCCAACCCGCTCGCAATCTAAGTTCCAAGATAGACTTTTGGATAATGTTGATTGTGAAAGACGAATTGATATCTCGTTTTACGGCTTCGTAATGTGATGGACGAACATCGGAAAAATTTTAATTTGAAGTGGAACGCATCGTATACCGATGAAACGAGCTGTGAAATCCCCAAATATATTGCAGCGTGACAAATAAAACAAAACTTTCCAAAATAGAATTAATCGAATGTAGGAAACGTTGACAAAATGGAAAACTCACGAGGTGAATGAAAAATCGTCGATTCCACCGAAGAGGGCGGCGTGTAATTTTTACAAATTTCGTGTTCCTGCAGGCTCCATTAAGAATAATCGACAATAATGAAGCCGGTGAAAGTGTGTTGTTGGCAAAATTCTTATTGTATTTTTGCGGTTCTCGGTCTTTAGCACATAGACGAAAACATACCGAGGTATCTAGCGCCGGTGTATACGTACATCAACCCTCCGTGAAGTGTTTTCTTATTCTTGAGCTACCATCCATTATACGTTGGCATAATGTCTTTCTTGTTCCTTGCAATTTCTTACTTTCCTCTCGATCACTCGTTTCCCCTACTTCGTCGTTTTCTCCACCTGAATGTCTATAGACGCGTGTGCGGGACATTTCGTATAAACTGCCCAGCCTCTCGACTAGTACGATTTGTTGGAAATCACTCACTCGTCATAGCACATTGAATTAGTGACACGAACGAAAGCAGGGATAATCGTATAAAAATTGTCGTAGGAATCCAATTGGATTCATATACTTGTCCTTACTTCCTGATAGGGATCCAATGGGTCATCGCATTGGATCCTCATATTAAGACGTCACATTCGTGCATTGGATTCTCATGGAGATTGTCCAGTGGAATCCAATGTACGAATCCAATTTGAATCGTAAAGGATTCCCACATTACGAATTACGAGCTACGAGAAATTATTTTATACTTTTTAGTCCGTTTTAAAAACGTCGTTGTTTTTAAATAAATTTTTTAGTTACTAATTATTTTCTAGTTTTTAGTCTTGTATTTGTGAAATTTTGCAATCTATTTTAAACATCTTGATGAGATTATGAAAGAGACATGTGGCAAATTTCAGGTTTACTTCAGTTTTGCTTTATCTGCTCATATCTGAAATAGAAATAGCTTAAGTTGGGTGGCTGTCTATTTGACCATCGTGGAAATTATCACTAATACACTATTCATTATTATTTTTTATTTTTCTCTTTCACTTAACTATATTTATTTCTTTAATTATTTTTTTCACAATTTTTTTTCCTCTTTTCTCTCTCTCTCTCTCTTACACTGTTTTTATATTTATATTTATCTTGTCTGTCAGTTTGTTTGTTTGTCATTCAGTTCTGAGCTACGTTTAAAGTTTCAAGTCTCTGGCCCATCCGGAAGTTAATTTGAAATCGATTGCAAATTTTCTACCGAACAAACAGACAGACAAGAAGAAAGCGAGCTAATAAAAACGTGGTAAAAAGTACGAATCGCTTAAAAAAGTATATCTTGGAAATCGATTTGAATCACATCACTGAAAATCCACTGTAATTATCGTTTGTTATTTATTTTATTGCACTTTGACATAATATCACCGAACACGTACACGCTCACGAAGCGTGCACGTTATGTTGCAGCATGTCGAGTCTTTTCTCGTGACTTTTCACATATTTTCGATTCGAACGTGGTAAAAATTCGCAAACGGCGTTTATCGGGGAACAGTGCAGAATCCAATTGGACCCCAATGAGGACTCCCTGTGTGCGGTGTCCCCGACAAATCCCTATAGAGATGTGGGTGTACTTGGGTGTTCCCAATAAACTTGTGCACGGAATCAGGAGAGGATATTTTTTTAAGAAGAATCAAAAAATTCCGGTTGAGAATTTCAAATATAAAACTCTCTAGCGATGTCAATTGGGAAATAGCGCGGAATCCATTTGAATTTCAATGTGGACTCTTTACTCGTGATCTCCCTATCAAATCTCTATAGGGATATCTTAGGTACTTGCGATCGATTAACGTTGATTCGATGCCAATATACAAAAAGGAGTGTTCAAATTTGCACTTTACTTTAATTAATTTTTTTGTTACTTACTTTAATTGATTCTAAATTGATTTTTTTATTTGGGTGGATCAGTAGGTGGTTGTATTCAACTTTATGCTCATCAAAGAAGCATACGTGTTCGTATTACGAAATGGCCAATCAAAGAAACATTTATGTACGTATTACAAAATGGAAGAGGTCTTCTGTCTCATTTATTCTGTGCACACAATTTTATGTCGGACCAACTGCGAGGATGACCCACAGTAGGCAATATGGGCAAGGCGGTATTGTTTGGAGAAGGGATATCTCCCTTTCTGACCATATTAGGGTGGTATATATCTATGAACCTGTGGCCGGACCGGAAATGAGCACTATGAAAGCAATGCCTAACGACACTGCCAGGCTGTTGTATATACATTCTATTGGGAGTGTACAGAACTATACATATATGCATATAAATATACATATGTGTATGACTGTGTATACATATGATCGGTTCATTTTGGACCTGTCATATCTACGTGATATTGACTTCCAGCACATGTGGCTGTTTCGCACACCGCTCTTAAAATTTCTATCAACGAGCATCATTAATTTTAAGAACATGGGCACCCTCAAAATGGCATTTATATAAATATGGTCACATTTATCCGAATGTAATTTCGAAGACATCGGGATTTACAATGTGTGGTGAGTACGGAAACAATTGGCTACTGTGAGGGCGGTCCTCGAAGTCATATGTTTTGAAAATCACTTTTCTGAATATATATATATGTGAATATGATGATAGGATGGCTGGCAGACACGCAAGTTATATGCTGAACGTGAGCTCGAAACCACGACCTGCGACAACTACCTCACGACACAGTACTCTCTTCTTATACTCTCGTTTGTTCACAGTGACCTATACTGTAGAATACATGTCAGCTATCCTTTCACTTGGATCTTTCTAAATCTCTAAGACGGCTTTAAAAGAAATATATATCAATTTAGCCTGTGAAGATGGATACACATTGGCACGATTTTTTCGTGAGATCTGTACACGGATATGGAAGACGAGAACGTGACTACTTGATTTGGCTTCAGCTATGTCGCGTTGCAACGATACTGGAAAATTATTAAAATAAATGGATAGATCTATATTAATTATACTTGAATATCTCATCGTCGACATGTAATGAATTCTATTAAAGAAATGGCGAGTTCTGATGAGAAATATCTGATTGCTTTGCGGAAAAACTGGCGACAAAGTATAAATTGAAAATATAATTAGTCAAACATAAAAAAAACATAAAGATATTCGTTTACAATCATCGAGAGTATCGCATAGAAAAATAAATGGACGTACTTCTTATTAATGCCAGCTGATATTGATAATAGTTACTCAATCGTACCGTCGTAAAATTACACGCCCTATTGTCAAGAAGAGAATGATATAAAATTCATGTAATACATTTTTTTCAAGAGCTGGCTTAGGGATTGAAAAAAAATGTCGGCCGGAATAAAAAAATATTCGGTCTGTGCGCAGAAACATTGTTCTCGTAATTCATTTTGCGATCGCCAGCCTACACGCATCACTACATATTTTTAATAGATCGAAGTTGGTTCGTTGCGCGATAAAACGCCGGAAATTATCGAGAGAACTTGCTGGGCGCGACAGGAAGAGGATAATGAAAAAAAGGGTGCGAACCGGAGCCTTGCACTTATTGGTATGGGCTGTTTTAACCCTGTTGCATCGTCGATCGTAGGACAAAATATTTTGTGGCGTTTCGAGCTACCTTAAATCGAATAAATTCTCCCGACGCTTTGTCTTATAATTCCTAAAAAATATATATATGGGTTACAGTTAAAACCCGTATTCAGTTTAAACGAGTTTTACCCAGTAAAAACGAATTCTTACTGAACGCCTTCGTTACAACTAGTTTTTCCTGGTAAAATCTAGAATCTACTGATAAAAAAATTTGAATGTTAGTTAAAACTCGTCTTAAACTCAAACAAACTCCAAACCAAAAAATGTATTTATCAGTAAATGGTACTTTTCACGAGTAAAAACTATTTGTGACGAAGACGTTCAGTCAGAGCTAGTTTTTACTTGCCAGTCAGAACTACTTTTAGTTGCTTCGTTCGGCTATTATTATTGGGGAAACATCCGATAGCTACAACTGAAAAGAGCAGACTATGCTTGGACAAAGCGACGCATATGTCATCTAAAATGCCAGTCCTGGAAGTGACGTGTATCAAACTAGCTTCACCCCCGCGTGGAATTTGGCTTCAAGCTATTCGGTGTTTGGATTGCGCACTTCAACACCCCTAATTAAGGGTTGTTTAAATAAATCCTGACATATGCGTTTTATTATTTTTATTGAAGAAATTCCAAATACCAAATTTTAAGTCGATACACGCAAGGAATAAAATTTTCCATACCAACTTTTACATTCCATTTCACTTTCTGAGCAGTTGATTTCCGAAATTTCCTTTCATAGTGCACTTTTACACCATTTGAGGAAAATATCCTCCAAACTTCATGTTTCTATCTTTAGCGGTTTAGGCTATGCGTCGTCTATATGTCAGCCAGTCAGTCAGTCACGGAACTGTTTTATATGTGTAGATGTATAGTCTAGAAATGCCCAACGATTTAAAGAATGCGTATACCTGAGAACTTTAAGGATGTTTAAATTCATTGTCAATCCTGTGCAGAAATTTCTCAGGGATACATAAGTTCCGATCGGGTCCCGATCGGAATATGATTCGGATTCCCTAGAAGGGGTATTCTCATCGGAATCCAGATGGCGCCCACTGCGTAGCACGAGGCGGAGATGTAATGGCAAGAATTTGAAATACGTATTAAAAACATTCTTCTTAGCAAATTAAATACATATTTTCTTAGTACAAACGATCTTAATTTAAATGTAATTACTTAGAATAAATAACCTATATCACTTTTCTCCAGGAAGTATAAGTCTTTCAAGGTCTATATATTGTTTTTTTCTAAAATGTTTATTAAATGTAAAGAACTTTGTCCGAAATTCTGTCATTAAAATATTTCAGTTTTGAGTTATACTGTAGCACTAATTTTTACCTAATCTTTTTCAGATCCTTGAATAAATTATTTCAGAAAACGTCCAGCGTCTCCAGCTGATAAGGATCGGTATATCCTGGTAATTTTTACATTCATCCCTGGGATTCGATTTGATATTGAACTAGTTCTTGTGCTAGAAGTTTGGGATTCTAGCCTGGATCCTATGCAAAAATTCTATTTGGATTCTGACTAGTGTACTTAATAGTTCCGGATTAGGATCCTGGCTAGAATCCGATTTGTGAGGGTTACATTTTGCTCCCGGATCCGATCCGATGTCCGACTGGAATCCGATTGAGAAATCAGGATCCTAGTCCGAATTGGACTGTATCCATGACAATATTTCTACCGGGATCCGATGGAACTGCACATTTATGACGTCCGTAAAGGCAGTGGGTATGGAATGTCCCATACACGTATATTGATCATCCATCCTATATCTGTGTATACCTGTGTAGATATTCTTGTTAAAATTCGAACACCCGAATGGTCATAAGTGAATTGTTAACGGCTAAATAAACACTTGATTCAAGGCAGATGTGCATGAGCCATTAAAAATAATAACGCGGAGATGGGCCGATGTGAACTCAGGCTTGAATCTCGTCGCTTTAGAAACGAGTCATCGTTTTTTTTTTCAATTATTTTACAACTTGTCTTTTACCGCGCAGAATGTTGTTTCTTTTTTCGGGCATGAGAATAATATATGCGATCGTTTTTTTACGTAATGTGAGAATCAGCGAACGCGCAGCTAATTTAATATGCAAGTCAAACGCGTGGCATTCCCTGCTCCGCCAGCCAGAGGCTGAAAGTAAACAGGGAAACGAGATAGAACTCATAGAGATAATTACAGTAATTGAAAGAATCTAACAGTACGTTCGTGTTTGTTTTACCTTGGGAATATCGGGGAAAATGGCGGAATCGCTTTTTTTACGTACAGATAGTATTTTGCGAGCATAATTTTTCGCCGGGCAAGTGAGGGAAAGCGAGGGAAATCAGAAGCCGGGAACAAAAAACATGTTTTGCTTGGCACATTATGTGCACGAATAAATCCGTTTCAATGTCGATGACTTCTTTTTTCTTCCTTGTTCACCCTTCGTGGGAGACGGTCCGAACAAACAATGCATCGAGTACAGCATCGACGATCTCTACTGTGACGGAGTTGAGGCAGAAGAAGGAGATCGAGATCGAGAGAGAGAAAGAGAGAGAGAGAGAGAGAGAGAGAGAGAGAGAGAGAGAGGAGCAGGAACCTCAGTGAATAAAATTCTTCTGGAATACTCTTGAGACTACCGGAGCGAGCAAATTATTCGTTTCGTACAATCGGGAATACACCACTCCGCGTCGTTTTCCTCCTAGTGGCTTCCACATCCGCCGATGCCCGGGAAAATGTTTGAAATGGCGCTCCTGGGTTGCGCTCGATCCCACATCGCCTATAGCGATTTTCCGCTCACTCTATTTTCTTCGTGAATACTTTCGTGCTTCCATTTCCACCAACATGGATATGCACAAATAAACGTATACTGATATATTTGCACCTGTATACAAATACATACGCACGCGGGTGCGCGGGCATACACACATCTCGATATATATGAGGAAAAATGATTTTGCAGACACTCCACTTCGAGGACCATCGTCATAGCAATCTATTGTCTCCATGCTCAACATTATGCGAGCCCAAGTGATTTTGTGAAACGAAAAGTGTGTGCCAATGATCCACAAATCATTCCGAAGCTCACAGAAGCAATTGGACGCACCATCAATGAAATTAGTTCAAATTATTGCCAATTTTGGCAATTATGCCAAAATATTAATGAAAATTTCGTAAAAAAAGTGAACGTTTGCAAACACGGACGCGGCGATCATTTAACGGATATTGTGTTCCACACATAACCTCCATGTTTGTACCTTATATTAAAATTAAAATCTTCATACTTTTCAAATGAATAATACGTTTTATTAATAAATTAAAATATCAGGTAATTTTAGAAACACCCTTTATATCAAGAAACGTCATTCAAAAATGTGCAACTGCAAACTCCGTGTACAGAGGTCAGCGTGGTTATAAAAACGCTCGTTTTAAGGCGTTACGTTTCGAAGCCAAAAAAAGCATATTTTCTCTATTTAAAAAAAATATAGTTTGTAAATTATTTTATTCAAAATGGTCAGCATATAAAAGAGCAAGTTTACAACAACATTTAAAAAAAATTTCAGCCAAAAATTTTCGAAATTCAGTTGGTGGAACCTGGTTTCCGGAGACCCCTCAAAAAAAAAGTGTCCTCGTGGTGGTCAGCATAACTCATGATAGCTTTATCTGAAATTAAAAAACCAATCTTTTTCTATTAGTAGATAAGTATAGCTCGTGATTGAACGAAGCATTTTTTTTTAAATTGAAATTTGAATTTTTGTCAGAGTGTATGCAAAATAGTTCAATTTTTGATACAATTTACACTACGTATAGCCTTGTAAAATTAGTTGTAATAGAAAAAAAAAACCTTCTTTCAATCACTAATCAATGCTATTTTGAAGAAGTGTGCAAAATTTCAATAAGATCGGTGCATTAGTTTTTGAGAAATCGTGTCCACCGTCTTCAAAAATAGTGTTTTGAGAAAAATGCGTATAACTGCGTCACTCCCGGCCGGTCTTTCCCAACGGGGGGAATTCTCAAAGTCTCACTCTCCTAGACTTTTGCTCCGATTGACTTAAAACTTTGGGAGAATATTCTAGACATATTGTACTATTAGATAATAAAATATAAAAAATAGATTTTTTGGAAATTTTCAAACCCACGTAACACAGGTTTGAAGATGGTTGGCATTTTTCAGTAACATAGATTGCCATATGCAGGGTCACTGGCGGATCAACGCGATATACGTGAATCAATTATGCATCATCTGCTGCGAGATCCGCAAAGATTAAACTTAGTTCAGTCGAAAATAAACTGGATGAAAGACAAGAGGGCCAAACCTGCTGTAGAAGTAGAGTTCGGAGATAGCGGTTTCGTTATGTTTTCACTGCTGTCTCCTGAGCACCGTCTCGCTTATCAATGTTCAATGACCCGCAAACATTCAATTGGCAAACAGACTTTTTTTTCTCTTCGCGCATATATATATATATATATATATATATATATCTCTTTCTCTCTCTGCTCCTCTTTCTCATTCTTTTCCTATAGACGCAAAAGTAGATCAAAAAAAGTACCGGCCTTAATGCCAGACTAGAATATTACCACCGAACCGTGTGGAAACCCTGAAGGGAATGGCGGGCCGCAGACACGAGAGCGAGCGGATCGCTGACGTTGGGAGACAAAAATTAGGTCAACCCAATTACGTTCTCGGCAACGGGGTCTTCGAGGCACCGAGTGGAAAAGACGGAGACGGAGAGTTGGGGAGAGTGAAAAAGAGAAAGAGAGAGAGAGAGAGAGAGAGAGAGAGAGAGAGAGAGAGAGAGAGAGAGAGAGAGAGAGAGAGAAGTAGGTATTGGAGGGATGATCATCTTCGTTTGTCTTCATTCTTACGACGTTTTTCATAATTAGTGAAACATTGTTTTCCTCGTCCATTCAAATGTAAAACTTTTATTCTCGTTTTTACAGGAAATGAACAGAATGCCTTATCCTGTCACCGGGCATTACCGAGATTTTGGAAAAAAAAAAATGTAAATTTCATCACGAAGTAGACCATAGACTGCGATCGATGATATAATGAACGACAAGCACTTCTTATGTGGCACAATTGCACTTGCGTGTAAGCGATGGAGCTCATCATTCAGGCTGTCGACTTTAACCTGGCCCAGACCTTTATATGTCTTCAGACTTTTCTAAATTCGAATGATCAAGCCATTTTAAGGTATTACTTTCGTATAAGCCAGGGCCTTTTTAAATGATTAGTAGATTACAGTGGCCCTCAATAAAATTAAGTTATAATCAATTATTATACCCAAAGATGAATTGGAATAAAAAATTTCGCATACATTTTGCCGATTTAGACATTTTTTCTTCAAACATTCGATGACCACCTATTTTTATTGTCGCTGCGGAATCGACAGAATTTTTTACATGCTTAGCGCAGTTCACATCAGGCATCTACACTGCCAAAAGAAAACATTTACTTTAAATAGGATCTATTTACATCAAATAGGTTTTTTCCTTGTCTCGCGGCCTATTACGACTCTATTTGTTTTAAATATATTTGGTTATTTGTTCAAGCTATTCTTTTTAAATATTCAATATATTCAAATTAAATAAAAAAAGATTAGATTGAGACTAAATAAATAAAGATAAAACACGATATAGCGCATGAATACGTGAAAGGAATATAGGTCCATAGGATCAAAGTGCGGTGTGAAAAAGTTTAATTATTTTTCATTTTTTTTTTACTAACAAGGCTGTTATTCGGAAAAAAGTAAGGTATCATCGTGCCTTTTATTACTAGGCGCGACTATTTATGTATACAAAGACTAACCCTTTTCCTCAACTGCAGAATGTTACAACAGTCTTCTAATGAAAACAAAGCTATGAGATTTTTGGGGGACTGAATCGTGTACCATTTTTTTGTCTGTCTCTTTTGTCTTATACTACCAGATGAAACCAAATCACAAATTTATTAGGAATAAAAAAACTTTTAGTTATTAGACGATATTAAATAGATCTTGATTTGAATAAATATATATATATTTAAAATAAATCATTTTAATAATGAAATGCAATAGGAAAAATTTGATTTCACGAAAAATCTAGTTAATTAAAATTTTAAAAAATCTATTAGACGCATCTAGTTAATATCAAAAGAATTTTTCTGTCAGTATAAAGTTTCTTAGTATATCAATTATAAGATAAAAATGTGGCCGGTATGTCATCCCCATAAAGTTCCGTGTGAATTATACGATTTTTAAAGTCGGAATTTTTTGTTAAAAGTTTGATAACTTGGCTTGAAATTTTACCTGTATACTGGAATGTCTTTTTGTTTAATTGTGGACGAAAATCAGTTAATCGTTAAATATTCGGTTTCGTGAAAGGAATACCTTAAGCACGTATCATAATAGATCATGGTGGATAGTTTCGATGGCGCGATGTCAAAAAGGAAAAGCAAATGTAGTTGAACAGCTCGTTTTACCGACAAACCAGAAGACTACGAAGCTTGTGCTGGTGCACTTAAAACTTGCAAGGGCAAAGTCCTCTTTCCTTTCATTAGTCGACGAGAAATATATATTCATACACACTACATTTCTTGGATCTTATGCTAACTTATATAGGCTACGTTGCTCAACGTTCTTGTGTTCAGGCTGGATTCCCATACTTTCTTCAAACTTTGCCTTTATTCCGCGTTCTTAGTCTTCACGAAGCTTTTTATAGACAACTTTTTGCGCTCACATCACTTTCTCCATGGAAAGTTTTGTACTCAAGCTCTCTGGGAAAGTGTGGCATAAGAATTAAGTCACGTGATGAAGATGATTCACGATGCTGCTTCACCCCATCCGTCCACTAAAAAAAAAAATTCTCCGCGGGCTTAAGATCAAATGAAATAACGAAATGTTCGGAACAGCTTACATATGCATAAAATAATGAGGAAACATGAGAAAATACGAATTTTTATTTCTCTCAAAACAATGAAGATTGAATTTCAAGAGAAAAAAAAGTATAACAAGTATTTTTTTTCCTTCAGTATCGTTGCCAAATGTTTTTTACGAAGCAGTGTAAAATATGATGGAAAATACACATTTCAATCAGCTTTATAATGTCTTGTTATCGTTACAATCGTAGGGGCCCCAAAAAATATTTTTTCAATCCTACTCATGTTATTAATTATTTATGAGCGCTATTATAAATTATCGTTGAGGGGTAAGGCCACTCTGGAGCAAGAAAAAGATCCATATATTGGGATTTTTTTTTAGGGCAATAATAAAACTAATAGAAATTTCGTGCACAGGTCTTTATTATATTACTAATAAACTATACAAAATAATATTTTCGCAATGATCAATAACAAAGTGGCAGCTGCTCACCATTCCTCCGTTGACGCCTTTTTTTCGGAAAGGTCCACGGGAGGGCCTGGCACAAAAAACCAACATTTTTTCGATTATATGCAAGAACAGCTACAGAAGTACGTAGGATTTTTTCGATATATAGATTTTTGCCAAAATAGCGCGTTCTAGAAAAAGAGATTATAAATTTCAGGAAAAAATCATTTTTGCAACTAAAAAACTATACGATATAACGACAAAATCCTACGTGCTTCTCTAGAGAATCTCGTTTTCAACCTTTAAAGTCAACAAAATGTTTGTCGAGTCATCCAAAATTATGGAGTGGCCTAACCCCTCAAAGGTTAGGCCACTCAAAATTACCAAATTTATTTGAAAATTTTGTTACAATAATAATTAAGTAAGTTAAAGTTAACTTTTTCTTTTTTCAATAGCCAGCCGCAAATAAAATTCGTTCACTCACCGTAGAATTCCTTTTCTCAAGTTCAACAAATATTCCATCAATTTCAACCCTTCGTGGTCACACATTCAAATTTAATCGCGGTGGTCACACTTGGGTCGATTCTACCCAGTCAGTTTTCAAAAAAGTATTGTGACCAAACAAACTATCGGTCCGAAGTGGTTCAAAAAATTACGGAACGTGCTTTGAACTTTCTAGATAATGTACAAAAAATTTATTTCTAAGAAATCAAATGGCGACATGTTAAAAAATAATCCTAAAGAGGTGAAAACGCAAAATAGACACTTTTTTGCTCAAAAAATCATATTTCCGTGAATTTTCAACATTTTTACCGAAAATTTGGACGTGATACTCCTTAGATATGCGACTTTTGGGAAAAAAATAGTAGCATAGTGCGCGTTCCAAGAAAGGTATTTATTCCAACGTGTGAAGAGGGTAAATTTTATGGTATGGGGATACGTCAAACTCCAGGTGAGATGGTGAATACAGTCCAATTCGAAGCCGGGGACTATTATATATTTACATCAAAAATTGATCGACGGGTCGATTCTATCCAGGGTGACCACGAAAGGTTAATATAAGTTTTCGTAATGCCGATCCATATATTGTTAGTCTGTCGAAATCAGTATACTTGTGCATCTGGAGGTTGATCGTATAGTGGTAACTTCCTAAGGGTATTTTTTAGATGCAATCAAAAGGACGAAGGCTCATGAGACCTCGGAAATCCAATTGCTTCTGGAATTATACGGGCTTTTACAAGAAGCAGGGAAACGGATGTAATGCTTAGGGAAATAGGAACGAAGGAGGGGGGGGGGGGGGGTGACTGAGGCACATAGTGAGACCAAGAGAAAAAGAATTAGATAGAGGAGAAAGAAAGAAGACATACACACGAAGAAAACAACTAGTGGAAAATCCGCAACGCTGTCAGACCAACACGTGCCATAAAACAGGACAGAGAGTCACGTTTGTCCATTAAAACCCCTGAGGAATCTCTTGGGTGGTTGTAATTAAAAAGTTAGCAATAAATATTTGATGCGGGCGGACGTGACGCAATTTTACTGAGGCGCCAAAATCGTTGGATCTTTCCTCGCATCTTGAAAAAACTCCACAACTCGTAATGCTCAATCCTCACGACGAGTGTCAGTCCCAACGAGGATTAACTCAATTTTTTCGAATTACAGTCGTCGCGAGACTAGGCAAAAACGCCAATTTCGGTCCCAATCTTCCTCGATATCGTCCCTTAGCTTTATTTTTATCGTCTGCCTCTACGAGACGAGAGAGATGTGCTCTGCAAATTTCCATGAAGATCGCTTTCCTTATCTTTCGAAATTATTTCCGTTGCCCCGTTCTTCTATTTTTTTTCTGTTCTTTTTCTATCATAAAACTTCCAAGGCCATCGTAAAAACTAAGTCGATCGAACGCTTTATCTTTCAGGGATTGCCTCCGGTGCATCGTCATGCACGAGAAGCATCCGAACGTTCTGCAATACAAGGAAAGTAAGTATTTCTGTTACAATGAATTTTTCCTACTATTTTATGTATTATAGTCGAACGTTTGCATATGTATATAAATATATATATATATATATATATATACACCCACCCACATACATACACCCGCACATTTCCGATAAAAGAAAAATACAGAGTCGAAAACATTCCGTCCACAAATCGACACAGAATTTTGCTTGCTCGAATTCCGCGCATGCAAATCAATTTTACATTACTTCGAAACATTCGAAACGAATAAAATTTGTTTTGATCTTTCAGTTCGAGAATTTTTTTCAGCCACAAAACCTGCCGTTCCGAACATTCGTTGCACTTATTGCCAATGCATTTTTAAGAATGGACAGAGTTACATTTTGACGTTTCCCTGTCAGAATTGAGTGAAAATTGAATTGAATAAGCGCAAAACAAATAAGCGTCCTCGATGAAAAGAAACAGGTTTAAATCAAAAATGAAATAGCACAATGTTAAAAGTATAATCAGTTATGTTATGAATTTTTTGTTGACAATTACTTACAACTTTTTTTTAGATACGTTAAGTACCTCGTCGTAAAACATTGTTATTTTTGTCGACAGCGTACTGTCTCAAAAGAGACACAAATTTCGGCGAGGCGTGCAATAAATTGGCTGGTGACGCGACTTTATATTCCCTATTTCGTTCGGGTGCCGCACCATCGCCGTGCCCCATAAGAGGACCTTTGGAGTTTACTTACAGCATAGGAAGCGACGGAAAAGAGTGCACCAGCACGTCATCGTTCGCGGAGGCTTGTACACAAGATTCGAGATTACTACTCCGTTATTTAGCCTGTCCGGATGTCGCCAACACCGAAAGTACAGGTATAGTCCGTACTCTCATTACCTTAACCTATGTTGCGCAAAACTTGTCAACTCATTTTTTTATTCCTCATTAATAATCTTCTTCGCAACAAAAATTATGCCAATGTCAATCTATAAAGCAGATTAAACGAATACAAGGATTCGAAATCAAATGATCATAAAGCCTAAATATCGGATTTATTTACTAATCTTTATCATTGTCGTTTGTTTGGATGTGATTTATCACATAGTTTCACTTCGTTGTATCGCGATTGATATAACATTATAATATCATTCGTTCTTTTTTTTGAATTCTCATCTTTTTTAACAACTTCTCTTCAGAGAAAAGAACCCTTGGAGCTTAAACTTTAGAACTTCAAAATGAACTTCAACCCTAGAACTCATGTATCATTTTTTCTAACTCATTTCTGGGGCAGATACCCGCCCCACGTGTTTCTTGTAATAGGCACAATCGCTCTGTTGAGCAGTAGAGAGAAACATAAGTACACGAATCTCTTCGTTTTTCGATTAGGAAGAGAATGGTGTAAGGTAAATTCGTTTTTCTTAGAATTTATTTTGTGAAAAATCCGTTTAAACGGCGACATAGGCCGAAAATCAGCGAAAAACGCATTTTCAAAACAGAAAATTCTATTTGTTTGTCGAATTAACAGATTCTCAAATGTCGCACGGCGTTTCAAAGAAGAAACATTGAGCTCATAAAAAAAGAATTATTGAACTATATTTCAGTGGAAAAGTATTTTTATTTTGAAATATGAAAATGGGGAAAATACGGAAAAAGTCAATGGAAAAAAAAATATTTGCAGGGATTTTTCGTATATTTTTCATTTCGCTTATTGAAAATACGGAAAAAGTCAATGGAAAAAAAAAAATATTTGCAGGGATTTATCGTATATTTTTCATTTCGCTTATTGAAAAAAATAGTGTAAAATCAATTCTGATGATTAAAATGAGAATATAAAGAAATCCTACATTCAACTCATTCTACTGTCATGCAAATGCAACAATACACCGTTCTGTGCTCCTCGCGGGCGGCCCTGTGGCATCGTTCGCAAAAAATCTGAAGCTTGCGATCCTTTGCTCTTGGACAGTATGCACATCGCGCCGCTTTTTTTTGACCCAACCCTCGGTGCTGTTGTTGAATGACTAGTATACCTCACAGCTGAAGCTGGATAAGACTTTTTACGAAGACTAGACGAGACTTTTTACGAAGGTCCTCCGACTCATATTTTCAAGCTCCGTGTTGAAATTGTGGAGGATCACCGCGTTAATTTTTTTCATGGAAAATATAGAATATATCACTTTAGATAATTTACGCGACCATTTGCGCCTAAATTACGTAATAATACGTAAAATATATTAATTCTGATTTAAAAAAAAGTAATACACTTACCGCCACGAAACACCAACGGGAACTTTAGACTGTGGTGGATACCTACGCCGAACACTCTTGAGAACCGTTTTGCCTGACAACCGGCGAGCAACTGATGTCACTATCGGCCTGCCTTGGTAGCCAGGTAGTGAAACTGAATTGTAATGACGGTCCCTAGTTGACAATGTCAATTTATGGCTTCGGAGCAAACGTTGGAAGTCGACTGGGGTGGGTTTCTACCCCGTACATGGGTTCCAGGGTTAAAAAGTTCTTTCGAAAAACTTATTCGATACGTATCATACATCGATTTTCATTCGACCGATCGTTTTTTTCCACAAGCCTATTTTAGACCATATCTGAAAATGATAACGAAGCTAACAACTACACTGACAAAAACATTCTTTTGATTTTAATATGTCTATTTGATTTTTTTTAATTTCAATTAACTAGATTATTCGTGAAATAAAATTTCATTATTAAAATAATTTATTTTGCATATATTTATTTATTGAAATCAATATGTATTTAGTATCGTCTAATAACCAAATATTTCATTCATTCTTGATAAATCTGTGATTTGGTTTCAACTGGTAGTATAAGACAAAAGAGACAGACGGAAAAATGATACACGATTCAGTCTCTCAAAAATCTCATGGCTTTGTTTTCATTAGAAGACTGTCGTAACATTCTGCAGTTGAGGAAAAGGGTTAGTCTTTCTATACATAAATATTCGCGCTTGTTGATAAAAGGCACGACGATACCTTTCTTTTTTTTGCCAAATAACAGGATTGTTAGTAAAAAAAAAGAAAAATAATTTCACTTTTTTTCATCGCAATTTTATGTCATGAACCTCTATATTCCTTTCTCGTATTCATACGATACATCGTATTTGATCTTTATTAATTTAATTTTAATTTATTTAATATTTAAAAAGAATAGTTTGAACAAATGGAACAAAAAAATTGAAACAAATAAGGTCGTAGTAGGCTGTGAGACAAGAAAACCCTATTTGCTTTAAATAGATCCTATTCAAATTAAATATTTTTTTGGCAGTTTAAATGATGCATTCGTATCATATTGAATATCAATTTGATTACTATTACAATAAAACATAACAATAATAGCTTTAATGCTCAGACAATTATCGAGAACGTGGAATTATATCGAAGCGAGCAGGCAACCCAGTATTGAGAGCCAAGTATAGCCGTGCACTTGTATGAAGTTTTCGATATCGATGGTATTTCTGCGGCAAGCGTAAGAGAAATTGCAGGCAGCCATGAGCGAAAAGCACCAGCGTTGGATATGTGCCGTGGCACAAGAAATTCTGGCCGAATTGCGTTATTAAATCTCTTCCTTTTCGTTCGGGGCGTTCTTTTTTGCCCGTGGCATTTTCACAAGATGTGGAACTGGAGTGCCTGGCAACGTGGAAAGAGGGCAGCACCCAATATCTCGTGGCTCGTAGATTCTTCAGAAAAACAGAGCGCAGACTTTCGAACGACGAGGAACGCTACAGATGTTTCGTGTATGCCAAGACCTCCAACAACACGTGGAATCTTGCACAAAGCGGGGACGCAACGTGCTCTGCACTTGACAGCGTCACCGACGGCGATAGAACTCTCCGAATGAGGCAAAGTAAGTGAAGTATCATCTCGAGTTCATACACCCTAATTGTTCACTAAGAGGCACCATTTTACAACACCCAATTTCTTCGGAATTTTCTTTGTAGGTTTCTGAAGTCCTAACCTATTGTTTTTCAATTTCTCAGTACAATTGTGAACTTTTTTATGCGCAAATTGATTGAATTCTTCTTCATACTGACCATTTCTGTATCACAATAGTCTTTTAAACGTAACTTAGTCCTTCTGTAGAGTTGGTGACTTTCAACGTCATTTTGAATTTTTAGCTGATTTTTTTTTTACTGATGAATTACGCCGCAGTTTGTGATTTATTATTCCCGCTCATTAAGATAGTATTACTGCAGTACTAGTGCAGAATTGAATGTTCACCGTTAATTATGTCACTGCACCAAATATCTTTCGCAGATCATCTCCCCATGAACGCGTCATCAAACGCTACGGCAATGTTTGGGCAACGGACATTTTCTCGACATATACATTTTCACTTTTATTATTTTGGGCCTCGAGGTCCTTTTCCAAATACAATCCTGTCTATTCCTCGTCAAAGCCTAAATTAATATCGTCATATATTTCTTTGTAATTGCAAACATAAATTTTGATTACCCGCATGACTAATGCATGGTTAATGTTGTAGTCGCGCTAATGAATGTATGCCAGCCGAAGAGTGAGTAATATTTTAGTTAGGCTCAGCCACCCCGCCAGAGCTACGTAACTATTGTTATACATAATATTGTTCGAATTTAATTCAAGCAATTCACTAACACTCGCTTTGTATTCCCGCTATCTCTTACGATTATCCGGCTACATTAATTATTTTAATCAATTACGTGGATCTTTCTACTTCATGAATTTTTGGGAAATTTCGATTAATGTTCTTTTGAGAGAATACGAAAAATCACAATTCATTGGTAAACAAATTTTTCGATAGTATTGCGTATAAGACTGTGTATCGATCACGAGTCTAAGTGCCAATGAAATGCGGATAAGGCTCAAAATTTGATAAAGTTTGTGACGAAGGTATGTTAACGTAACTTTGGCTTATCGACCCATACTGTATGGGGGATCTCCAACAACTTGGCGTAGCTAGCGCAGACTTTCAAGGAAACAATGATCGTCCTTCAGCAGTGGGCGAAGAAGGCGGACGGTTGGAAGGAGGCTGGAAGATCGTTTTTGGTGTTGGAAACGATCCGTTCACGGATCTACGGAAAATTGTACACGGAACGGGAATTTCGCAGGACACGACATGCAAATACCAACTTAAACGTACTGGTCGTGCATATCCCTCTCTCTCTCTCTCTCTCTCTCCCTCTATATATATATATAAATATATATATATATACACAGCAACGGGGGTGGGCCAGCCGAGGCACATCTCAAACATTTGGGGTTGCATCGTATCCGGAAGCCGCATATGACGCCGTTGCTCGTCAGCTCTGTGCAATTCGCACCCTCGGACGTTGAGGGGCGAGAGGGAAGGGGGAAGTGCCGGAGTATCCAAACTATGGGAGGTTCGCGGAAACTGAATTGAATTCTTGAGCTTGGGATGTAGTATGAAGATCGTGAATGCAGCTATAACTCACCCCGCCCTATACGTATGTTTATGGCAACGCGTTCATGATGAACCATCAGTAAAGGATCATGTAGAGTTCTGTAGCTTATTAGGTTAAGGAGTTAGGCCACTCTAGACCAAGAAATAATTGGTATAATTTGTGAATTTTTTTTAACGAAATAATAAAATAATTGAAATTTCGTATACAGCTATTTATTATATTATTAATGATCTATACAAAATGATTTTTTCGTAATAATTCATAAAAAAATAACATTGACGTAGTTTTTTTGCAAGGGTCCACGAGCGGAAACGTAGCTCTTGCCATTTTTGACCTGGAACAAAAGACCAACATATGTTTTATTATATACAAGAACAGCTACAGAAGTACTTAGGATTTTTCCGATATATTGTTTTTTGCCAAGATAGCGCATTTTCGAAAAGAAGATTATAAATTTCTGGAAAAAATCATCAAATCATTGCCGGTAATTAAAAACCTGTGCAATAAAACGAAAAAATCCTACGTACTTCTATAGAAAATCTAGTTTTTAATTGGAGTTAAATTTTTAAATCGATTGGTGAAGATTTGTTTCGAGTTATGTTTCCGTCAAGTCAAAAAAGCGTACATTCGGGAAGAAAGCGTTTCAGTAAAACGTATAAATCAGTTTTCAGTATTATGAAATCATAGAAAATTCATATATACCTCTAATCCGCGATGCATGCACGATTAAATTGGCCTTCCACATTGATGTTTCCTGCTCCGCTGTTTTCTTTCTGAGCGCTCTAAAGCTGATCCCTGCCTCTTTTGCAGCTTCAGAAAGCGATTGAAAGCACAAATTATAGCTGTTAAGGGTACTTAGTGACTTTAACCGCCTGTAACATTTTGGTATATCATTTTTTAAAATCTTTAGGCACCTTTTCGGCGAAAAAAAATTGTTTTGAGTTTTCCAACATCGTAGAGTGGCCTAAGCCCTTGATTATCACCGTTTTACGTGTGTAAAAGTTTTTAAATGGTGTCGAAAATGTGACTAATCTTTGTCAAATGCAAAACTGTTTGCTTATCTTGAGGAAGCACTCGATGAATCATTTTGAGCACGCAGTCACTTTATGGTATTTTCATGAACCGTTTAAAGTACTTGAACCAATGGGTTGCGGCATGGACGGGGTGGGATGAGATACTGTATATTTTGCTTTTCCAATAAATAGCTGTATTATCTTTCTCCCGTTTTGAACCTTTGAAAAACGTTACGATTTTTACGAGGATAGATATTTTTGGGGTTTGATTGTGTTTCTTATAGTACTTTAAGCGGATATATAATTGTGAAAAGAACTCTCCAATCTTTGTGCACCGAAAAAAAAATTATTAATTTAAATCTCGATCTACTAGACTTTTGTTAAAAGACGTAACATTTACTTAAATCGTATGGTTTAATTAATTACAACTGACGTGAAGAGAGAAAACCGGTTTGAGTGACAAAAAAAATGATTGAACCTGTCAGCTAGACTTTTCCGTTTACTGCAATAAAATTGTATATTCAATTTAAATCAATATTTTTTTTCAATCGTAGCTTCAAACGAAAGTACGCCAAACGTATTGTATTTGGTTGATGACAGACAAATAATTTGTCTTTCTATGAAAATATTTTTCCATCAATACCCTCTTCCCACGACATGAATTACTCGATCTATCATGCTATCGAAATAAACGACAATCAAATCCATACCATTCCACTGTTTTTCGGAATACAAGCACAAGATTTAATAAACCTCGTGAATTATTACTCGGTCACGAAAAATAAGCGCACAATTTTAAATTCGCAATGATCACAGTGTGCAGAAAATGCTGCGATATTTTATTTAAAAAAAAAAAATATAGGCGCCGCCGTCTAGACGTGTATTTGGGTTATCGTGAGAATTCGAAAGTGCCGAAACTGCGGCCACGAGCGTCACTACCTGTGCACGGTGTACGAATACATAGAGGAAGCACGAGAGAACGACGCTCCAAAAATATGAACGAGACGCCAGGTCGTGCGGGGCCGTCTCTCGGTATAATTTATAATTTAGTTTGCTCCCTGAGCGTGCGAATTGAGAGATGCGAAATAGGGGTAGACGACGGGGGGTGCCGGGAAAAGAGAGGGCAAGTTATCTAGGCATGACGCACGGCATGTTAATATTTCAAATCGTAGGTCAAGCCCGCTCGGCCCTCGTAAATTCTCTTCCCCAGCTTTATAAGCCGCTTAAAAATAACGTAGCTTTTCGGTCGATGCATCGCTCGCAAATTCGCCAAACTACGCGAAATCACTCGAATAATTATAATCTATAAAGCATTCCGAAACGAAAAAAAAAAATCAGAAATGATTTAGATACATGGAAAACTATATATGGATGTCGATTTGAATCCTCGTTATAAAAATATTCCGTCATAATAGCTATTAGTTTTGGAATCCCGCGCAGAAATTGTCGTAGGGATCCAATTGGAATGCCATACGCGTCCCTGGCCCGGGTTGAAATTCTGAACTTTGAATGTTCAGAACACTCAAAATTCCGAATTTATTAGCTAGTACTCAATACTTCTGGAAATTTATCATTCCAAAATTTTGTGAACAGAATTATCATATACCCGAAAATAATAGTACACTAAGGAATTAAATGACAATAATCATGGGACCAACTGATAAAGCGTCGACATAAAAACACAGCACATAAAACAAGTATCAACTTCCCATAATTCGAGAGTCCACAGTTCCGAAAAATTGTCGTGTTAGAAATTCGAGTTCCTGAATGGCGAAGGTTTGTACAGAGAAAAGTTCCGAAAATAAGAATATCGATAGGAATCATCGATAGTTAAACATCCTTACATTATATATTCAAAATAAAACGTGAAGGATGATCAAAACTCGAAAGAAATTCTACCACGAATGATCAAAACTCCGAAAGAATACTACCCCGAAAGATCAAAAATCCGAAAGAATTTTGCCCGAAAGACCAAAACACCGAAAATTTAGTGGTGCTGGCATCTAAACGCGTTAGGCTAACTTGCTATCTGCCCTATGTGTGTGTTTTCGGAATTTTGAACGTTCTGAACGTTCTTTATCGGAATCTTACACTATATCTAAACTTCAGTTTTCGCAAACTGGATGATCGAAGCTATGATTTTCGGAGTCCAAAACTTTCATGAACCTGACGAATCTCTTATTAGATTTTATTATATTTAAACTTTCTGATATAGTTTGTTTTCTATAACAAAAATTTCGGAATTTTGTGGCCTGCTTAATATTACATATTCGGAGTTTTGTATGTCGTATTACTAGTCGTTCAAATAAAGCGTCGATCTTCTTCATATTATTTCTGAAAATTATCGCGTATAAGAAATCATATTTGTATCCTTTTTCTATCGTTACTCGTACCGTTCTACATCATTTATAGTCAACTATGTAGACTTTCGCTAGCACGATCTTTACGAAACTTGTAGTTTCGGAACATTAAAATTAGGAATTTTAAACCGTCGGAGCATTGAAAGTTCGGAATTTCAATCCGGCCTCGATCTGGGATCTTCTCAACAAATTTCTGCACGGGATAAATAAAAAAACGGAAAAAATTGACACGAAATTGCTCTGAACTCGAAGAATCGTAAATCGGATTGTAAAAAAGTATTTGTATAATTACAATGTATCCACGTAGTATTACTGTTATATCCAAATGGATACGGGAATATCACGAGACCAGAAGGTATACAATATTTGCATTCGATTGCACGAAATTCACATAATATTATGAACATTTTATCCTATATCGAGCTGAAAAAGTATGCAAACATTCATTCTGTCAACAGCGCAATTTTTGGCAAATTTGAAACTGGTCTCTTCGGAAGAGCATTGTGAAGTTTATAAATAGTTATTATATTTTATTTTTCTGTTTGTACAATTCATCTTATTCTTTTCGTACAAAAAGTCTCCAGGGTGTTGATTCGTTGTTTTTCCCAATAAATCGTTTGTAACTTCATTTATATTCAGTGCCTATTGAAGAGGGACGAAAAGATGACAATATTTCGGTCAACCATCATATTTATAGGCGAGTCACGGAGTATTTAGTTGTGACTATACTTCGTTCTATCTCTCTTTCTTTCTCTGCCCCTCTTTTCGACTCTCATCTCGTATTCCACGTTTCCATTTAAACTTTTTCACAATTCAGATTAAATTCCTCTCCTCGTATACTTACAACTCTGGGCATAATGTATATAGCAGAGCCTTCGCGTCGACGACTCCTCGAGCAGTTTTACGATGAGTCATTTGCCAGTCCGGGTGAAGGAGACGAAGCTACGTCGTGCCCGGTTTCTCGCCGAAATGACTAGACGACCCTTTTTGCGAAATATATATTCTTACATCCGTCTCGATGGTTCGTCGCGCTTTTTTTACTTGGGTGCTTCTTGGCGATGCAATATTTTTCTTTAATTTCAAACCAAGAAGCCTAGGATCCAAGCTTTTTAAGCCGGTCTCCTCGAGCTATTTGTGAAGGTATTTTCAAGTTACTCCGTTGATTGCAGTCATCTTCAACGCACGCAATTACTATCGCCCATTTTGTTTTGCAGAACCCGTTCCGGAACGTTGCTCCTTTCCGAACTGGCTGGTGTCACCGAAATCTTGGACGGCCTTGGACACGATGGCTTCAATGTTGCTTGCCTCAACGTACAATATAACGATACTTGATCGCAACGAGACTCACCTTTCGTGCCACAAGACCTTTTGGCTCGATGATCATCAGCAGAAGTTGATGGGGAGCCGACGGGAAAATCATGTAATGATCGTAGCCAAAGCTACGCGAGGCTGGTAAGTCAATCAAATTCTCAATTACACTTCCGTTATTAGCCACAAAACATCTGATTTCATATTTTTCTCGGCATCTCTATACGACGTTCAATAAGAAATAATACTTTGTAGATACAAATGGATACAGCTTTGTTAAAACGAAACCCGCGATATTGATAGAACATTCTGCACTTCTACGTTCCATTGAAATCGACATTTCATTACGTACAGTCTGATTGACAAAAGCGTGTACGGCTAAATGTTTTCCTGGATGCCGTTAAAGAGTCGATTCGAACCCGAGAAGGTAGAGGGATCCTTCCATCAAGATGCTTTGTATAGAAAGCGTCATTTCTCGTCAGACCGTGGTCACAGATAAACCGCTATTGTCCAAAAAACATGTCGAAAAAAGACTCACTTGGACGAAAGAAAGTCTGGAGCGCGTTTGGGACAATGTAATTTTTTAACACGAAGCTTCTTTTTGAGTACGTTCTCCCTTCAATCATACCTGGTCTATCCACACCAATAGACACCAAAGATCTGGAACGTCAAGCAATTATTCCGACAGATTGGTACTCATATGGAGGTCTTGGTCACCAGATTATGCCATAAAATTAGTGGAAAGGCATCGGTGATGCCAGACGATTATTAAGGTAGTAGCCTTGCCTTACTCACGTTGAAAAGTTTATTCTCCGTTCAATCGACGAAAGGTTCGAAATATTACGAAATATCCTTATAATGTAGGTTGTATATCTTATCGGGATGTAAAAACTTATAATGACGAAAACGCCTAATATAATGTTTAGCTAAGCCTCACTTTTGTATCAGACTATCCATTCCGGCTACTAATACGTAGATACTCTGCATATACAGATATGCACACACTACTGTAATCTAGTTCTAGTCTGCTCCAGTCGCTTCGTGGTGCTAGCATCGCTAGACATTACTTAATTTAAATCGCTATATCTCTGAAACTAGACGGTAAAAATTCATGATTTTTTTTACCCACTTCGTCATATGTTCTCTGTAATCGAGGATTAAAAAAAATCTGTTGAAAAGTTTCGCAGTTATTGCGTGAAGTGTGAAATTTTCCACTGCTCCCCATAAGAACACGTGTAAAACCATGAAATCTTTGACTGCCAATATCTCGAAAACGGAACTGTGAATTCTTTTGAAATTCTGCAGGTAATTATTTAATAGTGTCGTGAATGAGTCCTCAAAATAAATAAAAAATCTATCAAAAAATGCCTTCGAGGAACTACTACATTGATAGTGGAAGCGACTGGACCACTTATTGATAATAATAATGCATCACGGTTTACATTATGTAGTGTATGTGTATTTTTTTTCAATGTTTTCTCTCGAATAATTTTTGCATTTCGCCGCACACGCTCCTAACAAACAAACTGCATACTTGACAGTCGACACGAAGAACTTGTCGACTTCAAGTGATTCCCTACCGAATCGGTCGATTTACCGCGCCTCATCTATTCCGAATCCTGATTTACTGAAAAATATTTTCGTCGCAGGAGTGAAAGAAGAAAATGGACGAAATTAAAAAAAAAAAAAGAGGGCCAAAGGTTGAAGCGCAGAGTGAAAAAGATGGCAAGTTTAGAGTGTGAATAAGACGAGAATGATGGTAATGGGATTCTCGCGGTTAGCAACTTTGTTTTCTTGCTCTCTGGTGGACGAGGGAAAAGTGGAAAAAGACCTTTGCGCCCACTATACTTCTAGGACGTGGCGGCACTAGTGCCACCGGGGTATACGTATAGACGTCGTTGTCGTCGACGTTGAAACGCCCGTCGATGGTATTATTTATGGGTGGTACCCGACCGTAAAGTTACGAAAGTCACCGTAGGTCGCACGCCCCGTGTTGGCTCTCGTTCTCGTCCTCGTAATCCTCTCTCGATCTTTTTTCCTCTATCTTTCTCTCTCTCTCTCTCTCTCTCTCTCTCTCTCTCTCTCTCTCTCTCTCTCTCTCTCTCTCTCTCTCTCTCTCTCCCTCTCCCTCCCTCTCCCATCCCTATAAGAAATCGGGCCGAGGGTTGGGCAATAGGGGTGTAGGGAGTAAGAGTTGCGGAAAAACGTGTCGTCCAAACATCGAACGACAAAGTTTCGAGTTTCGGCGTGTGCTCACTTCCTCCTTTCCCCCTTTCCTCAAAACCCAACGTTCCCCTTGAGTTTTAACGTCGCACGCGTTCCGTGCTGTTGACGGTTGACGTGCTACCGCATGATTATTTAATGCTTTCTATCCAACCCCATCCCTTTTCTCTAGCCAGCATATATATCTTTCATAGCGATACACTCGAACATAGGATGCGTATCGATCTTGAGTGGGTGGTTTTGTTCGCGATTTCTGAGACACCCTCCTTTGCGCAAGACCCCTCGAAGTAAAGAAGCACCTCATAGGAGTCCTCTGTCTTCGACGAGCACCGACGTTGTTGAATTCTCTTTCGCCTTTCTACCTCTGTCTCTTTGCGTCATACCCCATAACGGCTGAGTACCCAAGAACGAACCGCTAACCGAAAATTACCTAAGGGCGGATTCCTATATTTTCGTCGCGACGAAACTTTCGTAGAAATTCGTGCAGTAGAGATGATATAATTATGTTACGCGATTCTTGACACTTTGCATTACGCGCTTGAACTTTTCCGTCGTTATGATCAAATTCGTCCGCATGCATCGATGTAGAAGCACAAAAACGTAACCAGCTATTTACGAATGGTAATCTTATTATTGTTTGAATATGAAACTTGAATAAGCCGCTGTTGAAAATAGTCCAATGTGGAAATATCTTCTTGACTTTATTAACTATTCTATCAAAAGATTCTTTTATTGCGTCATAAGTTTTTTTTTGTGCAAAAATTACATTCTTCATCGTACTCATCATGCTAAGCTTGCACTTATGGAATTGTAAGGTTTACTCGCATTATTATTGAGATTTCATCACATTTTAGTAGAATACTGCACTGATAGCAAAAATTCTTTTAATATTAACTAGATGTGTCTATTTGATTTTTTAAAAATTAGAATTAACTAGATTTTTCGTAAAATCAAATTTTTTCTATGTGTTTTATCTTTACTTAATTAATTTGAATCTAATCTTTATTTATTGAATTTGAATATATTTAATATTTAAAAAGATAGCTTAATCAAGTAAAAAAATATATATTCGGAACAAATAGAGTCGTAGTAGGCCGCGAGGCAAGGAAATAACCTATTTGATTTAAATAGATCCTATTTAAATTAAATGTTTTTTTTTTGGCAGCGTATTATACAAAATTTACTGAAGTACGATTCACCAACAATAATAATTATACGTAAGCTTTTAAATTTGTTTAGGTTGGTTCGGGTTCAGGCATCAAGCTTGTGAATCCAGCAATCGAATAATGACAAAAATAAATCAAGCTAATAAAATATATTGTCGCGATATTGATTATTTGTTTTTTTTTACCTGGTTGCCAATTCAATCAAAGAATAGGACTAAGTAGGATAATAGGTTGAAAAAGGTCATAATAGGTTGTATTTCCTTTAAGACATTAACTTTTACTTTTACACTTTGGGTTCGGCTTCATGGAACACGCACAAATAAAGTTCGGAAGTATAAATACCTTGCTCCGATAGGGTACTCTCGCCAACTACCTTGACATCAGTCGAATGAGCGGAACCCCACATAATCCGCACGTCCTAAATCATTCTCTACGCCGATTATTTCTTTCACATAATCTATTTCAATGATTAATCTAATTTACGATTTAACCTACGTCCTACTCTCATTCAGTTTTAATTTTCCTCATCGCTAACCGGTAAATTTTGGGAGAGAGCAATGATCGATTGGATTAGGTAAGTGGTCAATCAGCCCAAGAGAGACAGAAACCAGGGCTAGTAGAGTTGAACTGTGAAGTAATAAGATTCGTTACAAGATCTAAATAGGATATAGTCTAGTAGGGAAATCTTTTACTCGATCTCGGGGTTCCAATTCGTTCGATCGACTCGCAGGATGATTGGCATTTAAAATTCTTCCTGCATCAACGAAATGGCTCAGCAAAGATGTGCTTGCAGCCTAAGACTAAAATAAATTTAAAAAAAAACAGACCATGCCTTCCCAGCTTTTTTCTATCATCTAAATGTAAACCACTTTTGATAGTTATTGATAATGAATTTCGTCTGCTATACGATTTTCTACGTTTACCAACGTACAGAGTTGTTGTGTCTATTCCTCGTCTCGTTAGCAATTTCGTTTCTTCAATCATATATATATATATTTATATATATGCATGTATGGGTGTGTATATATATATGACACACCCACACACGGGCATCTGCGTGTATAAAATTAGGACATGCTTGCAGCTCTTGCGAATAACAAATTTACGACCAGTCAACTTTCATTTGTCATTTTTCTATGGCGTAGCAAATAACGAGAAGCAGCGTCCAATTTACTTTCGACTTTTATCATCTCACGTAAAACTCGCCTCCTCGTCGTCGTCGCGTCACAGAAGTCTTCGCAGTATTGGTTATATTCGTGCACGATGGTTTTTTTTTCCAACAATGACCTGTAGTTTCTGATCTTGCATACGTATACGTATGAAAGTTTGTGACGTTCTACGATGAGAATGGCACTGAATGGCACGGGCCGCATATCCGACACACTATTTATACGAAAGTTTCGACTTTCGCCATTGTTCCTTCTATATATATGGTCGCAAAAAACAACGAGAACTTGGCGACAGTCTACAGTTGCCAAGTCTCTCACAGTAGCAGCCGTAGAAGTTCTTTTTTTATATGGCTCTCTGACTTGCATAGTCGTCGGATGAAGCAAGGGGCAAGCTGATTTTTTAGTTATTAAATGCGTAGTCTGCGTATATTTGGTGAAACATATGAAAATCAAAATATTCGGTGCACCAATAATGTTCCATCCAGGTTCGTTACAAACACGGCTAATGGGTTTACGTTTTCATGATGTAAGTAATTCAGAACAATTATTCGTTGTTTATTTTAATACATTTTCTACTTTATTACAAACAGTGAAGAAGGTTCATAAACGTTGTAAATTGTGAAATTTATATTCGGCGTTATCAATTCAGCATTCATGCAGTTCTCACGAAATGAATTCGTTATAAATTTGGAAAAACTGTCAAGCAAAGTGATTTTTAACATACCCCAGATCGCAAAAAGCTTTTCGCGAAAATCTATAATTGCTAATTCATATCTGTGAAATCTTTTGCGTTATTTTAAGCGTTAAAACGTTTGAAGACTTGTGAAAATGGCAAAAAAAAAACAATTACTTATTATTAAAAACTTAAAAAAAAACACTGTATTTATTTCATAATAATTATTACTGTCATTATTTTTTCACTGAATTTGTCTAGTCATCGTATTGGTATTTCCACGCATTCGAATGCCCCTTCGAATATCATCGATCAGTGTCTCTTCCATGTAGAGTTTATAACGATTGTGACACTCATCCTTTTAATCGTCAACGGACTTTTAAACCGCGTCAACTCTGTGAATAATATTAATCGTCATATTCCCTAATGTTGCAATTTCGTCCATTCTCGACCTGTCAACCGTAATTTCATCGATAAAATGCACTCGTCGCACTTTCACGATAAATGCGTTGTCCGCCAAACTTCAATACATTGCTGTTAGCAATATCGGCATCCGTATCAAGCTCCACGTCACGCTACGAAAATACGAAAAATAATATCCGCATGACCTGGCATATTACAATATTATTCATACGAATAGTTTTCCAACGGATTATCAACTCTCTCCGCAATACATACGCGCGATGCAAAAATACTATCCAATCGCTGTATCGCGAACGTTCTCATAATGCGGATAAAAATACCGACACGACGATTCTGTTGCATTATTAATTTTATCATCAGACAAAGGTATGCACGCGGGTTTCCTGACGTATCAAAAATATCACATTTAACCGTCACCAGATATTCAACGCGTCGACAATATTCCGTAGATTATTTAAATCTCATTCGAATCGATGAACCGAAACAAAAATATGAATTAACGATCGAGAGTATGAAAATAAATTAATGCAGGGTAATTGCGAGACAGATGGCACACATTCGAGTGAGCATCAGCAACATATTTTCTTCCTGCACTCTGATTCTATTTTTGAAGAAAAAAAAATGTACATTTCGGAAATGGCACTACACAAATCGCAAAACGGAATCGAA